>VZTB01012674.1:618293-638539 GCA_013397245.1 Thryothorus ludovicianus
AACCCAGATATAAATAAACCAAAAAGAAACAACTGGCAATCCTCTCTAGGCAGGATAGAGCCTATATATCAAACCAGGTCATACATTGTCAGCAAGTGAAGATTTAAACACATATATTTTTTCGAGAATCAAATACAGAAAAGAAAACCTAAAACACTGTAGAAAAGTTATTTTAATAATAAAAAATTCCTACTCATACTTGGAAGAGTTAGGAGAACATTAGGGGTCATAGTTATTAGGCTGTGAATTTATAGACGGATTGCTTATTTTACAAAGAACTCAGTTCCTCCTTTATGCACACACTCTCTTCTCTTTTTCCTCAGTGATTTAGACAAAAGGAAAGAAAACGCGCAGAAATCTCTCAGACCAAAATCTTCTTTCTTTATTTTTTTTAAAATGTGCTGAAAATAAGGTATCAATGCAAAAGGCTCATAAACCTGCCCTCAGTGCTTCTATCAGAAATTTTTCAAACTTTTATCTGTCGTCTGACCTAACAGAATACTTTCCTAGTTTGAAGGCTCTAAACTTGTCTAATGAAACATTTATGACTTCAGTGCTTTAAGGTAAAATGGTAAAAGAAATAATCTAGAGTGAGTATTAAAAGCTGAAGCTTTAATCATTACCTCTGATGAAGTAACTCCATTTATCAATCATTCTCTTTCAAAGTCCATGAATAAAGAGGGACTATTTATATACTGCAATGAAATACTGGCATCTGGTAAGATACTCAAAATAAATTATAGCCTTGGCACCCAGAAAATCTCCTTTAAATGCTGAGGATATTTAAAGGAAGCAAACAAAACATATATTACTTTTGCTGGAGGTTTCAGAACCATGAGAACAACAGAAAAGATTTTCCTTAAACAGCTGTAGAAGTAGCAAATACCAAATTAAGAAGTAAAAAGTGTTTCTGTAAGACACGCAAGGCAATTCTTTTCTCATGCCAGCACTGGAAATAACACAACTGGTATGTTTCAAACACTTGTTCTGAGCACCAGCTCCCCAAAAAGTCATGGGCTGGCAGAGATGCCCATGACATAGCAGAGATGAAGAGCTGAAATCATGAAAATCTGAGGAGAAATTTCAGGGCTTTCAGCATTATAAAGGCAAATCTGGGTGGAGACACAGTCAAGATTGCTGCCAAGCAATTGGTCTATTTCGTCTATGTAAAAATAGGACAAACCCAGCAGATTTTAATAGATTTTCTTTTAAAATAATGAATACCTTCTAGTAGTAAAGTTTATCAATACAGACATGATTTGAACAATAAACTTGTTTACATTTTTTCCTACCTTATGGCTGCATTTAAAAAGCCCTGCTTTGAGGGCCAAAATGGTACTTGTTAGTTGTCTAGGCAATGATTTGATGGCATAGGACAAAGTTATGCCAGGGATCTGGCTAAACAATGCAAGGATATGGACTTGAACCAGTGATTCAGCCCCTGTCTGAGTTCTTTTAGGTCTAGTAATATAGATGTAAGCTTCATACCAGCACCAGAACCAGTTACATCTTTGAATAAATAATATGTGAAAGAAATTCAGTGCTAATTGCTGCAAAGTAAAGTATACAAAGAAAAAAAAAATATCTCAACTTATATAAACTCATTGATGACTGAGTTAGATGTTACTAGTCAGAAAAGAGCCTTTGGAATGATTGCAGACCAAAAAAAGTCAATAACAATGGAAAGACAGAAAGTATAATTTTTTTCTACTATACAAAGTAGGTAACCAAACAAAAGAGGACAAATTAGAAAACATAATTATGCCACTGAACAAATATATAATGCACAGAAATCTCAATTACTGTGTGCACACTTCAGGCCACTTATCTCAGACACAAGGTTATGATACTATTCACAGTACACATAAAGTGACAAGGATGGCTGGCAGCATGGAATAGCTTTCTGTATCTCAGGAGGTTTCTCATACTCTAAGTCACAGAGGCATGATGAGATATCAGGAAAATAACCCCCTCCTCTAGCTGTCTTTCTTATATTTTTTCTGTATTCAACTGAATAATTTGAATCCTCGTGGTTATTTCTTGCAAGTTTTCCTAACCTCTGATCATCCCAAACACTTCTGTTTATGTCTTTTATTTTCGAATACTTGGTTCTTGGCTGCAAACACAGGGACTGTACTCTGCATTTTGTATGAATATTCAGCCATGCAAATTCACATACATTCAGCCATTCATGCCCTACAAAACAGCTTCAAATACCTTCCTACTTCTAGTAGAGATACCTCGCCTGACATAACCCAGTGCAACATCTTTCTTTTTTATGATCCCATTACATTCTTCTTAATAGTCATTCTATGGTCAAATAATGAAAGCTATTGAATCAAGGAGCACAGAAGATGCTTTATGACTTTGAAACATCAATATATTTTTTAGATACATGTTAAAGAGTTTAACAGTCAGCCATCAATTAAAAACAAACAAACAAACCACTTAAAACAATACAGAAAAAATATAAAATGCGATTAATTGTAAAAAGATTAAAATAAAAAATGGACAAGAAGTTTAAATTATGTTTTCTCTTCTGTTTTCTTTATTCTTTGCATGACAAGTGATTTAATCCTTTGTATTTGTGTTTTAATATAAAACATCACTATATACTGATTGCTAGAGTCCACATCCTAATTTTAATTAAAATCAAATATATCTGGTGGTGTACAGTTTGCTTCAGAGGAATAATTACACATTTATGCTGTTTTAAATGAGAAAAGAATTTAGCTCACTACATTTTTACACACTTCACTGGCTTGGTACTGAGAATGTCTTACTGGATTGGTTAGACTTTTTTCTCATAAGAAACAGACGTGATTCTTTTTATTTGGCAGTTAAACACCTGGTCACTAAATATTTAAAATTCTGAAATGAAATGCCTCTCAATAAGCTGTGGAGCAATAATATGCAAATACTTACTTATACTCAATTGGCATATAACAAGGTATGAACAATGTGTGTGCATTGTAATGAAGTGATGCAAATGACCTCAGAAGCTGGAAAACACTGCCAAAAGTTTGAATTGTATCCAAAATAAGAATGTCTGTTTTCCCTACAATCTGCTGAATGCAGAATGCATTAGTATCTCAGCACTGCACAGCTGTGTTTTTCTATCAAAGGAGGATAATGCCTGCTTTCAGACTTGCAGAAAAAAATCCTTCCTAATGAAGGTGGGTACCTTTATCTGCATTCAAGCTGCTGCTTATTTATTTTTAAATAACTGAATTCTGGCAACATTTTATTCTGAATAAAACACACAGTTAAAAAAGAGTTAAGACTTCCCATGTCAGGCCTCTGCTGTGAAAATATTGTACCTATTTAAGATGGATCTTAACCCTTTTTTTTATATTTTCTCATCACTAATCAACCAAAATTTCTTGGTGACCTAACTTATACCTCAGGCCTTTCTCTGCCTAGTGGCTGATACAGTCTTACAGGGCAATCATAACATACAGCTACAGACTTGCCTTTACCTGCCCTGGTATAATCTCCAGCTCCATGCTTCTTCAAGGGTAGGCTCCTCTTTTAGAAGGGGAGACTCTCATCTTGCTGAGAATCTGCCCATCACTTTCTTCTCCAGGCTTTCCTCATGTAAACAAGTTCAGAAAATCTGGATTGCTTGACAAGACAATATCAAGGACAGGGCTTCTCAAGTGAAGGCTTCAATACAAATCTAAGTCATGAATGGTGCCTGAATCACTCCATGGCCCCAGACATGAAGTGTTTGTGATATTTTTTTGAAGCATCTCTTCTTCCTTTATCCTATCCTAGTGTCACAATGAGGACATCCATCCTGCTGCATTTGGCACATGTGAGGGTGCTGCTGTGCTGCCTAGAATAAACGTTTTTACTCTTGACTGTGGGAGAATTCAGTGAAGTCAGATATAAAAAAAGAATATATCAAAGCCTGATGAAAGTGATCTTCTGCCGCTGTTGGACACGCAATGACACACACAGACACTGGTGAAAAGGCATAATTATTTTATTACAGCATCTGACTCTATATTTATAGTATTCTTACACAGACTAGGGATTGGAGAAGAAGGTTGATACCTCTCCCATCCCAATGGTCAAGGCAACTCCTCATCAGTTGTTTTTTGCTCCAAGAGAAAGTATGTAAACAACTTCATTTTAACATAAACATGCGTCTAATTATAACACTCGTGTGTGAGAAAGATTTATGAACTAAGAAAAACATCAAGCACTAAAGTGCACCAGAAAACTGAAGAAATCAGGGTGACAATCTTCAATACAATTTCCCTATAAGTATGAACCATGAATGATATCTATATCAGTAGAAAATACTCTTCTTTAGCAGCAGACTTATACTACTTTAAATGCCTCTTGTCCACAAAGCTGCCTCAAGTTGCTGAAGTAAAAATATTTCCAAGGTACTCTGTTATTCTGAAGTCAAAAGCAATTTTTTTTTCAGTCATACTCCCCTACAACACTGGAGAACCTGTACTTACATGGTTAGAGATTATAATGATGGAACAGAGTCCCAGTGGGAAGAACTCCACAGGTGTGTGCTGAAGTGTCTCTTTGCTCAGGAGTTTGATAGAAGCGAGACACATGCTTGAAGAATATGAATGGTTTATCTTTAGTGTTTTTCTTTAAAACTTTGTTAGTCTGTATCCATGTTTGTGTATGAAAAACTCACATTTCAGTAGTACACTAGAAGAAGACAGATCATTAGACAATATAAATATATTATTGCAGTTCCACTATCTTCATTACAGTGAAGAATTTATCGTCTGAACCAATTGCACATTTCATTCTTACCTTTCCCTAATGGTACAAGGACTTGCTCTTCAGACACCGGATTAATTTATTTATGTTTTCTCACAAAATATTTTTCAGTGTTCACACTTGCTCTTATATTCTAGCAATACCAAATTTTCATTTCATAACTTTACTTTCTAGCTGATATGTATCAGTGATGTACAGATGTGCTCTGATTACCATGTGTCAAATGTGATTTGTTTTGCGTTTTTCTACTAGTATGTGGAAATCATACTTGATAATCTTTTATTTGTTTTGTATAGGAAGAATAAAGTTTTGTTCACACAAGAGATTTGTGGGTTATTAAGTTTTTTTCATAAAGTGAGTTAGTTAAATGCCCCTGTGTATGTATAACTCTGTTTAAAAGCAGTTTGTTTCAGATCAGCTTAAACAGATCCTAATTTATGCTACATTGAAAAATGCCTCATTTAAAGTGCAATAAAAGTAGCTGCACAACTTCATTTAGTTGTTTAGTTAAACTATTTGGATGTATTGCATTTGATTGAACCAAGATAACAGTATCATAGAATCCAGGCTGAAATTTTAAGCTAACAGGCAGCATGTCATCTGACAAATTTTTCAATTTCAGCAGCAGATATCTGCCAGCATTGCTAATTACCTGGGTACTTTGGGCAGTAACTAACAAAGCCCAAGTCTGAAACTGGTTTCTGCATAGTGCAATTGCTCTATGCATGTGAGACCTAACAGCACTTTACAATGATCTACCAAATACTGCACATCAAGTTGAAATACTGGACTGGAACAATCCTCAAATGCTATGAAGTGTTATAAAGAAAAAAGTGAGTCATATGGAGAGTGTCTTTATGATAAGGAGTTGATTTGGAAATATATCCTTGTTTTCTAAATAATTTTTTCATTGGTCTCAGTGAGCTCACATTGAAAAGGATGAGCATTACTTTGAGTCTTCTAAGGATTTTCTAAAGTTATGGTTATGTATAACCCTAGCCCAGGTGATAGAAACTCACTATAGATGTGACTCGTTGCTTAAACTAATTTTTAGCCAGATTGAAAGCTTGTTCAAAGTATGGGTCAGGATTCAGGTGAACAAAACAGTTAGCAAAAAAGTCAGCTGATTACCAACAGGAAAAAGAAGCTCCTACTTTAGCCTCAGCTTTGGGCTCCCTGGAATCTGGGCTCCCGTGGAATCTGCCACCAGCTTTCCCTCAGATTCTTCATGACAAAAATGAATTCAAGCACATGCTAAGGCAAGACCTTGTTATTACTCTAATGTATTTGCAGAGATACAAACTTTTGTGGAGGGACATCAGATACCAGAATCCAACTGCATAAAACTTTAGCTTTACCAGGCAGAATAAATAAACATTCAGAGAAGTTATAATTATTCAAACTCTATGAGGGGTTACATGATCAATTGCCACTGTTCTTTATAGTGTTTTCCCCAAGCAGTCTTTTAAAATGACCAAATAAATACCTGAGCTACCATTTCTTCAACTACTGAAGCCTGGTAATTCAGATGTCATTCAAAACAAATTTGTGACTGGACTCAATGCATTTTTTTGTTTTATTTATATCTGCAGTTTGGAAACACACTTCGCTTTTCATAAAATGAAACTTTTCATCATAAATAAATGACAGCATGTGTTTTCCATTTAATATTTCACTAATATGTATTTTCATTCAGCTGAATATATTCGGTTGCTATGAGTATTGACCCTTTCACAAAGCATTTCTTTGCCTACTTAAGTTATAAACTAAGCACCACAGAGCTTTGTTTCCCACTACATACAGTTAAACAACTACAGAAAGTTCGAACTTATGCAGTCATTTGCATACATCTGCATACATTCATATGCATAAATACACATAACACAGAAGGTGAAACTCAAAGAATATGAGTAAGAAACTGAAATTCTCTTCAAGGGCTGTGCTAACTTTGAAGGTAACTCACTGAGCTGTGAGGTAAATCAAGTACCACACAAATGTATACACTTATTCTCTTAAAAAGAAGAAACACTGCCTCGCAAGCAGATTGCAATTAACACACTACCTTGTCAGCTTGCAAGGTCTAAACTAAGCACAGGCTTCTTTTTTGTTCTCCACCTAGTTTGGGATCCTTTTTTCAGATGGAGGGAATCTGCTATTTGGAAATTCCATTTACAAGCATTTTCATATCAAAATAGGTATCTTCATATGAAAGTCAGAAGAATCTTTTTTTTTGAAACACATCCTTTTTAAGTTTTTCAAAGAATTCTTTTTAGAAAAGGGAAGAACCTCATCAGCCCCCACACACACTTATCTTCAAATGTTGTTTTTGAAGAATTGCATTTAAAAGTATGTTCACTCATATACCAAGCATGAGAAGCCAAAAAAAAGCCTTTGAATTTGAACTGCAGCTCATCATAATCTGTTTAAAATTATCTTCAACACCACCTGTCATTATTAATGCGGGAAGAGAGGCGGAAAAATACCTTCAGCTCAGCTACACTATTGCAAATAAGGTCCATCTGCTTTTCAATGTTCCATCATATAATAAGAGCAGTTATATTTATGATGGATTTAGGATTTTTTACCTGTAGTAGATGAATGTGAAACTGCTTTTATTAAAAATGTTTTCCTTTGAACCTGTTCTGCCATTTTATCAGACTTTATACCTATTTTTTAATGTAGACTCTTCAGTCTTTGATATATTCCATTTCTAGGTAAATTATTTTTTTTCCAATTAATAAAACTCTTGTTATATATAGGAATACATATATATATATATAAATTCTCTATTTAGAGTTTTGTGGTAAATGATACAGCTGTGAAGAATCTGATTTAAGGCATAATGGTTATGAAAGGTTTTTTTGTAATAGTCATGGTAAAATATTCATTATCTGCATCCTTGAAGGAACCCATTAAAAGCATAAAACCTACAGCGTAAGAATTTCTAAAAGAAAAGCAAGAGTGTTTTATAAAAGCAAATGAAAAGGTAAAACCTAAGACACAAAATGCTTGCTGTTATCATGGGTGGTGTTCAATTCATAGGAAGGAGATTCAAAGCAATCAATGGCTATGTCTACATTAGCCATTATATTGTGATGTGGTACATCAATCCAGGGCCTGTGGTATGATTTATTCTTGGCTTGCGCTCTACTGTCCATGAATTTGAGTGACTTTGCTCGGCCCCAAAGAATATTATTGTAAGAAGAATATTCATAATGAAGATTTTAAACAGAACAAAACAAGAACAACAATAACAAAAAGGTAGAAGCAGCTATCTGCAATAAAAGCTATCTTACAATTAAGAAATTTTTATTTGCATTCAGACTAGGAGGAAAAATATATCTGAGAATTTAAACGCAAAAGCATGACAACACAGGCAAAAAAGAAACAGTGAAGTACTTAGTAAATGCATTAAAGTCTGAAAAAACCCTTTTTTTTCTAGATTCATTAGAAGAGCTCAACCAGAAAAAACAGTTTTCAGTGCCTTTAGATGTCAGTATATTGTACAAGCACTAGATCACAGCAGAAAAAGAATTTTCTTAAATTTCTTTAATTTTTCTGTCTAATGATGATTATTACAAGGATTTTCTTTTTTTCTTTTTCTTTTGGATATGACTATAAAATGACAGATTGGAAAGTCAGTAGTATAGGTAGAATAGGTTTTTTCATAAAGTGATAAAGTAAAATCATACATGTTAAACTAGAAACAACTCACCAGAACTTTATTACATTCACTGAAGAATGAGTAGAAGCAGTATGTGTGAATGTTTGACACTTCTAGACTTTTCCTAATTTCTACAATAGGAAAGAAAATTTCAGGACAGTCGCAACTGGAACAGAGATAGGCAACAGAGTTGCAGGGCACTGCAACTGAGCAATGAAATGACAGATTAAATACAGTGTTGCTAAAACCTGACAGTAGCTTTTAATTTCTAGCTCTTTTGGTCCAGAAAGTAGACTTGGGGGATAGTATTTCAAATCTCAGGACAATACTCAGAGATGCTTAAAAGACAAAATTAAATGCTAGAATGTATTAGGAAGAAAACAACCCGAAATGTCACTATGTCATTTAAAAGCCATAGTGTGTCTATGAATAGATAATATGCACAGTTCTACTTGGCTGATCTTCAAGTATATGAAGCTGAAAAACTTGAAAAAATGCAGAAAAGGGATAAGACTGATCAAACAAGTGGAATGGCTTCCACAAGAGAAGAACCTGTAACTGTGGTAGGAGAAGATGATAGCCTGTGACTCTATATCCTAGAGAAAATGGGGCTAGAAAGTTTTATGCAATGAAAGATAAGACAAAAGAGGGAACAGAAAACTATTTTTCCCCTTATTTCTTCTACTTCAGATGCCAAATTAAATTGAGATTAAAAAAAAAAAATTCTTTTTACTCCACACATTCCAGCTGTAGAATTCATTGCTACCAGGTTCTTTAAATGCTAGAATTTCTGGTGGACTAGAAAAGCTACCACAGAAAGTTATGGAAGAAACGTTTTTTATATACTACCAAACAAAACAGGATGGAAGCAGATTGTTTTTCAGGATGTTCTTAAAAGAGTGATTAATTGAATCCATGAGGATACAGAGGGAGAAAAAAATCTGCTTGTTCTGCTGCAAGAGGTATTGCCTAAACTGAGACATGGGAAAAATGTGCATTTGCTGACATGGATTTTTGTTCATTCTTATATCTTACATGAGGTAAATCAAATGAAGAAGCTGAATACCATCTTCAAGTATAGGTGATAAGAAAGTCAAATTTGGAAGATAGATTCTGGTCTCCCCACTCAGTTCTATCCCACTTGATCTATTACAAGGTATCACATGCAGTGGTATAAGTGGTTGGTGTAGGCTTATTAATAAGAAGAATTTTCTTTAAAGGCCATTAGCATCTGCTTCAGATCAAATCAAATACTGATGTTTCTGTGAAAGGAATTCCTGTTTTTCCCCATGATCTCTGTTGTGACTGACTCATTGTTCTCCTTGCTTAGCATGTACTAAGAATTATCACCCTAAACTTATATAGCAGTACAGATTCTAATTAATTCTAATTTTAATTATTAAAATATACAGTAATAAAACTCCCATTTCATGACCTGGAATCTTGAAAGGATTTAACCATCAAGAAAATTACAACAGGATTTTTTTTTTTTTCTATGATTGGGAATACTTTATTGCAAGATCCCTTGCGGCAAGCCTTACATCCTGAAAGAATTAAAAAAAAATAATTCAGAAATCTAAATGGCAAGGAATATAAAGCAAATAACTTGACATGGATCACATCCTATGTCAGTTCTAAAAGTAGTCACACCTATCCATAGAGGAACAGTTCCAGAAACACAAGCCAAGCAGTATGACTAGCACATGACTTTTGTTGCGGCCTGCATTTTGTTCCTATTTTTGTGCCTTATCATCTGGTTAAAAATATTGTTAATGATTTAGTCCATGTACCCCTATGCTTTCCCTGTGTTAGTTTGACCCTAATTTGTATCTACCCGTTGCTGCCTTTTATGGTTTTCCCCACCCTTTTTTCTAGTTCCTTTCCTGTCTATCATTGTCACCCTGCCCCTTCTTGAATCTTCCCTGCCAATCCAACCCCCAACCAAGACTGTATGTGTACCTCCCCACGGGCGTTGGGGTGTTTCCCAAA
Source organism: Thryothorus ludovicianus (assembly GCA_013397245.1). Lineage (NCBI taxonomy): Eukaryota > Metazoa > Chordata > Aves > Passeriformes > Certhiidae > Thryothorus > Thryothorus ludovicianus. The sequence continues at coordinate 628,702 of VZTB01012674.1, forward strand.
CCTCGACCCCTTATTGGGGTATGTGACCTGTCCTCCCCTCCCACTTTCTGTAATTGGCTCCAGGCAAATGGCCTGACCCACCCTCACTCGGCCCCTGAGGATTCCCCATTGGCTGAGTCTTTGTATCCCCCCCCTCCTTGGTTTGCAACTGTATAAAAACCCCTGCACCGCAGCACTCTTTGCCTTTTCTGTGCCTGACTCTTTTAGTTACAGACAATCCTCACTGGAACCTCATGGCAAAAGGTCCTCTCCTTTACCCGACCCTTGCTGCAGCTGGAGATTTCTCACTGTAGAGCGTGCTGCTCTGCAGGTTCTGCCACAGGCTCTCCAGTTTGCCTGGGCAGCTGTCCACTCCTGGCGGGGCACTGGACAACCACCACCGAGCTCCGGTGAGCCGCGTCAACTTCTACCTCGCAAGCCACGGGACGGGGAACTAAATGCAGGAAACATGGCTACACAGAGACTGAAAAACTGCAGGAAATGAGAAGTTAAACAGTTAGGGCTATGTACAGACCTTTAATTCCTTCTCAGGTTAACTGGTATTTGCTGGGAAAAAAAAAGTAACAGCACCACTGAAATATATGACTGGTAGTCCAGAGTCTGTTAAGGCGAGCAATCTAGTTTATGTTGTCTGTTGCTACCGTGGGAATAACTCATTGTGGTAATGAGTTTCCTTAATTGCTGAAGCAAGGTCAGCTCATGAAGAAAGAATCAACAGGATTAAGATTCCTGATCATGCATTCTTTTTGGTTACTTTTCACCTTTAAGGTTTTGGAAAAACCTGCCAAATTTTGTGACTAAGGAAACTGCACTGAAGGAAATTCTTTTATCAATATTTTGGTTTTAACTAAAAATTTGCATTTCATTGCATTCAGATGCAGCAGATATAAGCTACAAATACATAACAGCTAATTTATTTTGGCTTTATGTCTGATATAGGAATTTGTTTTAGTAGGATTGACTTTTTTCTGCCATTGATAAGCTTTGTGTAAGGATGGAGAGTGCTATTGCAATGACACAAACAATTTTAAACAGTAAAAGAAAGAAATTTCCAACAACCTAAAAAATGCTAGAGAAACATTTCTTAATCAAAAGTTAATAAATTCTCAGTAGTCATATTTTAATTAAATAAACTTATGTCAGAAAATGCTGAGTTACAATTTTATTCCATAAGGATAACTTAGTCAAATCACATGGTGCTGTTGACTGATGCCATTTGAAATAAAAACTCCTTCCATCCAAAGCCCTGAACAGTTATTGACTTTTATATCTTTGTATTGCAAACTCAAAAATACAGTTAATATTCTAATAGTTTAATAAAGATCTTCTAAAGTTTTATCTTTCTTCTGCAGTGATTCCAAAAGAGTACTGAGAGAGGGTAAAGCATATAGAAAAAGCTGAGTTCTCCACTACTGTAAAAATTACCAGGGATTTCTCCCCTGGTTTTTGAAATCTTTTCAACAGAAACAAGACAGCAACATAGCAGAATATAGTGGGTTTTTTTGATCTTGTCAGGCTAAGGACACTTTGTCAAATGCTATTACTACAAGTCACTTATCAAATCAGTTTCACATTAATTAGAAGGTGGTTTTTGTTCACTTCTCATATTTTTTGAGGTATAAGGAATAAAATCTATATTTTGTTTTATAACAGACTGAGAGTCAGCAAGGATTCTGAATTAATCTAACTTCATGAACTTGAAATAGTGTCAACTCAATTTAAGAAATGTTGGAAGAAATCATTATTTTACACTTAAATTTCAGTGAATGATTTCTAGTACTATGCATATCTGAGTGACAGAGGTTTGGTCTGATGTGTTCCTGAGAGTATAGCCAAGTCATTCTTTGTGGAATGCTATAAACTGCAAGTCTGATTTTATATTAAGGAAGTAGAAAGACTTGTTACAGCATTTTGCTGAATCTCGCTTAAATATGTGTCAAATTCCTGACAAGCATCCAATTTTGGATAATTCCTTTAGTCGGTTTGAGCATTTTTCACATACCTGATATTTACAGGTCCTGGCCTGCCATGACTAATGTATTTAATAATGTTATTACAAGATTTTTTATGGCAAAAGTACTATCTACATTGTAATGAAGGCAGACCAGGAAAATTTAACTTTTGAAATAACTTCCCTGAGTTATGTATCTGAAATGGAGAAGCTCTTACCCACGTTGCTGGGAAGACCTACCCACAAGCACCAAGCGACTGTGTCTGTAGGAGGTGTGACTGAATTGTGGGAGACCCAGATTAAATACTCAGCTCTGAGTCAGGAAAAAAGCTCCATGTAAATGCCTCCTCTCCGGCACTCATCTGTGCCTCAGGAGTATTCCAGAGGTGACATCTCTGGCTTTGATCAGTTAATCTGTCCACCAGCAGTGAAATGCTATAAAGATGAAGGTTTAAAGAAAATTACTGTCTACTCACAAAAAAAGAAAAAAACCCAAAACAACAAAATCCAAAGAACTCTGAAAAAAATAACCCAAAAAGCCACAACATAAACACAAAGTTCAAAATTCTGAAAAAAATTTGAATTTTTTTTTTTTGGCATGAAAAAGGATTGTTTTCTGTCACAATTGGGATGGCATACCAGTATCTGTTTCAATCAGGAGAGACCAACGTGTGTTAAAATCTGTGGTATTTTCAAAATTCACCTTCATCTTCACATGAAGCTAAATGTGATGCATATTTTAAAAAAACTGGATGAACTCAAGTTATAAGTTATCCCAGTAAGGTATTCCAAACTATATTTGGAAGGTTTAGCTGTGTTGTAGGTTTTGCCTAATCTGATTGCTAGCATGTTCTATAATCCAAGGTATTTACTGGAAGAAACATACATGATATTTATTCCTTCCCACAAGCCATCTAATATAACCCAGCTGAAGAAAGAAAAAAAAAAAGGAAAAAAAATTAAGTTCCTTACTTCAGAATCCTACTGAATTACAGATGAAGAACAACTTTTTATTGTGCTCATCTCCACCATGGCTCTGTGAAGGTTTCAATTCACCTGAATAGTAACAGTCTTTAATCAATGCAGTGAAGATAGTGGATTCAATGCTTCCGTCTGTGAATTCATATCATCACTCCACTAGCTGTTTTTCTTTTCTGACAGGCTTCAGTCACTTCATTTTCTCACATTTCTAGCTCAACAGCTCAGAATGAAACCCGGCTGATGTTGCAGTAGGAATTGTTCAAGGTTTTCTGTATAAATATCTTTTACTTATACTCTGCAGGCTTCATTTATAAGCATCAATGGTTATTATTCTCTCTGCTTTTCTGAAGCCATAGGATTAATACACAGAATTTTGCTTTTGAGGCTTCAAGGCAAGCATATTGAAGTGACTGCTGCACAGTAAATATAACAAATAATATAATATCAATTTACAATGGGTTTTCTGATGTTTACAATTTAAACTAGCAGAAAGGTACCCCTCAGAAAACCAAAAATTGCAACTCAAATTCCTACTGTTCCCCTTTAATAAGTAATTTTTCAATATCATATCAAAGGATGCCCAAAGGACACTTTTTATTTACCATAGCAAGAACATACATAGATACCTCAATCATTCCTCATTCTTTCAGAATTCCACTGCAAATGTCAATCAGATGGAAAAGTCAGAATATTTACTTGTCAAAAATCAGCATTTGGCCTAGCTTTGAAAAGGAAGCATAATATGTTTAATAAGTATGGGACAATGATTGCTACTATTAATAAGTTCCATTTTCTTGTTTTTTTTTTTTTGTTTTGTTACAGGTTAAGTAATTATTGTACATTTCAACAGAATGAGCTATCCAAAATTAAGCACTGATATGACAGATCTTTCAATGAGGAGTAAAAGTGATACTGGAAAAGATGCATTTTGTTCTGGCACTGTGTGAGTTATCTCCAATTAAAACTCCCCAGCATCCTAGGCATATTTTACACTAAACACTTCTAGCTCTCTGTGTAGAAATTGATATGCATTTAGCATGTGTTTTTAGAAGGAAAATAAGATTAAGTTATACAGATGCATTCTATACATACTGGTGATATTCAGGTGACAAACAGCAGAGATATGTGATGAATTCCATCCGCCTTTGAGTTTATGTATTGAATTTTTTTATAGCACCCACCACACTAAGTGTGAATTACACATGCAGCTCTGAACACTCCACCTGCACTCTGCCCACTACTGCATTTCTTCCAAGATTACTTGTAACATATCACACCTCTACACAGTGTGAAATGTTTGCCATTTTTATTTCCAAAACCCATCTTCTAAGGAGTTGTTTCTCTCCTCACTGAAAAGTTACAGTTGTTTAAGAGGCAACACAGGCTACATCGAAAGTGAGAAAAGGGAGGAGTTTTGGCCTTGACACCTTACAACACTATGCAGAAACAGAAGCTGCACAAATTCCTGTAAGGAGAGTGACTTTGCTTCCACTGGACAGCCTTCATTTCACTTTGTGGGTGGGGGGTGCCTAAAGATACCATCATTCTTTTTTCTCCAATAGCTGTCTCTGCAGTGTCATTTGAAGCATCTCATGGCTACATAGCAGTGTCTGGCATGTGCTATCCAATAACAGGCTAACTTCAAGAACTTCCATGGAAACTGTACCTACGTTACATTATAACTTTTCAGCTATTATCATTCACATTACTCCCATTCATGCAAAACAGTTCATTATTAATCTCAAAACATACTACAGCATTTAAAGTACAGTGGCCTGGAGAACTCAGATGCTGCTTTGCTGCCTGTGTGTTGCAGGAGCTCTTGGCTGTTTAGATCCACCACCACTGTATATTTCATATACTGACACCCACAGAGCTTTGTTTGGCCACCTAATTGATGTGCCAAGCATTAGTTACATACACATGTCACACCCAAATTTAGCACCAAGCAAACATAGCTTTCCCTTGGTAGATGGTATTTATCAGATCTACATATAATCTGTTTTACTTAGGGACAGGAACATCTATGACAGAAGTTCACCTGTAAACATTTGTTTTACTGACTTATTTCAACCCATTTACTTTCTTTAGTAATAAACTCAGGTTTGATACTATTTAAGCTCATTCTTATGGAGAGATGAGACCTTGAGTTTTGTTGTTTTAGGGATCCAGATTATTCTCCAGCACTGTCTAAATGTCTCCATTCTGGAGAATGGCATTTGGCAGTTAGTCACTTATTCATGTGTGATGCTGATGGGAAAGAATTGATGCCATAAGTATGCAGGGGATCACTGCATCTACCTCCTGTCAGCATCTTTCCTAAATGGCAAGGACAGTTGGCTTTTATAGTTCTTTGCCGGAAAGAGGAGGCAGTTGCCAGAAATGCAGCTGTTATAAGAGAAGTAGTTCAGACAGGGCAGGGATGCATAAAAGGAGATGCTCTCTCCATCTTTTACTAGTATAGAGCTTTAATTCTCCATTAATAATCTAGCTATTTGCAATGGCAATTTGAGATCTTACAGTAGCATCTGTGGCCAAATGTCAGTACTTAAACCATGTGCATTCAACAGTCTGTCATTAAGTATAACTTGACAAAATTTAAGTCATGCCAATATGAGATGAAGACTGTGCTACTGCAAAGCCTTTTACCTTGAAAAAACCCTTTAATAGCATTTGGGTAACTAAATATACATTGTAGCTCTGAGCTCTCCGAGAATTTCCAGAAAGTAAAAACAAATTCTTTCCATCCATATAACACTCAACCATAAGAACATCTGTTGTCTTTTTTTATGACATAGACCAGTTTCAGAAGCTTCAGAGGAGAACATGTGCACACATAAATCCAGTCATTCTCTGGTGCATTCTTCCAGCTTTGAACACTGAGAAGGTTACAGACTGATCTGCTCTTGTGCATCAAGAGCCTCAGTCACACTGTGAAACTTGAAAACTGGGGAAGAAGGCAGAGCATTTTTACAGTCCAGGTCAAGCAACAGCTCTCTGGGGTGGTGTAAGGATTTAAAGCATGCAGTTGCCTGTCTCAAAGAGCAGTCAAGGCCACAGAAGGAACTACAAGATAAGTCACCACAGCAGAAACTTGAGATAAGCATAGATAGTAACACTAGGAAGGTTTTAATTCCTGGCCTAATGGAGGTGAAGATTTGGTTAGCACACTGGACAAAAATTCCCACTGTGCAGACTGTGAGAAAGGAAACAAATGCTAACACCCATGTGAGTGAGCCCATCATGCTGTAGGAATACCTGCGACCACTCTGAGGATACCCAGAACTTGAACTGTATAGAGGTAGTTCTGCCAGAAGAACTCTGGGACCCCCAGCACTGAGAAGACCAGGGTGGAGGAGGACCAGCAGGATGCCACAGTATCCATGGGAGGTAATTATCTTCTCTCTCTCTTTCTCTCCCCCACCTCTATGGACCCCTTTTTTTTCCTATTTATTTCTATCTCTCCTAAATAAAATCCATACTATTGACTTCAGCCTATGATCTTGTTTGCACCTTAATTCAGGCAGAGGTATCTTTTAATAATCAGATCATAACAGGTGGGGGCAACTGTCAGTGACTTGGCAGTCTGTCACCATTTGCAATCCTTAACTCACTGGGGTCTCCTTACTTAGACACTGACCCACATCCTGCCCTTCCCCACCCCTTCCCGTGCAAATGCACTCCCTTATCAGAATACCAGGACAGAGTCACACTGAAGTTATATGTGTTTTCTTTTCATCATGTCAGGGGTTTATGGCACAGAAGCTTGAGTTATGCATTTATAAGAATCCTTCAAATACCACAGAATTACACTATTATGAAAACTAGTATGAGGGAAGAAAATATGTCCATTTTATATGTACATCTCAAAGCAATCTCATCTAAAAAATTACTAGCAATTTATACTTGCAAGATAACTGGGCTTAAATTTTATCTCTTATTCTTTATATTTTCATTTCTCATCTTAAAGTGCACATAGTTTTCAATTAAAATTATATAAGCTAAATAATTTACATTTATTTCCTATGGATAACTGCAGCACAGTTAACATTGAGATGAAACAGCTGAAAAAACTTTGAAACTATTTTCAGCAGTAAAAAAATTCTTGCAAACATTTCTTAACAAGAAGAATCTACATGGCTGATTTTGACAGCCAAACAGCTGCTCTAGGAAGACATATCAAGTCTTTTAATGACAGAAAAAAAGATACCTGTTAATTACAATTATCCTATTATTTTGTATCAGGATTGTCTCAGACATGTAAATATGGCAAGTATTGACTCCTGAAAATAAGAACTGGCAGTAAAAAGAGGTCTGTTTTCTATTCAGATTACTTGCTAAAATGTCTGTGTTACATTTTAATTTCCAAAAGAGCATATCTACTTATATATTCACATATGGTGCTTTAACTTAAAGATTACTTGGCAAGTCCATCTATTTTATAAAGGTATAATTTAAATTATATGGATTCTTGAATTAATATTCTTAGACTTTTGAGACTGTGGCTATGACAAATTTTAAAAATAATGAATGAATGAATGAAGTAAACTCATTACTTTTCCTGATAGAAAAAAAGCAATATTACTTGGGAGGCAAATTATAAAATGCTTTTCTTAAACTAGGGGACCTCAAATGTTAATTTTCAGATAAACCAATTTTTTTAATGTTACTTTGGCATTATATAATAGGCAGAATGTAGACTCTGAATGAGTTTCCAATGCCAAAATTAAACAATTCACGTAGAAAATTTATTTCTTTAGGATAAAATACTATTAAAGGATTGTCTGTATTGTTTATAATTCAAAGTATTTTCATTCTTTTTTTCCCCCCCCTTTCTTCAAGCAGTAGTCCTAGGAAAAAGTAAAGCTAAATTTGCCTCAGCTAATTGTATTTTCACCTGAAATTTGATGTGGCTGTAAATTAATGCATTTAGATATTTAATACATTTGGTATTACTTAAATCAACATTCAAACAAATGTTTATATATGATAACATATATGCTAGAAATCGCACTGAGATTTTTTCATAATTTTAAAGATGTCATCATCAGTATATAGGAAATAACTGCTGATTTAATTTCATTTTCTTAAAATTTTTGTGAAGAAATTTCGCCTTTCTGTAGCCATTTACAAAAATTTCAGTCTAATTCATTTTACTTTGGTACCTGAGTTGGCAATTGAGAATAGCAGATACTTATCGGCAAGGTTAAAATATTCATAAGGGGAAATACAGGTCTAAAAAAGGAATAATATTTTTTTAGAAAACATTTAAAGAGCCACAAATAAATACATTACTAGTTGTTGGTTTCTAGTAAGCTTTTGTCCATTTGGAAAATATAATTTACACAAAGTAAAATCACTGTTATGTTATTAGAAAGATCACTAAAATTAATGGAAATATTTTTTCTATAAGGAAAGTGGCAGAGAAATATTTCTGTCTAGATAGCTATTAAAAAAAAAAACCCAACCAAAAAAAACAACATTTGAACTGAATAGTACTTAAGCCTGGCTGAGTTTTATTTGTCCATCTGAAGCAGCCCAGTAAAACAATGCCAGATGGTCATGTTATTTCACTCCTAAATTGAATTTTAGATTTGAATCAGATAAATACCTATTACATAGTTTGCCTTTGAAGCATCGCCTGTTGTCTAGGAGACCTAAACAACATCCATTTTTCCTTTCAGCACATAAGAAATTATTTAAATCCAGTATGCTTGACATGTTGAAAGATCACAGATAGGCCCCTTGTGACTCAGGGAAGATATTGTATAAATGTATTGCATTGTTACTGCACTGAAGAGACTGTTTAAATTCTGCACTGCTCCTAGGTCAAAACCAGCACATTTCGAGACACAGATCTTATATCTCGAGTGAAAGAGTAAAATCTTGATTCGTCATTACATAATTTCTTCAGATACCGCACTATGTTGCTTTGAGGGAGATTATTCCTTTCTCATTCCATAAATTCCATAAACAATGCATTCTGGCATAAATAATGCTAATCAAAATATATGGATACAATCGCCACATCTTCATCTATTTTTACTTTTTTTTAGGGACTGGGTAGAAGCTTCTGATGCTGAACAAGTGTCCTTACAGAGGCTGAAGAGGTGATGCTGGTGTAATGGAAAGGGATTGTTGGTGAGAACAGCATCTGCAAGTGAATATTGTGTTTAAACCTGAGAAGAAATGATTGCTTCTCAATGTGTCCTTTAAGAACAAAACACCCCATGAACACTTGAAATCTGTTCTGTTCATTCATTGTTTTTGAAAAGAAAACCCAACAAACCAACAACATGAAATTCGAACAAAAAACATCCTGAGATTTAATATTGCCCTTGCTAAGAGGGAACAGTATGAGGGAAGGCTGACAAATTTTCTTGTTCCTCATACCATATTATCACTGTGGTATCTTAAACAACAAATTCAGCAAGCAGGCAACAACAAATTCAGCAAGGAAGCCCTGTATACTTTGAAGTAATTTCATGTCAGTTTTCCCAGAAGAGAGTAATTACCATATTTCCAGGAATAGAAAGGTAATTGTCCACATTTATTGTCATATTCTTCGGAATATGATTGACTTTTAGATCAGTTAAAGCTAAACAAATTACAGGCTAGGCTGGGAATTTTTTTTATTTTTTTAAATTTTTTCTGAAATAGAGCCATGCTTTCATGCTTCACCTTAATATTGATCTCAAACTATAATACTTGGTAGGATTTCGAAAAACAAAAACTACATATATTAAAAGCAGAAAACCTAGATGTGTTAATTTCCCCACATTTCTCCTCACTCCTCATTCCTATGAAGACACTGCACAAATGGAAGATGCAAGCCAGAGATTTTTTTATTTTTTTTTTTTGCTTATGAACATTTTGCATTTGGCAGTGCTGGTCATAGAGATTGTT
>VZTB01012674.1:638568-656089 GCA_013397245.1 Thryothorus ludovicianus
CAAAAAAAAAAAGAGCTGATAAAGGAGAATGTCCCCTGAACCCTGAAACAATCATATTTACTAAAAGTTGAGATATTTCAGCATAAGTTGCAGTTTTGTGACACTTAGCAGCAATAGAATGGGATATCAAACCTTCCAGCAGAGAGGAAAAAAGCTTGAATGGTGGTATAGTTTTTAAAAAAATAGAGTCTGAGTTGGGGACAGGTGAACTTGCTGATATGATAGGTTTTATTTATTCTCTACAATCATATAAATCATATAAAGATTTGTCATCATAGTATTCAGCAGCACTTGGTGATGTAATGCGTGCAAGTAATGTAAAGCATATTTTTTCACTTTCTGTGTACAAAATGTAATACAGTTTGAGGTATATTCTAAGTGTCATGTCTCCTAGCTGAACTGCTTAGAATGCCTAACTTGGAGAAGAATGAAATGTTGGACAGATTCAGAATTTATAATTTTTATTTTTTTAGAATATGATGTTTATCACTGTTTATCACTGAGCTGAGGAAAATCACCTTTGAGGATGAAAAGAATAAAGTGATTTTCCATGCTGTCTTAGTCCTGATTCTCTGCTGAACACAGACTGAGAATTGCCAATTAAGCCTAATTGTGATAAATTATATTCTCTTTATTAAGGATAATGGGAGACTATTGTCTAACAGGTAATAACCCTAAACCACTCTTCTAATTGTGGTTAAAACCTCAGGTAACATTTAAATGACCATAGATGTGACATGCCAGTGCTCCATGTACTAGACCATTATTACAGTATTCTCATTTACATACACAATTAATTTTGGCAGTGTTAGACATTATTTGCCACAAGTATGGCTGACTAGACTTTTTACTACACTGTGAGTTTTCATTTGAATTTTCATTGGAACTCTCTTTTCATTTGAGCTCTATCTGAATCTATATTATAAGTCAGAGAGATAGGAAATGCTTTTGCTTCTCTGCATTATATCCTCCTTTTCATGCCTTAAAACAGCCCCTGTAGCAAACAGCATTCTGAAATATGCAAGAAGTTTGAAAATATCCAAATATAAACTTTCCTCCATATAACAGAAAAACCTAGCCAAGAAAGACCAATCACTCCTGGACTGATCAAAGCATAAACATGGCAAAAAAAATGCCACAAACCCTTCTAGTTTGAAAAATAATTTCCTTTAGGCAAACATATGCATTAAGTGTATCCATAAAATTATTCCTTGAAAATACTTTCCAATTTTCAACCAAAGCGAAAACCAAACAAAACCAAAGTGTTTGGAATATTTCCAGTCTTTCACTGTGAATATGAAATACTCTTCTATGAATTTTAGAAACTTGATTATGTGAAAATTATCCAAGATAAAAATGATACTACAAATCAAAGTTTTCATCCAAATTGTTAACTAATTTTCTCATAAACAAGCAGCAGCAAAATGGTAAAAAGAATAGAGAGTTTTGTTCCCCAACATCTTTAGATTGTATATGGGTTTATGAAAAGAATTTGTCTACACAAGGGAAGATACATACTGTAATTTGTGGAGAACTCTAAATGTAAATGTTCTAATTTTGAACACACTTGGATCATATTTCAATGATTATAGATGTGGAGAGGGAACTTGAAAAATCTCAATAAAACTGCTACACAAAACATTTCAGGTTGTATTGTGGTTATCATGATTTTAACTGGCTTTTTCAGTGAAAATTTTGCTGACATATTTTAGAGGCCTTCTCTGTTGCTTCACAGCTGGGCTGCATCTATTTTTCATGCATCACTATGAACTCCTACATTGTGCTCCTAAGTGGTAGATTTCCAACCCTTAAGCAATTTTAAACATACACACCTGAAGCTCTCAAACACCATAAGGCCATTTAAGAAGTATAGTGATTTTGCTAAAAAGTGCAAGAAGGTTAAATTAAAAAAAACCCTTTGCTATAAATACCCTTACATTATGTAAAAGGCTGAATGAAATTCTGGAAATTAGAAAATTATCAAATAAATAGCATATTTATTTTCTCTAACAATCTATTCTAAAAAAAAAACCACTTTTAATTATTTCTTAGTGGGAATGCATCCCACTATGCATTCCTCATTTCATTCTTATTTGTTAACACACCTCCAACGTTTTCTCCAAAGCATCTGGTATCACAAATCCAGTGTTCTATCTGTACTAATATATCTCTCAGCTTATTTTACCAAAGAGATCAATATTTTCTGATAAAATGCTTTATCCTAAATATGCATCAGAATATTCAGCATTTGAAGTATTTGACTCAGTGACATAAAATAAATTGGTATTTCTATAACTCCTTTAATATTTGTGTGACAGTTCTATAAGTCTATGCACTGAGTGTGGAATATGATTGAGATTGGGAGATGAGTTTATCAAAGATCAGTATATTTTTGCCTACAGATATTTTTTGTTTATTTTTTCGTGTAGTCCAAATTTGAAAGGTATTTTCAGTTAACTAAAATTCAGCTTCAGGTATCAGCCCTTAAAAGTCTGGAGCAGTACATAATAATATTCTGACTTTCCTCTTCTGATATGGATAGGATCATTTAATGATTCAGATCCTTTTTTCTGTGACCTACTTTTAGGAGAAATTCCAGTCTCTTAAGCTCAGGGCATGTTTTTGAGTTTGTGATTCAAAACTAAATTTAAAGAACAGGAACTTAATACTGGTGGTTTAGAATGAGTCAAGTACACGCAGACATCACAGCTTTAAATCTACTTTCTGCTAATTTCAGAGTCACAGAGCAATGGCACTCTAAGAATATTAACCTGCTTGTATTTCAGAAAAAAAGGATTCATGAGTTACCTTTTTCTTTCCAGTTTCTTTCCAAAAGGCACTACCTTTGTTACAAGACTGGGGCTTTTTAATTACCCACAATGCATTAACCAATGCCTAAAATCTGATTCATGGTGCCAGATGAGCTCAGGCACTTGTGGAGACTTATCCTCTCCACAACACTCCTAAGAAAGGAGGGAGGGGGCAAACACTTCTCATCAATGAAGCAAGGAAAGGAAATTACCTGATGGAAAGGAATGAAGATGAGAGAGCCAGAGTCTTTTCGCTAGGATCAAGTGAAAGACCAAGAGGCAATGGACCTGAATGACAACACTCAGCAATGGAGAGTTCCAGATTCTGCACCTGGGAAGGACTAACCCCGGATGTATGGAAAGACTGGGGAGTGAGGTGCTGGGAAGCAGTGCCACAGGAAGGGACCTGGGGGTCCTGGTTGATGTAAAGTTGGACATGCATCAGCAGGGTCCTGGCAGTTGGAAGGGCCAGTCGTGTCCTGGGGCACATCAGGAACAGCATCATCCTGGACATCCTGCTGCAGCTGACCCTGCCTGCATGGGGAGGCTGAGTCTGGTGTTTGGGACGTGGGACTAGATGATTTCCAGAGTTCCCTCCCAACTTTACCTCTTCTGAGATATTGTGATTCTATGAATTGAAGTCTCCCAGTTCTAAAAAACAGCATGATCCAGATTCTGATTTCAAGGGCACTGAAGTAAATCTTGGAAATCTGATGCCTTTCCCTGAAGTCAAATCAAAAGAGGGAAATTAGTTTCTCAGAACAAGATTCACAACCCCATACAAGCTTGGGCATTCATGGAGATCTTCATTTCCAGTTGGGAAATCAAAATAATTTTCTCCCTTAAAGAAAGCAACAAAACTAATTATTCCATCCCACTGGGAAGAAAGTAATGTGAATCAAGAAAATAAAAAAGGACGAGCTTTACTTGAGCTTCTGTTTGATTCTTGTGTGGGAAAATATAAGTTTTGGGTCTCCTCTGAGCAGACAAGCCCATTTTATACCACTGTTGAAGTCATGTATAAGTACTGGGATGAAAATTCATAACATTTCAGTCAACCACCTGTTATGTGACTCAGAGAACAGTAAGCTGAGCAACTAGACCACCTACGTTGATAGCTTAAATCACACTAAAAGGAAAGAATGTAAACCTTCAAAATTTAACACAGTCCAATAACATGTGCTTCACTGAGGTTTGTTTTTTTTCTTATATAAGGGGCAGAGCAAAATACAGATCATAAAAAGATAAGTAAAATTTGACATTACACCGAAGATTTAATACTCTTTTTTCCACTGCCAAAGTAATCAGAGAAATAAAATTCCAACAACTACAAGCCAAGCATATTAAAGAAGCAGAGTTTATCTTCCCAAAAAGCACTGCATTAATTGTCTTGTCAAGTATTAGTAGTCAAGTTTTATCCCTTAATGAGGAAGATGTCATGAAGAAAAGTGAAATGTCTAGAATAATAATCATGAAGTTAAAGAAAATTAATGACTTACCGTAAAAGATATGCACATTTTTTTTAAAGTAAGAAGATTTTAGAAAAACAAAGATAAAGAAAGAGAAACTAGTAAAGGTAGTAAAGTCTAGTAAAACCACTATGAAAATAAAAATACAAAAGCAAAAAACATCACAAAGAAACTACATAAGTTTAGTGTAATGATACAAATTATCTGCTGCAAACTCAGCTGGTAAATATCAGTAGGAAGTGCACAGAATTAACTCAGTGTAAGGAAGAGTGTAATTCTACCTTACTCATTTCTTCACAGTGTAGGATAATAAAGTCTAAACAGAATATAAAGGGATCATCAAAAGCTCAGAGAAAGGTGGAGAAACTTCACAGATTCCCATAACACAGCTAGAAATACACAAAAACAATTAAAAATATACCAAGATTTTGGAAACACTTTATGTTACAAATATACTCGTTTGCCATGATAAAAATGTTCCATGAGAACATTGGCAGACTTAGGCAAGCTTGCTTTAGACAGAAATAAAAATATCTTTAGTTGATTTGAAATGCAGCTGAAGCTTCCTACTGTAAATCAATAACACAAAATTTAAAAGCAGAATTAGGAAACAAAATTTTCACCTGAAAAAAGAAGATTTTTAGTGTTCTTGTTCTATGTTCAGTGGAACAAACTATTAATAATGACTTATTTATGAAAGCAGTGAAAATCTGTGTCCCTCATAGCTCTGGTAATATACACTATGCATAGCCAGCTTTCTCAGAAAGAACAGGCATAACTACTAAAGAACACATAACTTCATTAATAAAGACTAAAAGGTTGTTTGGTTTGGTTTTTTTTTTAATAGTTAAGAGCTACAAGCGGGAATAGTTATGAATTTTCCAGGTAAGACCTTCAATAGACCTGATAGTTTATATTAATATGGCCAAGCATGTGCAGAAGCACTATGGTACTGTTGAAATCAAAGTGATTACAACAGCCTAAAAATGATTCTCAAAAGAGTAGTTTGCTTGGGTGTAAAGACTTATTTCTAGACACAAGTGGGAAGGAAATCAATCATGCTAAATACCAACCAGTCAGTGAAAAATTAAAAGATGTGGCTGGAGACTGTAATTTTGTGGAACAAGGGGGATCCTCAATTCTTCTTTATTTTTAAATGCGTATTTTGGACAAATCAAAATAATCGTATATAATGTGCATCAGTGATTTCTAGATGTATCTGTATGTTTAGGCAGACAAAGAATTCTTGCATGTCAGTGAATTTTCCAGCTTGTTAGAACTGGATTGTTACAAATTCTATGTGACAATCAAATCATTAGTTCTTGTTGCCAACAGAAGTGACAGATTTCCATTTACAAAAGAAGTTTGACATGAATTTGGTCTCTTGTCAGATTTTTCTCAACATCTTGCAAAAAGGAGTTGGATGCAAATTCACCAAATGAAATTTTTGCCACTGGCAAACATCAATTTGAAGAAATCAAGATATTTCATACAAAACTGCCAATTTCTACTAAGACTTTTGAAGATAAGGAAGGAGACGATGCTTCTCAGATCCCTGTGGGCATCTGCCACTATTTGTCCCCATGTTCTGAAACATAGGGCCATACCTTCAATCTCTGAAGTATAAATGATTAAGAATTCCATGGTGTACAACAGGTTATGCTTGAAGGATAAAGAGATTATTATGTCAAAAGAGAATATTGCTGCCAAATCACTTTCTATAAGGCTGGAGGTTTAGGGCTGACTTTCCCAGGAGAGGAGAATCTCAAATATCCCCCATGGCAGGTCACTGCTGTGTCACCCTGTAACCCCAGTGCTACTGTGCCTAAATGAAGAGCCAGTGTTCCTGCAGACTGGCTCTCTGCCTGACCTGGTGAGAACTGCCCAGGGTGGCATATTGCATTCCCTCCAGTACATCATCAGTATTACAGCAGTTATCCTCCTCACTTCTCTCCTTGATGCTGTCCAGATCATGCTCTGAGAAGCCTACTGACAGGAATTGCGTAGGACTGCCAGCCATTTCACATCTTTTCCCCAAGCAGACTATTGATGAGCATTGAGTCAACCCAAATGTTTGAATAAGCAGGAGTTCTTGTAGACAAGAAAGCAGAAGACATGGTGGAGCCATGCAATGAGCCAGTTCTGCAGGGTACGGTGGGCTATGAGTTAGGAGATGGGGGGAGGGAGGCAATGCTGTTACATCTGCCCCTTTATCTCTGAAACTAGCTAAAACAAACCCACAGCTGGAACTGTCCCTTGCCTCCTGCTGGTGATCAGCATCCTTTTTTTCATCTCCAGAAATATGTTAGCCTAAACAGCAAGGTGTGGACTCCACTTTGTGCCCTGGCTCTTACTTGTTAGGCTTTGTAGCGTGTATGGCATTGCAATGTTCAAATGAATTGCACTTCACAGACAGGTATTTCATAATGGTTTGCACCATCCAGTTATTGCCAGAACTGTGTCTGAGGATGGTGCCTATGTACAACTCAATCTCATATCATATGCATTCAATAAATCTAGCTGTGTGTAATTTTCTTAGTTTGTTTAACAGGTGACATGGAAAAGACAGAACAAAAGTTATCCTTTCTCTACAATTTTCTCTGCCATAGGCATGGTGGCAGCCTTATAGAAATCATCCATGTCAAGACATGCCTTTGCCTTTAATGTCTATCTGCTGTTAATTGTGGTCCCAACTTTTTAAAAAATTATGGATTAAAAGAAATTAACTTTCATAGGCTCCTTTAAAGAGAATAAATAGTATATCATTAGATAGTCAACATTCAAAGCTTCTGCTGGTACCAGGATGGTATGCTCTAAAGACTTCCTCATCTTTATTATAAGTGCTTCATTGTTTCCTCGCTGTTGATTCTATTCTAATTCTTTAACACTGCTGGAAAATCTAGATTATTAAGGCTCAAATAAATAAAGAAACAGCATGCCTACTGTGGTTCTCATCCAGCTGGACCATGTATTGGGTCCAATTTTCTTCTTTATCCAGTATGATTTTACTAAAAGAAATTGAGAAGCTGTCATGTTACACCTTGAATTGCTGTACAGAAACTGCATTCTATTACTGGAAAACAGAGAATATAATAAAGAAATTTGAGCAGTGATTCAACTACTAGAAAGTAAATTATTTGGTCCCTGAGCAAGATACACAATTTCTTACCCTGTAAAGGACTTTCATGTTAGTCTATGTGAGAAAAGTGGAGTGATGCAATTTGGTGACAGATTCACCTACCACTAACTGCACAACTGCACAGAGATTGAAAATGGCTCAGCAGCTGCCATTTTACAAGCTCAGTTTTACAGCAGAATTTATATAATTAATCCATGAATAACTGTGACAGCAATTAATACCTTCTAGTAAGTTCGTATCATTTTTTCACATGCTCTCCTCCTGTAACAGCACTTAAAGTTTTATTAGAAAATAAAATACAGATAATGTCATATAATCATGCACATATTCACATGAAATACTGTAACTGAGAGATTCACAAGATACTTTCTTCTTCCTGAAGATAATTTTAATATGCAATATTTGTACAGAAGGGCTGATTCAAATACACAAGTCAGGGCATTGTTGCACTGACTTCAAGTCCTTTGGTTCCTCACAGACTTTGGTTAAAACCCCACACATTTGGGGTATTTTGTCCATCCAAGTACGAAATCAGAGGCAAAGAATAAGACTCTCTTTTAACAGGATGTTAAAAAAAATACTACCACCAGTTCCAGAAATCATGGGAAGGCACTCGGGCAGGTCATCTGATACTCTTCAGCTATATATTCATCCTGCCTGATTATCTCAGTTCTGGTTTTCTTCTGCTGTTAGTCTTGCCAGCTTTCATAGCGATTCTGTGACACAAATATCTTTCAAATGTGAACTGTGGACTAAACTGAAAATTCATTTTGTCTTGCATTGCATATCTGGAATCTAATTTGAGATCCAGAATCTCAAAAAGGATACAGTTCATTTAGAAAATATGACAAAAACTAAAGGTGTACCAGGTACCATCAGAGTATAAATAAATAAAGAATATTTCAGAACATTCTTCAAATTCAAATGTTGATTCAGAACATTTCAGAACAATGTGTTTTTAGTCAGTTACAGCTAGGTAAGATGGGAAAATACTTTCCTAGCACTCTCAGTCAAGATGGACACCTCTTTAGCAAAGTGGAAAACAGGATAAAACTAGACAAAATCTTGGCTCAAATGAGAAATTTATGCCTCAAATTTTGGAAGTCTTCATAAACCTATGATTTGTAGTTCATGTTTCATAGCTGAGGCTATAAGAAACAGAAATCAATTTGCAATTTAAATGAAATTCAAGGAGAAATCACTCATGAACATTAACCTCCACTCCATTTATAATTAAGGATTCTCCCTGATATATCTGCTAGCTGAGAAACCTGATATGTATGGTTTTCTCTTTTCATTTCCCCTTTCTACCTTTTGTCTTCATTTTCTTTCCTCCTGATTTTTCCATTTTTGCCTTCTTTCTTCATGCCCTTCTCCATTTCTTTGTCTTGCCTTTCTGCCGTAATATTCCAACACAGAGATACAGGATGTTCAAGAATATGAAAAATCATCTGATATTTTGAAAAAGTGCAGTTCTTCCAGTACATGCTCCATGATTCAGTCACTGGAGAGAGCAGGAAACAGTTGCTGTGAGATAATACTCATGGAGACTTGGTATTATCCCAGTTTGCTATCCCTTTCTATAGTCAGCTATGTGAACTGAAAAAGACAAAAAACTGAAGTGATGCAGGGATTTCCATGAGTTCCTGCTCCTAACATAGAGAATTTTAAGGCTCTGCCATAGGATCACTATCTCTTGTGTTCAGCTAAATGAAAAACCAAAAGGAGTGGAAAAACATGTGGTTATAGGTTTGTTAGGATTTCTCAAGACTAGATTAACACGTAGTTGCCCACATTCTCTGGGGTTTAAGCAGACAGATGACTGATATGAAACATAAGGACTCTATGATTGTAACTGTCCTTTACTTTCCTTACTCTGTCTACACAGAGCTTAATCCATTTATGACACACTTTGCTTTTCAGCCCTCTCTGTCTCCAGGAGAGAGGAATACAAATCAGAAATTGTTTCTTTATATTTATTATTCCTAGATGAAAAATGGTCTATGAAATGACAAACTCGTTAATCTGATCTGACTTTGAAATTTTTTTTTTCTATTTTTGACAGTGTATTTACTGAGATTCTCAAAGCTTAAGAGAAAAAGATTAAAGATAGAACTGGTACACAGCTTTCAGTCATTTAAGCAAATGAAAGCAGAGCAGTATTTGAAAAAGGAAATTGTACCTATTAGTAATGACAGGAATGGCTCAAGCACCTGGGAAAATAACCTAGGCAAAACAAAACAGCTAACAGTGGTTTAAAAATTCACAAAAGAAACCATATTTTTATTTTAGCAATATTTTTCTTATCTGTACTTTTCCATAAATGTAGAAAGGTTTAATGTTATTCTAATTCTTAATAGCCTGTATAGCCTTGGTCTTAGATTGTAAAATGAAACATCATCTAAGCCAGACCCAATACATAATGAAAGACATATTTGATAATAACTCGAATTTATTTTTTTCAGTGTGAACTCTTCAACTTTTATTTTCAGTGGGCATATGATGGAAGGAGTTTCTGAACAAATATTTCAATTATTTTTGTCTAAGATATGGACACAAACAAAGACTTGGGAGTCTGTCTCATTTCTGCAGATAAATAAGGGACAGATATATAGTTCTCTTGACTGATACAGGTATAGTAGTGCTTGATTCACAACATAGACTTGCAAACAGAATCAGGTAAACAAGACATATCAGTGAGAGTGAGAACATCACAGCCTTGCTTCTAACTGTCATATTAAATTCTCCTTTGGGAGTAAATCTCTATCTTCAAAAGCAGTCTGGCCTTAAAAACATCTGCAAGTTTTGGGCATCAAAACATAAAGATATCAGATTATTAGAAAGTATCCAAAGGAGGGCCTCAAGTATGGGAGTCTGGAAGGGAAGCTGTATAAGAAGCAGCTGAGGTCACTTGGTCTGTTCAGCCTGGAGAAGGAGGGGAGACATCATTGCTGTCTGCAACTTCCTCATGAGGGGAAGAGGAGGGGCAGGCACTGATCTCTGCTCTGTGTTGACCAGTGACAGGACCTGAGGGAATGGCCATAAGTTGTGTCAGGGGAGGTTTAGATCGAATAACAGGAAAAGGCTCTTCACCTGAGGGATGACTGGGCACTGGAACAGGCTCCCCAGGGAAGTGGTCACAGCATTGAGCTTTATAGAGTTCAAGAAGTGTTTGGGCAGTGCTCTCAGGCACATGGTGTGACTCTTGGAAATGGTCCTGTGCAGACCTAAGAGTTGGTTTCAGTGATCCTGATTAGTCCCTTCCAACTCAGGATATTCTATGATTCTATATTTCTATTATCTCACCCTTGTAGCACAACAGTCCAACCTAAGAATATTTAATGCTGACATCTTGGGACCAAATCCATTACTGATAATAAAGATTACAGAAAAGCTAAATATTTTAGCATGAATCAGTAAAGGAAATCTGGATTTCTGTTAAGAATTCTGGCTGTGCAAACATCTCATAAAAAATGCAGGGAGCATATGTAGTAGCTTTTTGTACAAATACCAACGATTGCCAGGAAAGTTCTGTGCAAAAGAGAAACTGGGGATAATATAGAAGTCATTTATGCTGATCTAATGTGAGCACATACAGAGCAAGTACTTCAGCTTTGACCTGAATATTTTTCTTCCTGGAACTGGAACATAGATATTTCTAACAATTTGCAATTGTGGCAGATGAAAGTCCTCTTTCCTCTGGGCATGCACAGGTGACTCTGAGGCTGTGTTTGTATTGCAGTCTTGTGAGACGGATAGTGACAAATGCATTGTATACAAAATCCCAGCAGATTGAGGATTCTTTTGTTTTTTCGGCAAGAGCTATAAATAAGGCATGTGGCTCAAAACAGACTGCTGAATGAAACAAATGCACACACAAAATAAATCACGAAAACCTTAGCGGTTTACAAATGGACATTTTCAACTGGTTCCAAACAGAGAGATGAAGGACTTTTTTTATACAAATGAAAGAACAGCTTTACTACTTTCTACAGGCACTTATGGGAAGAAGCTACTATCAAATATTCATGGTAGCCTCTTGTCTACACAAGTCTGCTTGATGGAGTAATAGTGTCGACTCACCTGGCACAAAAACTCAGCCATTTTCTCTTTCCCAATCCAGTAAATCTATGGCTGTCAGTGATAGGAGCTGATGGGGAATGATAGCCTTATTGAGCTGCCTCATGAACTGTAACTCATTTGTTCTGAAGACCCAGACTGACAGCCTCTGCATTTCTCCCTTCCAGCGAAATTGAGTATAAATCACTTTATCATTTTTCCCCATGACAGTTTATCAGAATTCTGGAGTTTTATATGAAGTCATAGAGGCTGGTGTTAGAAATAAGACTTACAATCGATCTTGTTGTTGGAGGGCACTGCATCTTGCAAGGTTTAACAATCCCACGAAAAATTGCAATTTGACTTCCACTAACCAGACACATACCTACACACACACACATACACTTGACATGGGACAGAATGGGAAAGCTAATCAGGCTTATTTCTACTGAGCAAATAATCTAAGCTTATGACTCATGTGAACTTAAAATTTACAATCACTTTCAGTTCTTGGTAAGTTAACTTCTTATTTTAACTTGAAAGTCTCGTAATAGATTCCCTAACCAACAAAATAATAAAATCCTTCTCAACATAATATTACTTCACTGGAAAAGAAACCTTCTCTCTCGTTTGCTTTCATTCTTAGTAAGGTACAAAGTCGAAGAATAGAATGAGAATACTAAAAATAAATGTAGATTGCTTCTTTAACCTAGAAACATTTTTTGGATTTTTTTATGTATAAAAAACGAAAGATGATCACCATAGATCAGAATTACATAAAGTCAAATATATTAGTTAGCACAAGAAAACCAGTTAAGTTAATGATTTCTTTCAAAAATCCTCTGAGTTGATATGTACTGTTGTCCTGGGGTGACCCAAACCAAGACAACTGTGTAAATATTATTAATTAATTCTAGCACTAAAGAACTTCCAGTACTTAAGCAAATAGCCATCTCTATTAAAAAGGTAAAAGACATCAAGCTAGGCCCATAGACTCTCTACATGAAGCAGTAAAAGACAGACACTTAGAAACATATATAAGCATGTAAAATGCAATTACTGACACTTACGACTTTGGTCATTATAACTTCAAAGAAACCTATGGATTTGATGTCCAAAGGAGCACAAATCATAATCATAAATAATCTCTAGGAACACAAGTTCAAAATTATATGGAGTCAGATTTTTTTTTCTTTGATTACATTGAACTAAAATTTGTTTCCTTGCAGCCCTGGAAGTAGAGAACAGATGATGACCTAAACTGAAATAAAAGGATTTTGGTTTCTTTTGGGCTCTAGGGTTAGAGAATTCCTTCAAGTAATTATTTTTAGCTTTAGAAGTCATACATAAAATTTAATTTTCTTGATCCCTGTGGATAGGTATTTAAGAATGTAAACTGTTCTATAAAAGTGGCAGGACAGGAGGTAATAATTTCTACAGGTGGGTGATATAATGCAGCTGAGTGATCTAACATGTTCCCTGTTCACTGCATTTATTTTGTTGAAGTGCAGCTCTTCCTGCTTACCATAGAAAACTTCACAGCAGAAAGAATATTTCAAAGAATAAACTAAAGTCACCATACTAAAGTTCACAGCTAAAAACTGAAACCATTTTGTCATTAATGATTAGGCCACAGTATAATGCATTCCTAAGCTGAGCTTAAAATTGGTTCAACAAGAGCAAAAACCTTGTGAAACACCAACTCATTCCTCTTAGAAGGCATGTTAATACCAGTAAGTTTCAAGGGAAAAAGTATTTGAATTTGTTGGACTTGTCAGCATCAGGTTAATGATTGGACTCAGTGATCTTAGGGGTCTTTTCTGACCTAAATTATTCTCTGATTCTATGATACTTGTAACACAGCAGGTAATGAGCATGTGTCTTAATTATTATAAATGGTTGATTATTGACATCAGCTGCCTGTTTTCTACTCCCTTAGAACTTACTACTGTCATTCTTGACACTCACTTGTGTAGCAGAAACCTCCCCCACCTTTCTTTATTAAACTTCACTAAATGTTATTTCATTTGCTTTTGTATCAGGTTGCATCTATCATTAGACCATGGACACTTCTTGCCCCATTAACTCTACTAATGACATGGAATTTTGCACAGCTGATGGATCAGTAAAGCAGAAAAAATGTGCACACAATATTGAGCAAAACATCCAAGATAAATCTGAATTAAACGTAAACTAAAAGTAAAGTATAGGGGTCCCTGGAAGATCAAGATTAGGACCATAAATAGAACATCAGGAAATGTTTCAAAAGTTTCTCATTAAATCCAATGCCAAAGGCATTGAGAAGGCAATTTATATCCATGACATGAAGCTAAACCAAGAGTGAGTGAAATTTTAATGCAATTAGATCCTCAATGGTGTATTTGTAGGAGAAGAAGAAGAGTAGGTATAAAATTGTTCAGTGTTTAGGGGGGTTGTTTGTTTTACATTGCTAAAATCAAAACACAGGGAACCCTAGTGATCAAATGCTTTAATTTTCTGATCTTACTATTAAAGGACAAATTGTCAAAATAATCCTGAGAGAACTTCTCCTCTTAGATAAATTAACTTCTGAAGTTCACAGCCTCATGCAGACTTCACAGAAACAACTTCAGAAATTCAACAGAACAAATATTTCTAAGAAATAATATTATTGGACATAAAAAGTGATTTAAAAATGAAATAGATTTTTTTTTCTGTTCATAAAAATCCAGGCTATCCACAGAAAATACTGTGCAAACAAAAATTTAGTGCATTTACATAGGTGTATCTTTTTAAAAAATATTGTAAGGCTCTTATGAAAAATTATTACAGTTTTGAATTCTGTTTCTGCCTGTAACTTCTGAAAATATGCTGACATTGAACATTACCTTTAGGTCAAAAAAAGTCGAGAAAGTAAATGTTCAGAAAACACACTGCCCTGCAAATGTCATAAGGCTATTGCTGTTTTCATGTGGAGAGTTTTAAAGGCTGTTGAGATGAAAAGGAATTATAGCCAAGTCACTTAAGTGTCATGAATTTTCCACTGTGCTTCAGGCATATTTTTTGTGAGCTTGTGTGTGTCTTGCTAATAGCTTGACCTTCATGGATTATTAAGATGAAATTTTATGCAATGAAAATGCTGATAAATTTGAGCTAAACAGCATACTTTGAAATGACTATGTTTAAATATGCTAATTGCACCAGTTTTGCAAAGCAAAATGTTATCATAATTGCAGACAGGATTGAGATGCTGGCTATCACACAATGGTATGCAAGCAAGCCTGTCTTAGCATTTTATGGGAGTGTTTTCTTCCTTTGGGCAGTTTATATTTTTTTCTGTATTCATTTATGGACTAGAGAACACAAAAGAGAAACAAAAAGCATCTTTCTTCAGACATTTGTCTGCTCCCACCCTAAAGTGAGTCAGAAAGATAACATTTCTTAGCATATTAATCAGACTGATATTCCTTTCATCTACAATCTAGACAGAAATATGTATATATAAGCAAAGCTTCACTGTTTCTGAAATGATAGCCCTGAAACACAACAAAGCTACTGAAAAAAGGAGGCAGGTAAATGGTATCAAGGCAGACCCATTTCTGTGGCTGTAGATGAATTGCAGGTGTTCCATGAGGGTCATGGTTGTGATCAATGAAAAGGATTGTGACATTTCTGAGCCAAAGAACTGCAATTCAACTATATGAGAAAGGCATTCAGATATGGAGGGAGACAAGAATCACAAAATGACTTCTGTGAAAGAAAAAATAGATCTTTTAAAAAAAGGAAAATCAAGAGAGATTTTGGAAAGATTAAAAGACTGCAAAGCAACTACTGGCAGAAAAGATGGGAATTTCTGGAGTTCAAAAAAACAGAGGAGGCAGATGGTACAAATCCTTGACTTTATGTATATGCAATTTGGACAGTAACATTTCACTTGTAGCATGTTTTATTTCCTCAGTTTTGTTAATCCACTTTTTTTTGTTGCTGCATTTTATCTGTGCTGCAGAATCCAAGAATCCATATTTATGGGACACCAGATGAGAACCACATTTAAACAACTGATTCCAGCATTGCCTAAAAAGGTGTTCTTTTATATCACTTGCAAAATTGTAGATATTTTTGTTGCCTCTTTTTCTGTATTTGATAGTATAATGATTAGAAGGTTTTAAATGAATGTGAAATCCCCTTGACTTTTTTAGACTCTCCCATCACTCAGATAAATATAGGCTCTTACCAGCTGTAATGTTTGTTGAAACACAAGTTTCTCAGGCTTGATGGCTGAAATTTCAGGTAGATCTAATAGCAATGCCTCCTTGCAAGTTGATAGTTGGAAACTATTCCAGTTGGGAGCTATTCTAGTTTGTAAAATGATAAGGTATTCACAGAGTCAGAAAGTGGGAATAACTGCTATGACCCTGTGATTAGGCTTTCCATATTATCCTAGGGTGTATCTATTCTTACCTGTCCTCTGCCTTTTGAGTGGAATCGCTCCTGTGGGCTTCACAGTGGGTGTTAGTTCAGTTGTCTCAGAGGGGATATTTAAGGGTTTTGTTTTCTGATAGCAAGATCTGTATCTCATGACTCTTTCAGGTCTGCAGCCTTTGATTTCATACATTTTTTAGGTATAGATGTATATATATATAGATATACGTTTTTCTTTCCATATTCTCCAAAAGGTACGGAAACTCTCCCACAAAGGGGATTTTTTTTTTATTATTATTATTTTCATTTGATAGAACTGTGGTGGTTTTGTTCTTTTTTCTTTAGTTGGTTTGACTTTTTTCTTCTTATAATCAATGGCCAACCTTATAATGAGATACAGTCTTATAAATCCCTCTGCTGTGTACACAAATTTTAGATATTACGAGTGTCATGTGTCCATAACTGAGATTTATTATCCATGCATTGCAAATATAGTTCCATATCGAGTCCTAGATTCGGGCTCACTTAACCTAATTATATCCATCAAATATTAAGTTTCCTTGGAAGCAGATCTAAACAAAATGTAGTTCATTTGCTTGTGAATGCTGGTAACGATGGGAATGCCTCACCATCTGTGTCTCTTCAGGTTGTGATCTCGTCAGATCTCATAAAGTAAGCAGATTCTGGCCTGCATAGTAATTGGTTGGGACCTTGCCAAAGAAAATCCCAGGTGCTAAGGAAAGTAGCACTGATGATTCAATATTTGGCACTCTTCCCTCTGTTCAGTAGCAGACCACTGTCTCAGCTTAATATTGAGAAACCATTTGGTAATTCAGTGTGCCAGCTTCCAAGGGGGGATACAATCAATGCAGACAAGACTTGCAGTTAGAAAATATCTAGGGTATTTCTTGCAATATGAGCAGACAAAATAGCATTTTTGGATATAAACCAAAGATTTGCTTGTGCAGTAAACTGCTAAACTGGCTGGGAGGATTTGGTAGATGTCATTGCAAAGTCTGTTTTAGAACACCGAATAAACAAATTAATACACAAACTTCCATGAAATATTTGGGGACAATTTGTAAAAACTACTCTGGACTACTGTTGGCATTAATTCCAAGTTACTACTGCTGGCATTCTTCCTAGAAAGATAGACTAGAGTTTTTAGATGCAGTGTAACTGGATTATTAGACACCCTTAAAATAAGTAATTTGCATAAAAGAAACAGCTCCCATCAGATCAAGTGGTAGCCAGGGAGCTGAAATGCCAGATTTGTCTTCCTGTTCTCTTAATGCTGTGTCTATGGCAAACCATTTGGAAAGAAAACTGGACTGCCTTATCAGGATGCAGTTTGCATAACTATTTTTAATCTATTCATGTGATGTTTCAGTGGATACCTTTTCATGCATCTGTTTTCCGCTATACAATGAGCTTTAATAATAGTTACTACATTGTTTGCAAAAAAAAGTTTAGCATGGAAAAAAAAAGGTGTCCATATTATGGCTAAGCACTATACATACTCTTCTTATCAGAGGGCTGACAATTCTGTAAGAAAAGTTTGTGTTTACAAAGGCGGCATTCAAAAGGACATTGCTCTTACTCTATGCAGAGACTGGAAAACTACAGAATCAGGTTGGAATAGA
>VZTB01012674.1:658801-768963 GCA_013397245.1 Thryothorus ludovicianus
AACTCTATCCTAGCCAAAACCAGGAAAATAACATGCAAAATTTGCATAATAATAAAAATTAAAAAAAAATAGTAAAAGAAAGCTGAGTAAAACTAAGGTTTGAAAAAAAAAAAAAAAGCCTTCCAAAATTCACATATCACTTCATCATATGAACACATTTTTTTTGGGTGTTATTTGCAGACAAATCTCTACCATCTTCATAAGATCATAATTAAAAGACAATATGTTAATAGTACTGATATAAAATCAAATTTTTATGGCATGCAGTTTCAATAGAGAACAGAGAGGCACAGTTTCAGGTGAGGAAACCAGGATGAGACTGTGTTTGCCTTTCCAGTTGTCTTCAAAACATGAAACTGCCCATTGAAATGCAAAGCACACCTACAGGAAGTCAAACACCACATTGAGGTCTACTAGGAAGGACTCACAATAGCCTGTGGCCACAAATAAGCACTACTAAGTACAGACTAATTCTAGATGGAAGTTGGCAAACATAACCTATAAACAGAGGAAGAGCAAGTAGGTCTCAGCTGAGGGTAGGGGTTAATTAGAACTTCTCTAAAGACTAACCTGTATAATACACTTATTTTTAAAAAGGTGAAATTCAAGGACTTTTAGGCATTTTATAATTTAGTAACTGAATTTCTCCATCACATGGAGAACAGGCTAAAGAAAATTTGAGTCTCGCATTCAGGAAACTGAGCAGGATTCTTCAATCACAAATTTTAATACCATGGAAGGAGAGTCATTATGCTTCAGATTTATCAGTCTTAATTAATCTTCAAGTTACTTTGGCCCAGATCACAGATAACACAAATGCTTTTCACAGATACAAATAAAATGCACTGATAATGCCTATGTTCTTTACAGATAAGTCAATGATGCTCAAGACCAGAAAATTATACACATACCAAAAAAATTTATACAAATATATATTTTTAATCTATTATAAAATAATATTTAGTGAAACTGCTTAAAAAGAAAACACCTCAAACTTATTTTGAGGAATTTGCAAACCAATTGTTGTACCATTTTTGAAAGTATAATATCTGAGCCTTTTCCAGGTCATGGAATCAAACCCGGATATATTGCCTCCAGAAAAGTGGGAGGTTTTTTTTATTTCTTTTTTTTATTTTCACTTCATGGAAGCAAACTTACATAAACATCCAAAGATAGTAACCTTCTTGATTCCTAAAAACAACTAGTATTAGATATTTCCTCAGACAAAATCTCCTTGGAAGAACTCTAGATCAGAGACTTTTCATAGACTCCTTGCAGAGCAATGTGAACTAAATAAAAAATATAACCTATTCCATGTTATTTCATATAGTTCTGAAGAAAAATTTTAATTAACAGAATTTTTGTCTGCAAAAATATCTTGATCAAGCTTTGTACATGTACATGTGCATGAACATTTGTTAGCAGTTGCTAAAGGTGATATCTGCTTTGAATTATCAATTGTGGCATAGTATGTAGATTATATTTTACTTTCTCCAAAATTTATTTATGCTTCTTATACATTTTAATACACTTTTTATAAATATGTATAATCAAATAGGTTTTGTTTACACTTTTTTCTTTCACGTAGAAACCAGGGTTTTTGTACTGTATTTTCAATCCCTCTAGAGTTTTGCTGATGTTTGATGGATTGCCGTGCCACCTCAAAATAAAAGGACTTCCAGAATACTATTATTTGCTGGCACACTTCAAAAACACTCAGTCCTCAAATTATTTTCCATGATCAAAATGCCAACAAAATGGGTATCTGATTTGCTAGTAAAATAACACTACAAATCATAGCTACTTCCTTTGTATGTGCCAACCGCATTTACTGCACAAGAGAAGACTGGGTTTGTAAAGTGAAGAAATTAAGCTCCTTTTCCTAAAAGTGCACCTCTAAAAGGGCAAGAGCAGGCATGAAAAATATTTTTCTTCCCAAGTGTTTTTTTTCTGATTGTGCCTCTTTTTATTCTTTGGTATGACTTCACAGGGAACCTTTGGATGTATTAAGCTGAAAAAAAAAATGGACAAAGTCCAAATGCACACTTAAAATTTAAAGACATCAGAAAGGTTTTTGGTAATGCTACACAACTCTGGTAACTCTTCTTCAGGAGTAAAAGCAAAATATTGTGTTAATGCCATTTCAGAACAATTATGGTTGCTCAGCTGCTGTAGAAATCATAATGACATCATGTATTTTTAAAGAGCATTACCTGTTGACACTCATTACCCTGGTTGAGCATTTTGCCCTTAGATGATAACTACATGAAGATCATGAGATTGAGAACTATAGATCCATAATTGATAAATATTCTATTTTCTAAATACAATTAAGTCTGTCTAAACCATCATCACTGAAAGTAACACATGCTGTGTAGTGATCTTGATCCATCTTCATGGTGTCTCTGGGAACATGCGTTCTGTCATGTCCTGCCATAACAGACAAGACAGTAATATTGAACTATGACAAAGGCTTTGAAAGCCCACCACTGAAAGACATTATCTGAGATATGGAACAACTTAATGGAGCAGAGAAGAGTTTAAGTAGGTTGTAACCTTTCCAGCAGCATTGTCAGTATGCACTCTGTCATGAGAAAAGTAAGCGATATTCAGCCTTTGCATGTACATTGCAGATATTCTGCCCTGTGTCAGACAGGCTGTTCCATGGCCTGCAACCAGCGTCCTTTTCAAGGACATGCTACACAAAACTGTATTTTCCATTCTGTATGGAGATCTTAGGCTATATTTGTAAAGCATAATGGAAAGGAAGAAGAGCTGTAATTGTCTATTGTAGCATATTTTGTAAAGGGTAGATGAGATGACCCAAATAATTATGATCTGCATAGATGAACTTCTGTTCTTGGCAAAGTCATAGAAAAGCTGATGCAACATAAAAGTACTAAAGAAATAAAGGATGATGTTATAATTAGTGCCAATCAGGACAGTTTTATGGAAAACAGATCTCATCAGAACTTTTGATGAGGCGACAAGTTCCGTTCACAGAGCAAAGTGTATTGACCTAATATGGCTTCTGTAAGGGCAGTTGTCTGCACAAAATTCATATTAAAAATTAGCACTACGCAAAATTCCCTTTAGCACATAATAATTTGAAAAACTTGTTCACTGGCTAATCTCAGAAAACAGTTGTTAACTGGGAATCATTATGCAAAATAAATTTTTAGTGGGCTAGTGCAATGATCTTGAGCTATATAATATTCATTACTCCAGAATTTTCACATTCATGCTAGAAAAAATTCTCAGATGGCAAAAAAATGGTGGAATGATGAACACTCATGAGGAGCAGACATTTTTACACATATACCTACATTAAGAGTAAGGCAGATTTTCAAAATAGCACATATTAATGTCTTAGAATGAGGAAGAAGGAACACACATCACAATTTTCTGATGGATGGCTGAATTTTTGAATCAAAAACCCATAAATCATTGAATGGTTGGAGTTGGAAGGGACTTAAAAGATTATTCCCTTCCAGTACCTCTCCTATGAGCAGCAACACCTTCTACTAGATACAATTGTTCAGAGGTCCATCCAACCTGACTTGGAACACTTCCAGGGAGGAGGCATCCACAACCTCTCTGGGCAATCTGTTCCAGTGTCTCATCACACTCACACAAAAGAATTTCTTCCTAAAATTGAATTTAACCCACTCTCTTTCAGTTTGAAACCATTCCCTCCTTTCTGTCACTATATGCTCCTGCAAAATCTATACCATCTTTCTTGTAGGCTCCCTTCAGATACTGCAAGGCTGCAATTAGGTCACCCCAAAGCCTTCTCTTTTCCAGGCTGAACAAACCCAATTCTCTCAGTTTTTCCTCTTAGGAGAGGTGTTCCATCCCTCTAATCAACTTGATGCCTCCTCTGGTCCCACTCCAACAGATTCATGTCCTTCCTATGCTGGGCACCCCAGAGCTGGATGCAGCTCTCCAGGTGGGGTCTCACCAGAGCAGAGCAGAGCAGAGGGGCAGAATCCCCTCCCTCCCCTGCTGCCCACAGGCCTCTGGATGCAGCCCAGGACACGTTTGGCTTTCTGGGCTGTCAGTGCTCATGGCTGGGTCACATCCAGACTCTCACCAACAGAACCCCATGTCCTCAGCAGGGTGGCTCTCAATCTGTTCATCCCCCAGCTTGTGATGATACTTGGGGTTGCCACAACCCAGGTGCATCACCTTGAACTTGGTCTTGTTAAACCATGAGTATCCCATGGACCCAATCCTCGAGAGCCCAGGCCCCTCTGGATAGCATCGCGTTCTCCAGGAGTGTTGACAACACCGCTCTGCTTGGTGTCATCTGCAAATTTGTTGAAGATGCACTCAATCCCTTCATCTATGTCATTAATGAGGACATTAATTAGCACAGTTCCAAGTATAGGCCCCTGAGGGACACCAGTTGTCAGTGATGTCCATCAGTACTCTGAACCATTGACCACTACTCTCTGGATGAGAACATCCCAACATTTTCTTATCCATTGAAGAGTGCACTCATAAAATCCATCTTTTTCCAACACAGAGAGAAGGAAAATCATTCTCAGGAAGGATTTTGAGATTTAGAGTGAACGATGAACCAGAATTCCCAGAATCAAATCATGAAGAAGAAAATATAAATCCCTGAACATATATGTATAGGATCCGTATATTTGAACTGGACTTTTTATTTACCCTGTTCTTTACATTGATGACACCATTATCATATCTCATTTTTGAATGGAAATTGAGCTAAAAAAAAAAGAGCTCAAAAAGTTATTCTGGATTGAGGAATTCTGAATTACAGAGAAAAATTTAAGAATTTTAATCTATATCACGTAGTCATTTAATAGCAGTAATTTTATAGTTGAAACTTGGTAAAGATGACAAGTGGTAAGAGAGAGAAGACAATATAAATATGAACAGAACATTTCTGACAAGACACTGAGTTTAGAAGACAAAGGTATAAGAAGATGCACAGGATAAAAGTAGAAGCTAAATAAATTCAGATGAGATAAGAGTACAGTTTTAACTGAGAGATACCTACTCAGTAAAACAGAGAACAATGGATTTTCCATAATTTTAAATCTTTTTAGACTACAATGAATTTATTTCTATACAATAAGAGAAGCTCCATCAGAATCTGAAAAATTACTGAGTGAAATTCAATGGACTGTGTTATTCAAAAGATCAAACTAGAGGATCATAACAGGCTCTTACAGTCTTAAAATAGATTACTTACATCTCTGCTTACAAGTATGTAATTTTAAACAGAAGAGTATGAGCAAGTGTAAAAGCAAAATTGCCCTAACTTTTCAAGAAATACCTTTGACCCTTTTACTATTTCCTCACAAAATATAGGTCTATTTGGTTCCTCAGCACGAGTTACTATTCTAATGACTTTTTCTGACAGACAATATATTTGATGTGGCAAAGCAGGGCCAAATTAAAAGATTTTCCCATTAAAAAACACCACAAATCCATAAATATTATATTTTTGTTGAGACGAGTCCCATTATTTTTAAACTGGGCTACTTAAGTATATTATCTTTACAGTAACAATAAAAATCTATTTCCCTCTCATTTAAAATAATTTTATAGCTCTTATTGTGCAGCATCGAAGATCTCTTGTAATACTTTTCAACTCTCTTTTTTTCCCTAACTTCCTTTCACATATTAAATTTTCAAAAGGAAGTGAGCGCTCACAGTATTGTTACACTTATTACATTATAATTACTGAGAATATTCTAATTTTAAATTTATCCCCAATCTTTGAAAAGAATAACAAGTCTTTTTTAATGAACCTTCTTAATAATAACAATTTATGTCCTTAGAAGTAAAAATTTTACCTCATATTCTGATAAAACATCATTTTCTATGTTTTTTGAGGTAAAAAGAACTCTAACGTACAACAAAAGAAATGTGCTAAACAGATCTGTACATATCTACTACAACGCTCAAGATGTGATACTACAATTACAAAAGACTAAG
Source organism: Thryothorus ludovicianus (assembly GCA_013397245.1). NCBI lineage: Eukaryota > Metazoa > Chordata > Aves > Passeriformes > Certhiidae > Thryothorus > Thryothorus ludovicianus. The sequence continues at coordinate 664,775 of VZTB01012674.1, forward strand.
TATATGGCTTCAATTTTAGTATTTCTGGATGTTCTGGAATAAAGGAACAAAAAATTCAGTATAGAATCTGAAGAGAAACAATGCTTTCTTTTATCATGCAAAGATTTTTTGAGATAATTTATGTCCTTTAAATCTCCAACTTGTCAGTAAAGGTTTCTCCAATATGGTGTCTGATAACATTCACAGAATTTTAAAAGTATAATATTTTAAAAGTATAGTTTAAAAAGTATAGTTTAAAATGTATAGTTTAAAAAGTATAGTTTAAAAAGTACAGTAACTAAATAATGCCAATGATTAGAAAAGGAAAAGACTTAAACCCCCTCTACCTGTTCATCTATTTGTACCAATAGTGTAATGAGGCAACAAAAGAGGAACATACACCCATTTCGTCAATGAAAGAGGAATACCCTAAAATATGAGTCCTGTTGAAGAAAAATACTATTTATTTTTCTGTACAGAATATTTTATACATTAGTTTTTATTATCCTATGCCTGCCCCCTACAGACTTTTGCTAGTATGTACACCACACAAGTCACCCCATGCACAGCCCTCATCATTCTCACCCATATCTAGAATCTATTATTTGAACTACTTAGAAATGTGTCTTAGGCAAAGATGAAATATGTAAACTTCTTTATTACATGACTTGCTCAAGAAGACTGCCTAATTACACCAAACATTCCCTTGCTCTTGAGGCTGATGATTAAGTTCTACTTTTGGCTGTGAGAGATCATCCTATATTAAAAAAAATTATTGCAATTTTAGAAGCAGAAATCTGAAAGTAAAAATTCATGTAATTCATCTACATGAAAATATATTCAGTGGACTTTCCAATACTGTGCATTTTCATTGCCACAAGTGTTATTTATGTCTAAAGTGCTAAAACCGAAAAATTTTGGTCTTAACTACCAAATCAGTTCTCTGAAGATACTAAGATATTTTCAGCATTGCACCACTAGCGTAGAAAAATTTTATTCTTCTATTTTGCATATGTCAAAAAGCATTTTAGCAGTCCAAAAAATTGCTAACAATTACCAGTAAGATCCAATAGTTTTTGCTGTTACTGCAGCATTTAAATGTTATAGCCTAAATCAGCAGAGGAGGCATCATTTTATCTTCTGCCATCATAAGTGCATTGCATATTGGAAAGCCTAAACAAAGCCATGAAATGACCTATCATAAGCCAAGCACAGTAAATGCTGTTTTTGATGGCTTTCTATATATATTGGTTTAAAAAAATTTACAATATTTCAGCATTAAATTCAAGATCTAATTAGTCATCATTGGTACCTTTTTTCAAATAGTAAAAAGGACATGTTATTCAGGAAAATACAGTAGTCTGACTTATTAGGATTTTCATATATATAGTTTAATATATATTTTAAATGCATTGCCTATCATTTAAGCTGTGCAATTAATGTCAAGGTGCTGAAAACAGAAGACTGTTAATTCAATGTTTTCAGAATTCTACCTTCATTAATTTGTTTGTATTTTTTTTAATATTTCCATGAAATTAAAAAAATAAATTGAGATTCCTCCTAAACCAGCCTGTCATGTGTGTATAGTCTGAGTGCTTTGTGCACCCGTAGTCATTAGTCACAAAACCTGCAAAAAGAACTGGTGAAGGGAAGGCATCTCAATATTGAAGAGGAGATATTAAGATTCCCAGCAATCATTTCACATCCAAACTGATGCTCATTATCACTCTGGCCTATCATTCCTTCATCTTCTCTTCTACACCACATATCAACAAGGTGGCTTCCATATCCTTAGCCTGCAATCCCATGCTGGTCAGGGCAGAACTGAATAAACTACACTTTAAAAAGAAGGAAAATAAAATTTAAATCCCCCCTTCCCCCAACACTTTCAATACTGAGATCATGAACAGCAATAACCTGCATAAAGACTACAAAGAATAGCAATCTTTAAGTGGAAGCAAGCATGGCCCAATCTGTTGGCACCAATTCACTGGACACTATCTTACAATGGTGCTTCAAAGTAAACATAATTGTGCTCAAAGCATGGCTTTTTTAAAGGTCATGCATTCAGTCTCTAAAGCAGTAATACTGAAAGCAGTATTTCCAACTTGGGGAGCTAATCTGTCACAGATGGAGCACTCAGCTCTAGCAGAAAGCTCACAATTTAAAAACATCCATGTGATACCATCTGGAAGTAGAAATATCTATCTAGATGGGTTAATGGGTCCTCTTCTTCCTAGTGTTCCACTGCAGCCTTCTGATGGCACATTAGGACATAACTTTGTCCTAATACATGACAGAATAGGAAAAAAACAAGTAAAACAAAGCAAAATAGAGAATGTGTATAAATTAACATTTTTTATAGGAATTTGTATTACATTCTGTGCTTAAAAATCAAGAAATCAGAAAACAATTTCATTTTATTCTTTTAATACTGTCCTTTAAACCTCATGTTGTTTGGATTCAATGTTAGTATAGGTTATTTGCCTTGTAACTCTATGTAGACTGAAGAAATTCCAAGCAACAGAATTTTTTATGCATAAATTTGACATATCTGGGAGGGAGTTTAAACAGCTTATAATCATCAAATCAGTTTCTCATTTTATGCATGCAGTTCTTATTACATTATTTCCATCAAGGTATAAAAAAATCTGAATGTTCTCAACAGTATTTTAAAATGTGCATTGATTTGGACAAGAAATACAGAATGCTCTTTCAGTTGCCTTTCTTGATAATTAAGCATGTTCTTTCAGTGATAGGTTTAAATTTTACAGTTTTAAACTGTAATGTTTAAAGAAATTATAGGAATCCACAAGAAGTAGGTATTAGGATATACATTTATTAACATTTTATGGTGGCTGTAATGCTGATCATTACAAATGCTTCATCTGGCTTAAAACATTAAGTTTCCTAAAATTCCCTTCCTTTCCAGAGAAAATGCAATACTTTCTACTAACTCCATTAAGATTTAACTGAAAAGATTAGCGTGAACTAGTGAAAGAAAAATCCCCACAACAATTAAACAAGTTCACAACACAGTAGCTGCAGGAGAATATTAAATTTAAAAAAAGAAAAATTAACTTCATGTGGTCGTTGCTCCTGTATTAGCTGTTCCTACAGAAAAAGTATTATTATTGTTGATTCAACAAGACCTGAATTGTTTAGTGTGAATGCAGAAACACTCACTCCTTTAGTGAATCTTCACTGTGCTAATCCCCTTGGAATGAAGCATTTATCACCTACCACACAAGTGCAAAATATTTCCATCCAGGATTATCAGCACTGTTTTCCTCTCTGCTTTACTGGAGCAGAAGAGGAGAGGGAGGGTACTAGCCAGGCAAAGTGATCCAGATTCATCAGCTACAAGCAAAAATCCAATTACTAGAAAATTCCTAAATAATTTGGTCCAGTTGTCTTTATCCTTCAGTTTTTTATGATGGATTTTTTTTATTGCTATTTTAAGAGGACAATATTCACAAGCAACAAATCAGAACACATGAGAACCATAGCCTATGAGAACACATGAGAACACATGAAACTATAGCCCTGACATTGTACGTGTAAAAACAATGCTCCAGGAAAATATTCCTTGCTCCAAGAAGTTGTGACAGTCATTCATCTACCAAGAAGCCAATCTAGCATCCCCATTCCTTCTTAAACATTTTCATACATTATTTCTGTTGCAAATGAACAGAATTGGTCACATTACCTAATACTGGAGTTCTGTGTGGTTTGAGTCAGTAGTCTGACACTACTTGCCTGGTGATCTGTTCTTTACCTAGCAAGTTTTAATATTGTTTTTTTTCAGGGTTGAATTGATGATTTCAAAGAACTGGTCACATGATAGATATAATTCATAAGTGGTGACAGGTAATTTAGAGGCATTTATCATCTGGGCCAACTTGTCCTATCCACTACTTTGCAAAATTGTGAGATTGTTCTGCAATTCTACCTAGACTCTTTACTTTGGCATGCCTGAAGTTCTTGATATACTCAGCTATTTCTGTCAGCTTATTTTATTCATTATTTTTACTTGACCAGTGCTGAATATTCTGCTGGAGAAAAGGTTAGCACAGATCTAGCTAAGACATATTGTTCAATTCTACCCTTGTGGAACTTCTTTTTGTTTTCTACTTTTTGTGTCCTAACTATTAATTGATAACCAAATAATATTTTAATAAAAAAATAAACTAAAAGGGAAATAAACAGCATTTGGAGAACATTACAGCAAAGTCCCTGGCTTTCTATCTGATAACATTTGCACCACTGAAATGACATTACTCTCTAGGTGTTGTTTCCCATGGAAAACTCTCAAATCTCCTGGAGGAGTAGCTGTAGGTGGAGGCTACACTGGGCTGAAAAACAATGATTTTTTTTATAGATTTCCCTTTACTTATGGTTGTGATAAATTATCTAATGCTTAAGCACTTGTGATTGCTAAAGATCCTATCATATTTTTGTAGAGAGGCATTGGCCTCTCTAGCAAGGTAGATGACCAGAAACATTTAATCATATTCTGCATATCTAAATTCTTTTCCTGATGATATCCCTCTTCCTCTCTAATCTAAACATGATTGTTCATAACTCTGCTTTCAGATACTGCTATGGTTCAGATTATGTGATTTCTAATCTCTTGTTTAAAATACTTCAAAATACAAAGTTATGCCTGAACATAAATCAGACTTACTTTTTTCCCCACTGAGATTATTGTTAAAAAAGTCAGCTGTACTTCATTTCATGCCATAGGAATGACTACTAAGCTTTCTTTTCTCAAAGTGATTTTCCATAGTATTTATCAGGGAAAATCACCTTTTCCATAAGAAAATAGGACACCATAAAAAATGACAAGCAGAAATTTTCAGTAAATCAGTATTCATTTAAATTGATTGCTGTTGATCATCATAATTTAAGACAGAATATTTATTTTAGGAACTTTGAATATTGCACAAATGTTTAGCTTGCATAATTCCTAAAGTAAATATAATTGAATAGCTTTAAGCAATTGTCACTAAAATTCTAAAATAATATTGTTTGGGTTATCATCCTCTTTTTCCCATTTCCTCTGTGCCACAAAAAAGAAATGAAACATAGATATAAGGATTCATTTAACCCCGAAGACTGCATTGTGCACCAGTTTTTATATTTACTTAAGTGGGATAGTATACTCTTTCCAGAAAAATATTGTTCGTATCACTTCTATATCATAAAATGCCAATGTAATGAGGAAAAAAAGGTGCAGTTACAAATGCATATACTTAATAAAAAACAGACTGAAATGGTGGTCTGTTCTCCGACTCTTGCCTGGGAACAGATTTGGAAAACAATGATTAAAGACAATTACAAGGACCCTGCCACATATTTACTACCTGTATTCTTTCATCGACTGTCATTCTTGTAAACCAAATATGCCAAATAGACTCATGCAATCAAATGATACTAATCATATCATTAAAAAATATTTTGGACCAAACTCAAAACTGTCGGTCATTTGATGAGCAGTTTCTAAATAAAAGCTTTTTTTCCATAAAGTTCAATAAATAATTAATTTGAACATACAAGTATGGTAAAGTCATCACAAACGTTAGCACAAGAAAGATTAATTATATTGTTGACTAGTTGTTTAATTAACAGTAGGTTGAAGATGTACTGAGGAAGGGAAAAATTCATACAAGAGAAAACTTAGAGGAACCTGTTTCTATGATCAAGGCGTCAAGTAATGCCACTTTCATAAACAGGAGTAGACATGGTGAACCAGCAGAGTGGGGTGTCTCCACTAATACTGTGAGGCACTTGAGGTGCCTCATTTACTGATTTAACCTCACTATGGTGGTGTCCTTTTCATGTAGGCAGCTGTAAGCATCGTTGTTTTACAGTAGCAAGAACTGACAGCAAAAGGTGAGGCAAAAGCTGTGATTTACAGGAAATCTGAGTCAGGGCTGAATAGCGGACTTAAATCTCTGAAGGTTCAGTAAAGTGATTTGAACTACAAAGTTGTGTTCCTGTTCCACAGTTAAATAACTGGCTTATTTGGTGAGCAGATGATATTTAATAGATTAATAAATGTTTACTTCTTTATGTACGTATTCAGATTCCCTAAGATTTGCACATCTTTTATATTCCAGTTGCATTGAAGTATGAAAGCAAAAGAACAAACCAGAACGCATATTATTACTCATATGCCTATCTCTGTTTTATGATGATAAGTACAAGTACATCTTTTTCACTAAATCTAAATTAACAACATTTTGGTGAGGATGGAAATTATCTATGCATGCCTTACATGGTGTCAGTTTAGACACTGAATGCTTTCATGATGCATGCTCCATAATATGATTTCCATATCAATGAAACTAAAATCTTCTCTTCTATTATGAAATTGTTTTTGATGTGCAGAATTCTCAAGACATCATTGTGCTTTTAGGGATGAAACCTGACATTTTGAGAAGCCCTTGAAAATTCTGTGTTAGCTCCTGGCCTCATTGTAGTAAATGGAATAAGAAAACCCCATGTATTGACTTCAACAGGGACATGATCTCACCTGAATTTTCTGGGAAAAAAAAAAAAAAAGGAAAAAAAACAAATTAAAAAAAAAAGCTGATGAAGGAATTGCAGAGTATCAGAAAGACAGCCATTGTTTTGAAAGTTTTAGAAAAGTGAATTAGTAATAGATCCTGATGTTCTGTAACAAATTTTTTAATCTATCAATCCCTGTGCACGTAAGAGTAAAATAGAAAATACGAGCAATAAGAAAACGAGAAAAAAAACACCCACCTTGTCAACAGAAGAAAAATAAGAATCAATGTAATAAATATCTTTCAACATGTAGATAGTATAATAAAAGGAATGTTTGTCCTGCTTATTAGGAAAAAACTCAAGAGAGTCAATAAAATAATTTTGATTGGATACTAAGAAGAACTACAGGCATGCAAAAACAAGCTACTTAATAATGATACACAATTAATTTTATTAGTTTATAAGAAATCACTTAGCTAACCAAGTGTTAAAGAAAGGTTAAATACCATTAGAAATTTCTGTATCCAAGAAATATTACAAATATTGTAAGCAGATATCTTCTATCTTCATGTTTTTTGTAATTCTATTTTGGGCAATTTTACATCATCTTAATAGAGGAGAAAAAGAGAGAGAATATTTTGGGCTCATAGGTGATTTTTTCAAAACTTACCAGGAACGCATGAATATGTGTTTGGTTATCTGTTTTGGTTTTTTTTTTTCTTTTCCATTCTAATGATAAAGTAAATGATCCCAAAGGAGTTTATACTTAACATAGTTCCATGTGAATTTCCATGTATAAAATACAGGAGTTTTACATTTCTGCAGTTTGATATTTAATTCTAAAAAAGCAAAATAAAATATTTATTTACTCAAGGACTTAACATGTTCAAAAGTTTGGCTCTTTCTCTTTTTTAGCTGATGTAACATGTACCATGTAACCCATCACAAAGGAAATACTACAGAAAAAAAACAATCATTAATAAAAGTTTAGTCTTAAATTTTTCAGTATGCTGAATATACATCCCTTCCTCAGTATTGGGAATTTTTATATTAGATCTTTTGCTTTGAATTTTTCATGCAGTCTTTCCATTTTTCTTGTTATAAGTGACTTCTATAGTACCAATCAATACAGAGCCGCAAATTCTTGACACTGTTCTTTGCTTTGAAGCATGCACTTTACTTCATTAGTCTTTTTAAGGATTTCAGGTTTTGAAATTCAGTTATTCCATGTTCTGAATCAAAAACTTATTATTCATATGCATGTCAGTATGATGTTTTTTACTAGGTTTTCAAAACCGACTGCCATTGTTTCATGGATATGGTGGGTAGGTTTTTAATTTATTTCATGTGCAGCATCACTGCCTTACTCTGAAACAAAATTATAATCAATAAAGGAGGAGAATCAAATAAACTATGTAACTCCAATTGAAAACAAGAAGCAGTTTTCCAGTACGTCTATAAATGAAAACTCCACCATTGCCACTCTTTCTCCTTTTCTCGAATCAATAAAGGCAGGATTTTCAAGAAAGGATAAGAATTTTTCTGCTATAACTCAAGCCTAATTTTCAGAAATTGCAAATAAACTAAACACTTAAATTTCTATTTAAATGCAATTTAGGCTCCATGCCACCAGATTTTTAAATATATCAGGAGCTCAGTGTTAAAGGAAGGTACCCTATTATTGCCTAAGTACCATGAATTCAGTGGGTCATAAGCACTTAGGGTTGGATTCAGCTCATTTAGCTTCAGCTGCCTAGAAGTCAGGTATCCCCTCTGAGCTATGTTGGCAATCTAGGCAGAGAAGCAGAGATCACCGAAGAATGTTTCATCCCAGCACCAGCAAATGTCCAGGAAAACAGAGGAAGTGTAAAAAGAAGGAGTAAGAGAAATGGAAGAATTATGCATGGGAAAGGGACATGTCCTATGGGTATGGGAGGATAGCAGCACACCAGGACATGTCCTGTTGAGAAGGAAGATTATTTGAGTATTTGAAAATAATTTTTAGACTTAGGATTATCAAAGATCCAAGTTATATGTGAAACAACACTCTATTACCAATTTGCCACAAGTTCTGGTATTTGCACTTCCTCTATGAGATGGTACTTAACACTTACCAACTTTGAAAGCATAATTCTTTATGAAAGGAAACAAAGGAGTACTGTCTTATACAGCACACAGAGATATCAGTGTAAAAAAGAGATACTGTTTTTATAAATTCTATTTAATGGAGACATTACTGTGCTACTAAAAACTTAAAATATTGTTTAAATCTAACTGAATGTGTACAGAAATCAAAGAAATTTCCTATGTAAGCTTTTTCAATAAACTTTAGTCTTCGGTTACTTTTCACATAGCAGCAACTCTTCTCTGTAGAATCTATCATTAATGCTACACACTGTGACACAGACAAACATCCCTTAATGGTAAGTTAAAGAATGAGTGCTACACTTCACTTTGAGACAAGAATGAGAATAAATGCTATTATCTCCTGGAAATGTTTTGCCAGAAATTTAACATCAAAATTAAATCTTCAGTCTGCTACAAGCTCCTGCTTTCACTATGCAGACAGAGACATTTCTTGAAGTAATGCCTATTACTTTAGATTTGTACTTTACACTATTTCCAAGTGTGAAAACCCAAGAGTCTGGCAATTATCATTATATTCTCATTCCTATAGCAGGTTGTACATGCTAATGAAGAGAAAAAAACATAATTATATGGTATCATAGTCTGTTGTTACTGAGCTCTCCTGTAGCCTCTTCTTCCAAGCAGCTGTCTGAGCTCATGACTTTTTTCCTTTATTAAAAATTAAAACCACAGAATTCAGGAAGGCAAACACAACAGCCAGAAGTTGTAGTTTTAGCAAACATCTCATGCTTTTAACCCTGTCGTTGTTTCTTCACCACAAGAAATGCACAATTAGAAGCTTCAAAGATTTATAATTCTGTGCAAATTATGCTATGTCATATATCCTTGTGCTGAGCTGGATGTCATTTTGTGATTGAAATACTTTAAAGGAAGTGAAAAACACTGATCATGTGGGTATATATACACGTATGTGAAGGAGAACATACGACTGACCCTGCAACTGGTTCCAAGCACCATCACTCTATTGCTCTTCTGTCAACCTTTATACCATTCTCCTACATGCATTACACCTGTGTGCCCTCTCTGCCCTTCTGTGATTGGGTCCCTACACCTCAGCATTCCAGGTCTCTTTAACACTGCTCACCTATTCTACACAGTTGTAGCCTACGAGTGATGAAGCTCAACCACAGCCCCATTCCCAATTATCACAAACTGTGTGCCTACAATTCCCCCAGTTTTCTTTTTTTTTTTTAAATAAATGCCATGTTTACCATTTTTCTATGGGGCCCTTGCAGAAGAAATAGCAAACAAAGTACTAGTATTTTTTTATGTAGATTCCATTAGCTTTGGAATGTGCCAGTGTACTGACTGTGGTTTATCCCCCAAACTTACATCGCATGTCATTAAAGTTTTTATACTTATACCTATGGAAGGAACTTTCATATCTATGCTTACAGAATATTGATAAAGATTAATAGCTGCAATTCGCAAACATAACATATCTGTCTCACTAGCAAATAAACACATTGTGTTGAATAATATAACTGCTCTTTTTTATCTCCTACTGCTGCTTTAGTAAACTTTGTTTATTTTTTAGAAACTTTGTTTCTTTTTCAATTTTTGTTAATTTTGTTTTCTGTAATTTCAGTTCTTCTATCTGTCGAAGTAATGTTTTTACTTGATGCTTCTTAAGCTTTTCTTCTCCTGCAAGGTAAAGATGTTTCAAGTGCTCTGCATAGCTATCAGTAAACTGATCATCCTGTTGTGAATGCACTTGTCTTCCTTTTTTCAATAATTTCTTGTACAGTCATTTAATATTTTGTTTCCTCTGGAATGCAAATCCTTGTCTCTCCTGGATACTGCTGACAACGCTGTTTTCGGCCGGTCCCATGGTGCCGCATCTTCGCCATCGTGTTCCTGGCACCATGCACTGAGGCAACGTCACCGACCTGTGCCATTGGGCCGAGCATGGGGACATGTCACCACCCTCACGCACACTGGGGCCATGTCACCACCCTGGTAATGCAGGCTCTTGGTCCACCTGCATCACGCACGCTCCCAGCCCAGCTGCCCTCAGCAGCCACACAGTTTGTGCAGTGATGCTTCTCTATCGGCCTGCATTTGTAACAAAGTGTCCTAAACTACACACATCACAAGCATCCCATAGCTATCTTTCCCCCATGTGGGTGTGTCCCACAGCTTGTGCCCTGCTTCTTCCCATGTTTCAGCAGAGAAGGCAGCCTGTGCATTCATTCTCACACCATTTCATCTGCACCAAACAAACAAAATGCATAGTGCCCGCTCCTCACATTACCTTTTATTTGCAATATGTGCAGCAGAATGCCCAGTATGGACTCTTCTGCCAATATTTGAGTCTCCATTCCTAAGCTCCCAGCCATTCACCTGAGATTGGTGTATCTATCTAGAATCCATCTGGTAATGCAGGCTCTTGGTCCACCTGCTTTGTTCTTCAGGTCCTTGGTCCACCTGGCTCCAATCTCAGATCATATCAGGGTCACCAGACGAAGAAGAACATCTGTCTGAGCCCATGACTTGTTCCAAGTGCCAGCACTCTATTACTCTTCTATACAACCTTTATACCATTCATCCTACATGCATTACACCTGTGTGCCCCCTCTACCCTTCTATGATTCCTCTGGACACCTCAGCATCCCAGGTCTCTACCTTCAACACTCTTCACCTGACTCACACAGCTGTAGCCCATTAGGGATGAGGCTTGGCCACAGCCCCATTCCCAATCACCACAAATTGCGTGCCTACATGTATGCATGTAGGTATGTATGTATGTACAATTCTGTTTTTCAAAAAAAGACAGTGGTTTGTTCTCTAGACTTAGGGAGAAGCTTTTCCAGCAGAGGAACTTCTTTCAGGATTGCTCTTGGCAGTGTTTCTTACATGGCTATTTGAACACCTAGGAGTACGTACCATTGAGTAGATGATAATCACAGTGTGTTTGCAGAACACTCAGTATCAATTTTTATATAATTCTTATGTGAATACTTGTGCAAGTAGTTTTTATACTGTATATTAGATTATATCATCAATATATTTAAAAATGTTTCATTACAATTTCTATTATGCTGTAATAAACAGTGTGACATAAACATAAAAGTGGCATTCCAATAAGGAAAAAAAGATGTCTTGAAGTCAAACTTTAAGATAAATTTGTTCCAACTGCTTACCTTCTCCACCTAATGCAAATCAATCTCCATCATTCCAGCTGCAGGAAAAATGTACTTGTGATTTAAGAGCATTTGTGGGACACGTGCAATCAAGTGCATTTGGTTAGAATGGGCAGTCAAGAGCAACAACAGTTTGTGTGTTCCGTAAATGGTGATTAGAGAGAAATACCTAAATGAACTTGCACTCAAATACATCGTTTCCCTGTTCTCCCAAGTAAAAAACACCCCTGGCTAGTTTAACCAAATCAAGATAGAATACCTTTGGATGTACCAAGTGTCAGAGGAATGTGCCAGAGGTGAGAAATGCCAAGATTAAAAAAGAGTTCAGCTTTAATAAGCTGACAGAGGAAAAGAGAGGAGTGGCAAGTATAAAACTGCCAAGAAAAGAGAGAAAGAGAGGAATTGCTTTGGGCATCTGATTGGAAGTCACAGAAGGACTCCTTCTATGAGGCTGCCCTATGAAAGGAGAGCCCTTCACTTTTAAGATATGATCAAAAGCTTAACAAATCTAACCTCTTTTATTTTTTTCATTTGAATACTGAGGTATATCTCAAATTTTCCACAGAGGAGGTTCTTCAGATATTTTTGAACACTCTGATCTTATTCACCCTCTTCATTGCAAACAGCAGTTTTTCTATAAAAGGATTCATTGGTGGTTTAAAGATATCAGTGAGATACTTAGACTCAGCACATTACTGATCACCTCATTATTGCTGAATTACCCACCTGTTGTAGGGTGGAAGAAAAATAGTCTGAGTTACACTGTGGCTTGCTGAAGAATAGGCTCTTAGTATGAAACCCACAATGAACCACATTTTAGTTCAATTCATAAGGTTACTCAATTAATCAAATCCTACTCTCAAAATAGGTAATCCAATTTCTAAACAAACAGGTGTTTGTGGCAGTGTGATAAGTGGGATGTGGCACTACCATACTATAGCACTCCTGAACAGATAGGATGCCCCTTAAAATTTCTATCTTTGAAGCAGCAGCAGCAAGTTTTGACAACAACACTAGAGTAAACTTATCCTCTGGGGATAAATTCACTAAGGTAATAATTGAGTTTAATGGGTTATTAGGAAAGGACATCAAATATTTTTCATAACTAGTACTTCATTCTGAGCATACGGAATCCACAAGATAAAACCAGTAGTGAGTGTGCTGTCAACTGCAGTGTGAAGCCAATGAGAGAGAATATTTTTTTCTGTTTATTATGGACAATTATTAAAAAATCATCATCTAATCCTACACTATTATCGAAGCTGGCATTAGGTAATTCACTTATCCATATACCACAGATCACTGCCTTTCAGTACTAGTTTTGGAAACATTCTTTTCATGGGAATGAGAAAGAAAGAAAATGACATGAAAAAGATTACTAATATTTAAAATAATTCTACAGTTTTGAGATAGCAGTTTTACAAGAGGAAAAATTAATTTCTGTTTTTTCTTGAATATTTACATTTCAACATGCTTCTTGAAATACCTGTTTAAATGTTCAAGGAAATTTATGAGGTGAGTATAAATTCTCTAGCCATTCAGAAAGCATAGTGTGGCTCTGTGACTAGGGTAGACATTCAGTTTGAAGTATTTGTGACAGTTTAAACACATTACTGTCTCCTTAGCTTTCTATTAGCACCTTTTGTAGGAGCTACTCACATGCTTCAGTGCAAAGTTGTCTGTGTGAGAACAAATTTTATGTGGCTGCTCAAAGTGCCTTAAGACACACTTGTGTTTTCAGCCCAGAGACAGACCACGAGTGTTCAAGTGGCAGGACCATGGGAGTGGGGGCCTCCAGCAGAAGGGCAACTGCACATGCAGAGTGCTATAAGATGATGAACCACTCTAAGAGCTGATTAGTCACCACAGCCATTTTCAGTGCATGGCCTGTGAGCCCGTCACTACCATTGCAGTGGTGAGAAAGGAGTATGGGGTTTCTGTATTAAACAGGATCAAAAAAGGAGAGTACTTCACAGTTCACATTGTTTTCCCAGGTTCAATAAATGCTCATCTATACATAAAAAGATGCTGAAGGCAATACAGAATTTCTATTTCCTACTGGATTAACACTGCGCATAATGTTTAGTGACATAACGATCAGAATGGCTTCCTTCAGAAATTCCAAATAACACAAAGCTCCTCAGAAAATGCACGGGTTTAATGCTACTTTGAAATTTCTGGTTCGCAAGATGGAATTTATTTGAAAACTTCTAATTAGAAGGTCAATTATATTTATTTAGAGGAAGAGTAGATGTGGGGAAAGTATATTTAGCCATTGCATCCATATTTAGAACAAAAAACATTGCTAGGGACTACGTTAAAGTGTTGCATCTGTACCCAAAAAGAATAAATAATGAAACCCAAGGCTGACACCATGAGATAATGAAAATTCAAAAGCAGAGCATATTTTTGTATGTTTTTTATACTTTTGCAAAATATGAGTGGTTGCTCTGCCAGACTCCCCTACTTTCAACTTTGGTAAATCCCCTTCAGTCCTTGTCCATAGCTGACTCATAGAGCAATAGTAAAGGTACTGTGTATGAGAGGCATAAACAACCCCCAGACGAGCTATTACAGCAAACATGCATTCTGCAGCTGTGATCTTCTGAGCATTGGCTTGACTAGGAATAAATTTAGCTCCTGATCTTTAATTTAAGCAATATCCACAGTTTTTCCCCCATGCCTTAAACTACTGGTGAAATACTAGCAATGCTGCACTACAGCATACAGAAGTGTTTTCCTCACCTAAGTGGACCATAAAATGCTGTAAGAGTAGGGCTTTGTGTCACACAACTATCAGTCCTCACAGAGATGAGAAATATGGGGAAAATAAGACAAGAAAGTTGTGAAAATCCAGACTTCATGAAGAATTCCAAAGATATAACACTGTTTTGGATTCTCATAGCAGTCTACTACTTTTTGGTTTCTACCTCCCATTCTCACAGAATCACATAGTAAGAGTATGTACCATTTAGGATAAGGTTTATTCATATTATGTATGTCTAGGGCTCAAAGTATAATGGCACCCTGTTATCAAAATGGAGCCACTAGATGGTAGTGCAATATAATTAATAAATATTAAAAACTATCCTCATAAATATATACCTGGATACTTTTCTGCAATGTCTTGGCTGTAACGTTTGAAAAACTTGCAGAAATATCCATGTCACTGCCTTTAGAAATATAAGAAAGCCTCCATGTAACTATAATATATGCAGCTTTAATGTATATGCTAAAATGCATGCTTACCAATCTTAACAGTATAACTGAGGTACTCAATATATATGCATAAACACACACATAAATAAGTGATCATATGGAATTATATAACCAGTCACTACACTTATTTTCATGTGTTCCTGTATTCAATGCAAAGCTATTAAACTGTGGGAAAAATGAGCATATATAAATCAACAGGAAGATGTATGTTTACTCATAAACTCAACAAAAAATACATCCCAGGACTTTAAAAGATAAAATTGTTACAATTAACAAATATATATGCAATCATTTTTCATATTTTTCTCCACAATTCACTTCACCATTAGAAAGATGAAAAATTCCACTTTTATCTAAATACATTCCACCATATGTTATGTCTACAGTATTAAACAGATTACATTTTATAATCAGTTATCTTCCAGCTGGTAAAGATCTTGAGGTTTAAAAATTGCTGCAGAACTAAATTTTCTGAAACCATAAGCATGCTTAATAGTATCCACCCATGAAACTACCCCCCTGAATAACCTAACGCTGTTGGTTGCCAGCACTATTTTCAATTTTCATCTGTTAGATATATGATCAAGCATGTCAAATGTGCCCTAAGTAATAGAAGTGAAAAAATAAAGTCATTTACTTAAAACATTCTGATAGCTATTTATCTGAAAACCCTGGTCAGATTTACTGCTCAAAGGCATTTACCTACAAAGTTAAACAGATGCTTTGAGTTGAAAACTAATTTAATTTCTCTGTTATCTTAACAGGACATCTGTTAAAACAACATTCAAGTAAGGTAATATGTTCAAAATTAACCATCCTGCAGGTTGTTTTATTAGAGTGTGTATGACATTGACATTTAACTGTTAATGACCACTGCTTTACAAAAATAATTAGTAAATGTGGAATCAAAGCAGTAAAACGATTATACTAATGGACACAAAGTAATATAGAATGAATGCATAACTGGTGAAAGTTCAATATTTTTTCCAAGTTCATTGCTTTGTTACAACTGAGTTATGCTGAAGATGAATTACCCATTTCTTTTGTTTCATTCTTTCCTCAACTTCACCTATGTATCAAGCCCTCCCTTTAAAATCAGAGCATATTAGCTGCATAAAGTGTTCAGCACCCATAGCCAGCATGTTTTTTAAGCAACGTGAGTGACAAGCTATGCAAATCATATCCTGAAGTAATTTGCATTATTGCAGTTAATTTGCATATGGATATAAACTGGATTTCAGAGCAACTAGGTATCAATTCAAGAAGTGGTATATGAAAGTCAGACACATAGGAGGATGTCTGCTTGCCAAGGTTGGGATATTCAAGAGGAAAAATATTACTTACTGCAAAGTATTTCTGGCTGGTCCTTATAATTTTGCACAATAAGATGTTAGGAACAAGTGGGAACAGTTGGAGGAAAAATAGGCTCTGTATTTCCTCCTACCCTTTCCATTTATTTCCACCAGCAATGTAGGACTGGTGCTAGTTTGTTGACAGGAGGTGCTATGACCATTGCTGCCTCTTCCTCTTCTCATTAGAGTCACCCAATGGAAAAGAAAAGAGAAAGACTAGGCTGCCCTACAGCCACTACAGTCAGCTTTATCTGGCTAATCCTGGACTAACGTCTCAGATCAACAAGGGAAAGGAGGATTTCTCAGTGATGAAAAGTTGTTAATGAATGAGCATCATTTGTAGGTGGATTTCTAAACTGCTCATTTCCTCCTTGAGATCATTTGCATCAGCTGCAAATCCCATAATGCAGGTTGGAGGCTAGGCCTGGCTGGAGGCAGGAGAACTGATGGCTGCGTTCCAAAGTCCCTTCTGGCTTTACTTTATTATGAACCATGACCATGAGTATGTAAACACTGACTTTAAACAGAGTGCACATTGGCAGCTGGACATGATTTCTTACATTTGACTTTATTCCTCTGATTTCATGATATGGAAAGTAGATTAGCTTGCAGTTCAGCTACAGAGTGGGCAGTACTTGCAGATAACAAAACAGCAGCAGACTCCCTCCCTAAATCTTCATTCCTCCAGCTTTGCAGAGCTGACTCTCTCCCCAAGGGTATTCCCCAACCATGCCATTATATTGTCTTCCTACTGCTCCTCAGGAGCCTTCTCCAAGTTGTGGTTAACTCTCCTGATTCTCTTACCTCAGTAGGAATAGGGAAGAGTTACATATTTGCAGCATTTTACCAGACTGATGGTTTATACACAAGATTTTCAGTACTTTGTTAAATTCAATATAAGGAAACTTAAATACTAGTGTAAGTTGAATTGTCTTTGAACTAAGAGACTCTAGTTCCTTTTGAATGTGTTACTACTTTTTCCAAACATGGACAACCTATATCTTTTCATGTTTTACATAAGATACTATATAGCTTTACATATATGTGAACATTACTCATTTTCTTGCATAGTAATGCAGAAGTGTGAAATGTGAACTGATTATTTATTACAAGGTAATTAGCTTTTTTCTTGTAAGGTGAAATAAACTGTCTGTTGTTGAAAATAGGAAGTCAATTACAAAAAGAACAAATAGAAAGCTGAAGTACTTGACTTCACTTAAAAGCCTAAAAGGGAATGTTAGAAAAGGTGGAACATGACTGTTCTGAGAGGCACACGGTGAAAGAACAAGAGGCAATGTCACAGGCTGCAGCAATGGAAATTTCAGCTGCATATCAGGAGAAAATTTTTCACAATGGGACTGGTTAAGAAGTAGAGAAGTTGTGAAATTTCCATCCTTGAAGGCTTCTAAAACTTGACTGGCTAAAACTCTGGGCAACATGATAGAACGTTTGAATTGGTGCTGCTCTGAGCAGGAGTCCAGATTAAGTGACCTTGAGAGGGCTCTTGCAGCATGAACAAGTCTGTGATTTGTTAAGTCTAAGTTTTTTCTTATATTTCCAGTTATTTGTGGTGGGTATGAAAGAAAGTGTTTAGAAACCTTTAATGTCCCTTAAAACTTCTGGCAGAAAACAAGCTGATTATGTAGTTTCCTTTAGCTTACATTTTAATAACTACAGCAAATTCAGTTCTTTGTATAATATATATAAATTTCAATTTTAAATAAGTGCATGTTTTAATGTTATTCTTTCATGTTCCCCTTGTTGCAGTACAGGGCAATATAGGAAAGGAAGTAACATGATTTGAATGCAAATAGAAACTCTTTTTTTTTTTAATTTTTTTTTATTTATTAAGAACAGTTGCTGGGACCTAATGAATAATGAGGAACCACAGTTTGGCTACACCTAGTGATATATGTACACAATACCACTTCCGTGCTTAAAGATCTTAGGTGCCAGGGTTCTGTAGCTAACCTTTCAAATTCTTATTCTACATGTTTTCAGATCAGAACTGAAGCACGGGATTTACATTTATATTTGTTATTAAGCTTTCCCTGACTGCTGCAGTATATGGAGTAAGATCCAGCATGGCAGCCTCACTCACCTGCTAAGACTTCATCTCTGAAATAGGTTATGTGGCACAGAGATTAAAAAAAAATATACAGTTGTGACTATATAATTAAAAGGTATGTAAAAATGAATGTACAAGAGAGCTAAATCACGCTTAGTCAAACAATCGTAATTTTGGCATTTCTTGATACTGGAGTGTTTGACTTTCAAACATCTAATTTTTGTGTCAAAAATCTATAATTTAATATATTATTTAATATAGTAAATGTAAATTTTATTTATTTATTAGGTTTAAGTAAGGAAGACACCAAGAATTCCAGAAAAATAGAAACTATCTTAATTTTGACAGTCAAAATGAGCTTTTCAGAAGCATACTCTGTTCATATCCACATGGTGTTCTGGGCACTTCAGTGAAGTGATTCTGGTGCTCAGTCAGGTGACAGTGAGAGAACGCTTGAATCTGGTCACACAAATATTGTTGCATGCAAAGAGAACCAGAAGTATTGACTCAAGGATGGGTCCCTGTGCAGCAAGGGCTGCTTTGGACCCTGAGGCCCAGCTGGTCCCCCTCGCTCAGCACCCCCAGCCCAGCCTCTGCTGCGTGCTCCAGCAACTGACAGTGACAGCGTCTCCACCCCCACGCTTGCGATGGGACCAGAGCAACCTCAGGAAAGGGATTCTTCCCTGAAAGCAAAAAGTGTTTACTCATTTCAAAACTAAAAATGGGAGTATGATTGTTCTTATTCTGCTTATTTTCTGCTTGTAGTATCATTAGACATCATTAGGGGAAGCTTTCAAATGCCTTGAATCAAGAGTGCTGTTCTTAATCACAGGAGTATTTTCTGTTGTTCTGACACAGCTGAATCTATCTCCTTTTGTACTTTCCTGGATTTAAAAAATTACAGGAATATTACATTTTCTCAGAAATGCTTTTTATTATGTTTTCTTTTTTTTTTTTTTTCTGTTTCACTAGTGTACTTCAGATCTGCCTCATTCAAGATAAGAGCTTATGCTTTTCATGTGCTTCATTTGCTTAGCCACAGGCCAAAATAAATATTACCAGTCCTGACACCTTAAAGTCCTACTTATAGAGAATATGGCAGTCACCAGCAAGCAAAACAACACACAGAATAATTAAATATTTTTGAAGACTTATACTGAAAATTAAGTCTGAGAAGTGGGTTTTTAGGCATTTATTCACAGATTCACATAAAAATCAAGGTTAAGAAGAAGTGATTGTACTTCCTCTTTGTTACAAACTTTTCTTACAAAGCCATAAGTATTCTATCTTGTGCTGTGATCAAGTTTCAACAAAGATAACTGTGCCTCAAGGACAGAAAATACTTAGTGTGACTCCATTTTCCACAAGATATCTCTGATTGTAAAGGTGTATAATACAAACAGATTTACATGGAGTTTCACAAATAGTCCTTGAATCTCCTCCGAAATTTTTTGAATAATGAGATAATCATCTGTAAAGAGACTGAGTCTTTACAGGCCTGTTTCAATATAATGAGACACTGTAAAAATGTCATGACCTCCACCTCCTCAAGTAAAGTAAGTATATATTAACTATTGAAATATCTCCTCTCCATTGTCTCAGCAGGTGATGATGGAAAAACTGTTTTATACATAGAATAAAAGCTTTCTCAAAACTTTGGGAAAAAAACTGCCTTATCTTTATTTTATTTGGTAGCAAGCTATAAATAACACATAAAAATAAACTATGCCCATCTGAACTATTATTAGGCTGTAATTTTAACCTATCAATTCTTAAAGCCATGCTGCACAGGATCCTCTCTCATGGTTTACAACCTCAGAGGCATCCCTCTGGTACTTGCCTAAAGGTTGTTTTTTATTCTCTATTTAGAACTAGTTCCAACCCAGAGCTTTCCTCAAGGTTCAACGTGCCATTCCAAACAAAGAAAATACCCAGGTTTATCACCACAGATTTAAAATTGCAGTTATTCCCAGATGAAAACATAAATAATACAGCAGATTCAGTGCAAGATTTATGAATATGCCTGAGAAACATTACACTTGACATGATCTATTCTGTAAGGTACCTACATTTGTAAAACAGCCACAGCCTCTGAAGGATCTAGAATGGGGAAAGTATGTTATATCAACCCAAACAGTTGGATATCTTTGCATTAGATGTATATTTCCAAGCACTAGATCTTAGGGAATATTTCCCATGTAAAGAAGTCTTGATGTACCATTTGAGTTGAAGAGGAGAAGGATGCCCCACATGTGAGTTAGGTCTTTTGTTGGTGAGTTGATCGCTACAATATTTTTAAATCCATTTTTCTCAGAACTTTTCCTTTTTTCCCTCTCTTTACCAACTCTGGTGCTCTGAAAGCCAATTGAAGTGGAAAGAATATTCTCCACTGGGTGTTTCAAGGCAGATCATATCACTGGAGCAAATAATATCTCTAGAGACCAAATAGAAGACTAAACTATAGACCTGAACAATATGCTTGTATGGAAAACCTTCCAGATGATGATTTCTCGACTTTAGGAAAAAATAATTTCCAGGTTTAGGTACTGTTTGTGGCCCATTTTATTTCCAACTAGCACTTACTAGTGGTCTTTCACCGTTTTTATACCCAGTGCTTAAACTGCTACTTCTCCTTTCCCCATTTTTTCCCATCCCCATTCACTTCTCAAGGCAAGATATGCATCTCAATATTTACAAGTTTAGGAATGCAGGTGGCTGAAACAAGCAGGTGGAAAGAGGGTGGATTGGGTTGAGTATAATTGTACAACAGGTAACGGGTTTGTTATATATATTAGTTTTCCTGGCAACAAAGAAGGAATTTTTACCAAATAAAAGATAATATATGCATATTCTTTTATTTGCTGTGTTTTCGCCAAGCTTTTAATGAGATTGGGCCTGACTGGAAGTATAAAACCAGGACAGTGTAACGTTTTACCTGCAGAAAATTACTTTACACCCTCAGGAAATGAAATTCTGATCTTTTTGAAGTCAGCATCTTTTGAAGAAATGGAAAACATGGGTATGAAATACCTTGTCTCTAGTAGTTTTTGTACTTTGGGGGTGATTTGAAAGAAACAGGCAAGGAAGAATCTCTGCCTCATTTATTCTTATAATTGTGTTTAACCTTCTGCATAATAAGGTATCAGGTATCACAAAGGATCAGAGGATTACATCTGCAATTTGCAGTTGGGCTAAACTCCCTATAATCAGGAACAAAAATTAAAATCTGAGTCAAGAAGAGAATGTGATGTGTTTGACACAAGGGATTCTCCTGGATGGTCAGTTCATAGCACTGTGAGCATAATTCAGCAATATTTAGACTCAATTGAAGCCTAATACCCTAAAAGAAGTTGTTGCCACTGCTAATCTTCCATCTCACAAACTGCCAGCTTTCTGGGAACACCTTAGAAAGTCGGAGTGTTAGTTTGAGGTCATTACCAACTGCCACTTTATGCATTATAACACTGTAAATAAAATTTTAACTATGTCTTTCTTAGGAAAATATATTTCTAGGATGGATTTTTACTGTATATAAGTGTTCAAGGAAAACAATCTGACCAGAAGCACAAACTGATGAAGCCAAATGGCAGTCTGTTCTGGCACGACAGTTTAATCTTAATTTAATGAAAAACCCCTTCTTCTACAGCTGTTATACCATGCATAAGACCCCTGAAAGGAATCCAGCTAAGTAACAGCAAGCTAAAAGTCACAATAAATATTTGTTTGCCCCTATGATGGCAATGTTTTCTATTAATCAAATCATTAATTAATGTCTCACATGGGTAAAATTTGCATTGCAGGACTACTAAGGGGGACAAAAAAAAGTAATTTTCTTTTAAAGAATGCATAAAATTATTGTTGTGGGCATCAGAATGTATGTGCTCGTTACTGTTTGCGTTAAAAGTTTCTAACATACTCAGAATACTCCAAACTTCCATCATACTACAACATTCCTTTAGGTAACACTAAAAGAATGAGTAAAACAGTGCAGCCTGGGGCATGTTAACAAAGAGTTGATGGCTTAAATGTATCCAGTGGTAAATTACCTTTGAAAGGTCTCCAGCCTCCAAATAGAAGCAGATAACAAACACGTTCCATGTAACCCAAAGGACCAGCCAGACAGCATACTGTAGGGAGAAAGAGAGAAACAGAATTAATAATTCCACTCTCAATGGAGCTAAACTTAGTTAATTAGCTCAATTCAAGACAAAACCAGATGATAAGTATGGTGCCTATGAATAAAAATGTTACACAAGAAAGAACCACAAATAAATTCTTCCCTTTCCCTCACACAGGGGTGAGTGACCCAGTGAGTACTCAGTCATACCAGAAAACACCAGAAAACCTGCATCTCAGGAAACAGTTAACAGAAAATTCTAATCTGACACTTGAATTTGAGACTAATCTGTATCTCTTTGTTCAAATGGGTAATGCTACAATATAGAAGCATGGAATATCAATTATATTAGTTACTACTAGTAGTTATTGTATTATTGTATTAGTTATATTAGAAGTGCAGAACTGATCATTCAAATATAATTTACTAAATAACAGCCTAATTGAACTAACATTGGATATTTTCAACAGTTCAGATTTAGTCTCAAGAAACCAAGCATATATTTGACCTGAGGAAAATCTATGTATCTATGTATCTATGTATCTATGTATCTATGTATCTATGTATCTATCTATCTATGTATGTATCTATCTATCTATCTATCTATCTATCTATCTATCTATCTATCTATCTATCTATCTATTTTTTGCAGTATTTCTACAAAATACAGGGGAATTTTTTTATGACACCTGCCTCCACCTATTTATTTTGTGACCTTCCAAAGCATGGTTCATAATTATTCAGCATCTTCAAGAGGCTGACTGCATTTTAAATTGCCAGGTTTTTTGTGTTTTTAAATTTTATTTAATTATTTTTCATTTTATCTTGGAGATTATAGAAGAAGTGTTCATGTTTAAGCAATATCTGTTCACTGGTAATTGCCAAATGTCTTATCATGTATCTGATGGGAGCAATGGAATACATTTTTTCTCTCCTTCTGTCCACTATTCTGCTTCTGTTTTGTGTTCATAAGACCAGATGTGCTAGGACTGGAAAGTACATTCCCCTGCTGCAGTGCTGGAGGATCCTGTATAATAAAGTTTGACCTGCTGTTGCTACTCTTATCTAATGTTTGTATTTAAGAATTTCCCTCGACAAATTATTCCATCATCTAATAAACTTCAGGATCTTCAAATGCTTTCCGCTGGCTGTTGTCGCTGTCCTCTAGTTCGCAATTCAATTCTGCATGTTTGTTTATTTCACTGCACAAGGCTTTGCATACACGTGAAACGCGACAGCGACAGGGAAACATTCCCTGGCTGTCACAGCTGAGAGCTGCTTTCTCCTTTTATACCACCACCCCACTTCTCACAAGTGTTTACAGACTTACTCTTCATGTCTTGTAGCCTTTTCTCCAAACCATACAGATTATATTTTGATAGCTCCTTTTCCAAATTAGGAAGCACTATTGTCTGTGCACCTTCACATGTTCATATTCTGAATAAGCAGACTATATTTTGGACTCTATACTATATTTATTTTGGACTATATACAAAAAAAAATACATGACAAACTATTGTTTGTCATGAATGCCCATCTCTTTCACTTCATTCAGTGACAACATATGCAGGATTCTTTCATTTCTCGTGCAAATGGTGTTCTGCATTACAGTCTATTATTCAACATGCCATTTTCAACCTAGTCTTCTAAATACTTCTAAATAAAACAATTCTGTCATTTCCTAGGATCTAAAGAGAGACTATATCCAATATGACCAAAATTTAGACCTGTTCTAATTTCTTATTTTTATAGACAACAAAATAATTTCCAGCCAGCCTAGCTATTAGTTGAACAATTCAGATTTTAAAAAGTTATGATAAAAATAGTTTTGATTTAATGGAAGCTAACACAGCTACAAATGCTTGAATTGCTTTATACAGAAGTAAATTCAGTAATTTAAAGCATACAGATTACATATACTTTATAGGTCAGCTCTTTCTGGTCACAGATGACAGATTTATTTAGGTCAGGAGAACTCTCTGGAGGTCACCTGGTCCAATCTCTGCTCAAAGCACAACGAGTGTGGATCAAGTTTTGCAGAGATTTATCCAGTTGAAGTCAGAATATCTCCAGAGATGGCCCAGCTAATACATATCTACACTTTTACTGCAGGCTGCAAATAAAATTTTGGAAAATAGAAATTTAGTTCAGCTGGAGAGTCTTAACAAACTCATTTTTTAAAAATAAACATCTTTGAGACATTAAACATATTAAGCATTTCATTTTCCTGTAGCTTTCTCACAGTACACCCCTCTTCACATGTAATATAGAGTTTTATAGCTACAAAACAAGAGAAGAAAACATTAATTTAGAATCAATAACCTTAATTTAGCTTTGTTAACCAACTTTGCATCATTTTAACTTGTTTTTTGCCAATTATTCTAAAACTGTAATGTTATATATTCTCATTTAGATAATAAAAACACTCCTTCTGATGTATGAAGATAACTGGATTTCTTAAAGTTTCTAAATACTGCATTTAGACTGGTTTCTCAAAGATACAAAATGTGCAGTTTCTGTTCCCTTGAAACTTTTTTTGTGCTCCAGAACAATTTAAAGCAAATTGGACAAAAGAATACAAGAAGATACAAAGATTAGTTATCCACAAAAGTTTCAGGAAAATGGGTGTACAAATGGGAATAGACACTATTAAGTCCTTATACAGAGAAAGACTTATATGATCATCATTTATCAGTCAATATGAAGGGGGAAAAATATGGGAGAGAGACACTGGAAACTAGGTTTCATTAGGTCAGCTGTTCATAGCACAACATGCCCCATAGGATGAAAGCAACAGCTGATTAAAAAGCTCGACATGCACAGGCCATTCAACAGAACATTCCAAGGAACTTTGAAATTAAACTTTTCTTTTTCACTGCCAAGTTTATCACCAAAAATCTGACACATTTATCTGCCATTTAGACACATTCTTTTAACAAAAATCTCTTGTTATTGGACTAGATAAGACTAAAAATGTCTTCTAAAAGTAGGTTTTAGGCTTCTTCCTTTTGAAATGTTCTATTAAGTGCTTGTTGCTTGAATTCTGTGGATAAACACTGAGTTTAGTTGTCTAGAAATACAAAGATATTTCTGCTTCCCATTGCTTCTTATTTCAGAGGCTTCAGATGTAGCACATCTCTTATCTCTGCATCACATGCAGTCATAAATGCCTCTTGTTTTCTATGTACTTCAGCAAATTATTGAAGAAATTCAGCACTGAAGGTCTGTGACAGTGAACAAATCCCTCTGACACTATTATATGTCTCTAATTAGAAGCGTATTTTACAAGACTTCTTCAAAGGGCTATAGCTGTATTTTTTTCTCATATGTAGGAGTTCAAGACAGCTGCACTATCTGACAGAAGCCATCATAATGCTACAGCAGTCACATAACAGCTAGACAAGAACTTTGATGAATACACACTTGACCAAGCAGGAGATACTGAGAAAGGGGCACAGCAGTGACAATGAAGCTTATTATTTTTATGGAGATCTACACTGGAAAGAGGTCTAACTAGAAGGTTAAGACGGAGGACTTGAATAGTAAACATGAATTTATAACCATCAGGAATTTTGAGAAGAATTATGTATTTTATGATATATTGATACTGTGTAGTTGCATACACTATGAATTATCACAAATTAATATAAGATGTATTTTTTTCTTGGGGAATGGAAAATTAAGATATTAAAATACTGTACAAGTACTGAGAACCTATATATTTCTCTTCACATTTCTGCCAAAATTGGTTAAGTCACATTATCTCTAATTTACTAACAGAGAAACTGGAGAAATTTAATTTCAAAAATTAAAGTTCATAAAATTTAATTTCAAAGAAAGTAAATCACTTTACTTAACACCTAAGCCAAATGATAACAAGGGCACAAGAAGCAAAGGTTCATGTAGGCAACAACTGCCTTTGATATGAACATGGTTACCAGTGCTCAGATCTAAAACTTGTCACACTTTGCCTGAAGGAGAACTATGTCCCATACCTTTCAAGCATAAATAGTCAGAAACTCTGATAGCTATGAATATTTTTAATTAAAGCATTATTTTTTTTTTTCCACAGAACTTTACATAGCATTTCTCTTGCTCTCAAACTCTTTTCTGATATGTGAGTCAGCTACAAATGTGTTTGTACACATTTGTCTGAGGGATACACGAGCCAAGACCTACATTGTGCAACTCAAAGCAAGTGAATTGTTCTTGGGATTAATGATTTGCTACTTAATTTATTTTTAGAAATTTACAAAATTTTAGTTTCAGATTCTTCCAAATATGAAAATATTCCCCAGGATCCTTCTGTGCTACATTCAGGAAAAAGAAACTGAAGGGATTTCTAAAATTAGATTTACTACATTTACCACAGTAATTAAATAGTAATTAAATATGTAATTACTTATGCTATCTGGACAACAGTACTCGAGTTGTTCAAAGATTATCTTGAGCCCAGCATGTCTAGGGAGAGAATCTCTTTCCAGTAATGCAGTAAGAACTGTCCTCAATACAATTATCTTAGTTTCCAAAGTTATTTTCCCCTAATTTCCTCAGTCTAAGAAGATATATCACTTAGAAATACACTTTTCAAATCTATCTTTTCCCCATCAAATATGATAAAATAAAAAGGAAAATTCTGAATACTTGGGATCAACATACTATCTCTGCCTCTTGTTCCCACACATCTGGAACTGATAGCATCACCTAGATTCTGCTGTGAGAAGTCCATCTGAAGCAGAAAAGACATCAGTCTACAGAGGGACTTAATGTGGCTGCATAGTAGGCACCATCTCTGATTTCATCTGCCCTGTGCATTTTGCTGTTTCCTTCCTATTCCTTGCCTGAGGCTTTTCCTGGATAGCTAATGAGGATATGGGCAGCACAACGTGGTGGAGAGCTCAGTCCTAGAGCCCAGCAGAAGCCACACATCAGTGGAAAGCTTCCAGAGCAGCGCAGGATCAGAAAGCACAGCCTGACTCCAAAGAGGAATTTGAAGTCAAATTCTCACCCAGTAGAGATTCAGTGATCGAATGCATGAGGACCAGATGTTTTGAGCAGAACTGCTGCTCTCAGGAACCCAAAGAGCTACTGTGTTCTGATTTTAATGATTCAGATGAAAGTCTTCTCTGCCC
Source organism: Thryothorus ludovicianus (assembly GCA_013397245.1). Classification (NCBI taxonomy): domain Eukaryota; kingdom Metazoa; phylum Chordata; class Aves; order Passeriformes; family Certhiidae; genus Thryothorus; species Thryothorus ludovicianus. Next base: position 692,446 of record VZTB01012674.1, read on the forward strand.
AGCAGTTATCTACAGGCCCCACTGGAAGAGAGCTCAGGGCCAAAACCAGTAGTCTTGAAAACAAATAATATTCCTGTCAGCAGAGGACTTTGTGTAACCAGTTCAACTTCAATAAATGTTCATTGACTTTTCTGAACATACTGGCAAGCTCTTGCAGAATGACATAATCCTCTATATTTTTTTCATTGCTTATTGATTGTGCAGCTTGCACTTTTGCCTGGCTAAATTCTTCTTATCATTAAGTCTTAGGTATTTCTTGATAAGTTTTATTTTTTTCATTTATTTTAATCATGGCTATAGTATCAGAGCACTGTCCATCCTTGTAAGCATCTGCCTCTAAGCAAATATGAATTGATTCTGTAGTATCCATTTTGAGTTGTAGTTTTGTGTCTCAAATTGCAATGACAGTCTAGTTTTCTGCTTGTGTTTATCAGGGAATTTTTTAGCCCATTGGGACTGTGATTCCTTGACTCTTTAGTCTCTCATCTGTCACACATTTATGTATTTATTTTCTCCTTTCCTTTCAGATAAAAAAAAAATATGTCTGATATTTTATTTCATTTCCTTGTCATTACACTTTAATAATTATTGTCCTCTGCCGAAACTGACCAAAAGATGCTGAACTATCACGTGCATCAGAACTGGTCACTAGCAAAGAGAAAATTGTTTTTAGAATGCTATTTTTTTCACTCTTGATCAGTGCTTGCAGATATAGAGCAAATGCTGCTTAAAATTTTTTTTTCCAGAGGCTTCCATACACCCCATGGCTATGTATAAACTTTCAAGCTCCTTGAACTCAGTTATAAGCCCTGATTTTATATTATTTATTAACTCTGTTTTCCTCTTGATGTGCATGAGAAGGATTCATAAGCATAAAAGGCAGGAGGAAAGTTGAGGCGCCTTCTGGTCAGGTCATACATGGATAAAGGCACAGCCCAGAGCCCAGTACATTGATATAATGTGCAGTCATCCCTCAATCTACTCATAGCCCAGGAGTTCTAGTTTGAGTGGGACTCACTGGGCTTTTTCTTTCTTTTGTCTGCTTCTATTTTGTTCCCTCTTCTTTGTGCCAGAATTATGCTGGGAACAGAAAACACAGCAGAGATTTGCTTTTTGTTCTGAAGACATGGCTCCAACTCCTTTTGTATAAAATAAGTTGAATTTCTACAGACCACACTACTGTCAGAGTAATCCATCTGTCCACATTTAGAAGTGTGCAATGCAGATGTCCTCCTCTGAGCAGCATCTAGATTCCTACTACACTCAAATCAGAGGAAAGGCATTTTCAGGGCTCAGTTCATTTCCCCATGTCTGACACAGATCATTCTATCCTTGCTGTTTGGAAAGCCAAACTTCTCAAAGGCAAAATTCCCAGTGTCTCAAAGCCCATTAAAAATCTTGTACTGGTGACGTAAAGAATAAGATAGTAACACTGCACTATGCAGACATATACTTTTTCCCCCCCACAAAAAAAAAAGGACTAAAGTAATTTAAGCATAACCAGGGTAAAATATCACTGATGGACTGCTGAAAAGAAATGCTCTGAGAGCTGCGGCTGCTTATATTCTACACTTCCTGATGGTCCATTAATGCTTAAGCTTGAATAATTCATTTTTCATTTCCTGTTCCTTGGATTCACAACTCTTTAGGTTTTTGCGTAAAAGATTGAGAAAAGTATTTTTTGGTATTGCATCACTTTCATTTGTTCTTCAGCTTCTAAATAGGTGTCCAACTATACCATGGAAGATATAACCCACAGCACTAAATGACAAACTTCCAATCCAAGAACCCACAAACAACTCTGGAGATACATCAGCCCATTCATACAGATTTCCTATGGAAAATACGTAACATTTTCTCAGTGTAGTCACTCTATTCTTACAAATAATCATAATAATAATAGTAATTTCTTTCAATATGGTGCTATAAGGGTGAATGCCGAAAATGTAGAAGAACTTGGTTTACATTGAGCATTGTACCACTGTACAGTCAATCTACTATGCTTCATTAGGGAGTTACAAATAGTCTGGAATCCCCAAATGAAAGCATTCTGGAACTGAGGAATTACTTTTTAAAAAAAGCCTTCTTTAAAAAGACAATATTTCTGCCATTCTTCTTCCAAAAGGGAGCAAAGAAATTTTCTTCCTTTCATCTCAGATCTTCTTGTCTTGGTTAGGCAATTTTTTTTGGTTTTATTTGTTTTGTTTTAGTTTTGTTTTTGTTTGTTTCTTTGTTTTCTTTTGGGGAGCGGTTTGGTGGGAATTTAGATTTCTTCTGCATTAATACGCTACAATTCTTGAGCTTTTTAACAAAAGTGTATTTTATGTGTAAAGAAAGTAAGGTAAGGCAGAAATTTTAGCAGGACATATTTATTTTATCTTTTGACATAGCAGCAGAAATTTAATTGGTTTGACTTCACTCATCATTCAGATCCTGTATATCTTTTGATCACATCTTTGCTGTGAAACATTTATCAGCAGGAAGTAACTTCAAATATCTGAATACTCAGTGTACTGCAACACAGCACATATCCAACCAGCTGCAGGCACATGAATATACATACATACGTTCACAGATGGACTGATATATTTCCTTCTATTTTATTTCAATACTTTTTCAGTATTCTTTTTTTTGTTTCTGGAACAGATTACAGAGTGTCTCAAATTAGAAATTACTAATTAAATGTAAGTAACAGGAAAATGATAGTTCTCTTTTAAATAGAACTCAAAGGCTTTCTTTATAACATAATTCTTGTTATATCTTTATATTTCAAGGTGTAACTTGAGATGGTTATACAATAGTCAACCTTAAAATAGCACTGTTTTGAACCTTTTTTAACCTTTCTGCTTGAATTCCAATATTAATCTACCAGGATCTACCTCAAAAGCAACTAGCAGTATAAATCAATGCTGCTCAAGATATATTTATATATTAATATCAGTATTATCTTGAAATAACGCCTTTGAAATGACATTATTTTTTTTACTTGTTTAACAGCTGTTCTGATCAGCTGTTAAATTTATATTAAAGTTGGCATAGGGAAGAAAAATATATAGAAACAAAAATGATGTGATTTTGTCATTTAGTTCTTTAGCTACAGGGCTAGAAATATAAAATAATTTTTTCAAACTCTACCTTCTAGAACAGTCCTAAAATACTAAGCATTTCAAGATCTGGATTTCTTCAGAGGTAATACATAGTTATCAGTGCAGAAATTGCATTCACAGGAATCCAAACTGCCTCCAATGGTTTGTTTGGGTTTTTTTTAATAACAAATCTTCGGGGAAAATTTCAGGAATTGTAGTAAAATTTCAGTGGAACTTGTGGCTCCCTGAAACATTTTACCAATTAATAACCAATGAAAAAGAAACATGAACAATTTCATTGGATATTATAAACTGCTTAATCAAAAGCTTCCTCTAGGAGTGAATGCTACCATGGAATTAGCACATTGCAAAATAGAAAAAAAATTAACAAAAAAATCCAGAAATTTAGCATGAAAGTGATAGGTGGCAGAATGATTTTGTATGTACAAGTCAGCCTCAGTTGTTTAGAAATATTTGAGAATGTGCTCAAGAGAACTACGTAGTTGCTTTTCTTCAGAATTTGTGAATACTCCCTTGCCAAGGGAGTCGCTCGCTACCTGCGTGGCCCAGTCCAGGGATGGCTCTACTGAGGCTCTGCTGATGGTGTCACTTCGAGAGGCCACACGGATGGCCCAGCCCCTCTGCAGGGCAGCAGTGCTCCCCAGTGTGGGCTCTGTGCCGTGCTCACCTTGCCACATGCTCACATTCCACCCAGGCTAAACCAGGCTCACCAGCTGGAGAATGCTTCTCCCCGCCTTTTCCAGCCTGAGGCAGCCCTTGGCGGGATCTGCCCACTCTGCTGGGTGGCCAGCCCTCAGCAGGAACGCTTTCACTCCCTCCAGTTTGAACTGGACAATGGCAGGGAGGAAGGAAAGGCGTTCTTATCAGCTAAAATGAACATAAGATGCGTCTCCTCATTGTAATCTAATGAGAAGTGTTTCTCGCTGGAAAAGTGGGAAGCTGTAATTTGCTTCAGACGTTAGCAATTGATGGAGCTAGACATGTATTGACTGTTTCCTTGGCATCTCTGGGCTTTTCAGAAACACCTAAAAAGGAAAATCTTGATTATGATTCAGTCATTCAACAGTTCATTTTATTGGAATGTTTAGCAGATGTTCCCATTTGAATTCTCTATTAAAAATACAAATCAGGACAATCAGAATTCTTTCAATGTTCATTTTTAACAGAGTGCAAAAAATAAAATCAATAGCTACTGTTGCTAGGAACAGAAGTCTACTGACATTTATTTAGATTCTTTTATTGATGCCTCAGTATTTGAGTGCCAACTACATCTATTTATAAAGGAAATCCATCTCCCTCAGAGAATATACCAAAATTCTTGCTAAAACTAAAACTAAGCCATTTATAATAATATATTTTTGATAAATAGAGATTTTTTTATTCAGCTTCCTAGATATTATTTTCTTCCTTCAGTTTTCTTTGGCAAAATGCCTTACCGGACAAAGTCATGAGGAGCCTAGTGGTTGAGTCCACAGAGATATGAGTATGGTCTTTAATGTTCACATTCCAAAGAAGATAGAATTTTAACTAAAGCTTTTCCACAGGAAAAATAAATTAGGACCATCAAATTATTTTTTTACCTCTTTCTAAACAGTTTTTTTACAGCACAATTTTTAAGAAGTTCCTTAGACTGCTCCAAAATTTTGGAAAAAATCGGGACATGGCTAAGATACTAGGAGTCTTTGTGTTTCAGAGCTGCAGAATGGAGCACAGAGACCTTCAAAGTGACTGGCTGGCAACTCTGTTTTGGAAGGCATTAGCTGCTTTGAGACTACCAGTCAATAGCAAAGGTCACTTCCCATTCTTTGGAGATAACACACAGAATCTGGATCTATGTCACTGTTACAACCAGCCATACAATAGCTGGATTGAATTTTGTTAAGGAAGCTGGAGGGGATGGAGCCAAATTCTGGAGGCACAAAACCAAGTCTCATGGAACTGCGTGGGGAGTGCAGGGTTAGACGCATTTTCCTTGCGTAGGGGGTGCAAATCTGCCAGAATATGTCACTGTGCCCACTTCTGCGGGATGGACTCTCTGAGTGAGTCTAATGAGCCACAGAGAAGGGACAAAAGACAAAGAATACTCTTCCAACTCCCTTATTCTCTTCTAGTAAATCTGATGGTAAATCAGACTGCCTGATTTGGCAAGATCAATATGTTTTAATACAATATGGCTTTTTTTTCATTTTTTTTCAATCTCAAACGTATTGAATTAAACAAAAGAGGAATCTGAAGCTTTAACAATGAATGTAGATACATAAACATCACTTTCAAAAAGAGGATAAAATACAAAATGGACTCAATTTTCTACTTTCTTCAGGGAGATTTAGGATTGTATTTGTCTAAAAAATTCATTTTTTGCTGAAACCAAACTGTATATATTCAAAGGAAGTACTACTTTAAAAACATTTTCTGTATCAATCAATCAATCTGATTTTTCTCAACTCATCAGAGTTACACTTTGTTTGCTCATTACACTTTGTTTGCTCATTGGGTGAATTATGGCCTTCCTCAAGGAGATTTATACTTTGTGTGCAAGTTTACTTTGTATTACTGAGGAAACAAAGTCCTTCTCTTAGATGATACTAGGGAAACTGCCTTTCCCTTCTCTTTCAACTTGCATCAAAAAATCATTAGCTAAAAGCATTCCATACTGCAGGTTTTTTGCAGTTCTGAGAACAAACTAGAAATTAAATCAGATAATGTTGTGGTCCAGCCCTCCTAAGGTACATAGACTGTTTAAATTCTATTTCCCTAAATGTGATACAGTGTTGGCTCTTAATTTTTCTATATATAAGCACAAATGAGATGGGATGGGTGGTGTATTTGTCTTGGAGTTTTTTATTATGCTATGACTATCAGACTCATTTAACAAGTTTTCAGTAGCTTCAGCCATGACAAAGCAGTTGACTAAAATTTCTGGGTTACAGTGCATTTTAAAAACTTTTCAGCTAATTGCAGTTTTCCAAAGCTGTACAGATAGTTGCTCTAGCCAATCACTATAGGCTTATGTACACTTTTTTCTCAACAATGCTCTCTTGTAATGGTCTCAGACAATGGATAATAGTTCATTATTAAGCATACATATTTTTATTATCTTGCTTAATGCTTTTCTAGGCCTTACTTGGTATGGCACATAGCCCTATTGTTTTTCCTGACTTTGCTGACTATATCTTTCTTACATTGTTGAGACTTGCTTTCCCACAGTTTTCTGACCATTTTATGGCCTTCCTATTTCCCACATGATATGATCAAAGAATAGCATCATATTCTTTATTCATGCCTTTGAGACTCTTTCTTTCATGGCATCATCTCCAATCCTTTTATTGGAAATATTACAGTAAATGTATACCTCTGATTGTATTTGATTTTCTTTCTCTTAAAGTACCTGTTGCCTCTTTCCTCTGCATATATCTAGTACTGCAAAAAATGCTTTCACTCTCTGGAATTTTTGTTTGTTTAGTTTTAGGTGAGAACATGTAGCTGTTTAGGGGTGGGGAAAGCTATTGCTATTACTTCCTTTACTGTTAACCTTGTTCTTCTAGTATCTTCTAGGTCAAGTATTCACAAAAAATTTCCTATCATTTATAAACAAACCAGGAGAAAATTTCAAATACCATTCAGCAGTAAGGTGGCATCTCTGTAACTACAGATGCAAAAAACTCGAGACATTTAATCGTTAAGACATCACTGACTGGGAAGCCTGCCACCAACATCCACACTTGATGCACATACATTGTCTTTTGGCTCTCTACAGCTCTGCCCATCTGCTTCAGTGGCATGGTGCCTGCTTATCAGCTAGTTGGACGATTTCAGTACGTAGAGTGCCAAAAAAAGGTTTTACATGGGTAGCCTGTATAGCCACAGAAGAGGAATTTCTTTTGTAGGAAGAAATGCTAGAGCTGAGATACTAATAGACTATGTCTTTGTGCTTTTCCCTTTTTTTTTTTTTTTTCCCTCATTGAAAATGTGTCTTGTCTTGCCATCACCATCTTTGTATCTCTTTTACAAAGAAAAATATGGTACTGGGAGTAAAACAGAATAAAAGCAGATAAGACACTGATCAACAAAGCCATTGTGAGATAAAATGAGAGTAGAGCAGGTTAGGAGTATAGTTTAAGTATTGTGCACCATATGCCTCTAATTCAAACGGAAAGAAATAAGGCAAAAATACATATTCACGCTATTTTGCAAAATTTGAAGCCAGGAAAGCTTAGCAAATGGAATTGGACTAGATCGAGAGGATAATAAATTATTGTATGAAACCATAGAGCTGAGATAGAAAAATAATCCTAGTTTGTCCTGAAGATAAGGCACACAATTCAGAAATTTAGACATCATTTGTTGGTCTTGTTTTCAAGACCTTTGTTTAAAGCAGATATTATTTCATTCTAAGGCTAGATCTCATATTCTTTTTATAACATTCCTAACTCAGCAAATAGGAATCTAAGAAGATTATTTAAGCTTCAAATTAAACAAGAATTTAAAAAAGTTCTTGAGAAATACAAGTGAAAGGATGAGGGAATTAAACTGACTTTCAGTGTGCAAGATGCATATGAACTTGTCACGTATCATAAATACAATCAATTGCAGCATAATTTCTGATGTAAGAGCATTAGGAGATACAGCAAATACAGTCAAGAAAACTAATGATGTGACTCTGCCTTAAAACATCAGATTACAGAACTTTGCTTCACTTTTAGAGGGATATTTGGTAAAATGATTAGCAGGCTTTCCTCCCAGCTCAGCTTTTCTTCCGATTCTTAGATTCTTACATGTCTTTCTTGGCACTGTGACCTATGCACAGCTCAGATGGAAAAGCATACACGTTATTTTGATAAACACTCAGTGCTATATAGATCCTTCCCCAGAACTTTTCAGAAAAGGCAAAAATAGCATGTTGTTGAAAGGATGGTAGCTCAAAAAAAACTATAAGAAGGTAAGAAAGGTCAACAGTGAGGGAATAAACAGCTGATACTTCAAATGGGGTGGGAACATATCCAGGCGTCAGGATGGCATTCAGTGACATTAGCACTGAAAGGCACAGTACCTTCCACATTGAGGCAGAAGAGCCATGTGACTTTCACTGGAGCAACCCAACCTGCCATGCAAAATCTGAGCACGGCTGAGCCAAGAAGCTTTGCCAGTGCCCCCAGCAGTGCCACATCAGAGAGACTGTGATGACAGTTTTATGACAGGAGACAACAGCATGACAAACTGATAAATGTGCTTGGAAAAGCATTGAGTTTTTTAAGCAACCAGACTGAATTATTCCAAATTCTGGAAGGTATAATGAAAATTGAATGGGTTTCTCCTGCTCTCCAATTTCATTTCAAACTGCCAGAAAGAGTGCATACTCCACCAGGTATGTGGAAATAAGTACTGAAATACACAATAGGAAGATAATAATATTTTTTAATTGCTGCTGCCTGAAAATCAACAAGATAATTTTGTGACCATTTAAAAACCTTGCATCTATGTAAGCTAAAGTTCAGGCTTATATTTCATGCTTGAATTAAATTTGAATATTCTGCTGGCCTGATTGCTTGGATATTTCAAAAGTATATTTCCATCCAAGCACAAAAATATATTCCATGAAAGGACAAAAATAAAGAAAAAAAAAAAAAAAAAAGATGTTTCCAGATGTTTCCAAGCACCCAAAGCAGGTTTAAGTAAAGTCCTGGAAAATTTAGAAAATAATGAAAAGTTACCCATGATAATTTACATCAACATACTTTTTTTTTTTTTTGCACGTATCACAGTAGAGGTTCACTGGATGTTGCTATTCAGCATTTCTTTTTGCCTTCACCACCCTGTCCATACTTGTGCTTTATTTACTGAATATCATCCAAATTCACCCGTTTGTTGGATTTTCTTAGGCTAGCTGACTTACTGAAGCTTCTGAGTGCATCTTAAGCATGGATTACCTCCCTAAAGCACTCATTGGGCAGGATAATAGTTATTAGTCCCATGTTAGAGATGAGAAATTTCTGCCACAAATGAGTCTGAGGTGCTGAAGGCAACCACATTACTCGTTACCAGTGCCAGAAAACCATGTTGAGCACTAATAAGGAGATGCTCACTTTGATCACACAGTTAAAGACTGTAGCATAATTCAAAAACACAGGTGGCTAAATAAAGGTCACAGAGGCAGCGTCAGTTTTGGAAGTTTCTCGGTCTCGGATGCCCCATTTGCAGCTTTAATAGACTCCTGTTTCAGTGCTTGAAGAAGTGTTTGTGAAAGCATTTTCCCAACTGCACTTGTACTGTGGATAGTGGGTGTTATGCTGTCAAGTAGCCACAGTTAATAACGTGTGATGAGCAGGGTCTTCCACATGAGCTGATAACAGCTCCCAGATGACTCTTCTGTTCATACATAGGTATAAATACCTCTACATTGCTTAAAGGACATATTGAAAACAAAAACCCAAAACCACTGTTATGCAGAGGTGTTGATACACATGAGCCATTAGAGACTCTCAGCCTTTCAAAGCAAAACTATGCCAACCAAGGCAACAAAATGTCAGAAAGCAACACCCCAACACCCACAATTATATGGACTAGAGGCTTCTGGGCTCTGCCCTCCCCTCTTTCCCCACACTGAATGATGGCTTCCTGTCCTGCCTCTCCACCTCATCATTGGTGTGAAGATAGTGGTCTTGCTCTGCCTTCTACAAAGGTGCTAGCTGCCTGACCCAGGAGATGGGTTGAGTAAGGGCCTGAGTAGACCCAGGGTTCATCCCTTTGTTCAGCAGGAGCAGAGCCTGCTCCATCAGCACTGGGGCTCAGTTGCAGGGTGGATGGCTGCATTCTGGCTCTCTTGCCTAGAGCTTGTTGCCATCCCCTGATTTGAAATCACTGCCCATTCTAACAAATCTAGATGAATTTGCAATGAGGACAAGGGACAGCCTAAAATGACTCCCTGTGGCATCTCTTCCCTCTTTCTTTCTATGTCAAATGTCACATTGACTTTGCCAGAAAGAAGTATTAGAACCTATTTATGTAATGGCTGTCAAATCCCCCCAAAAAACCCTCTTGATTCTTTTTGCTTGTTTTTAGTTCCATTGATCCAGATGATCAGAAAGGCTGAGTTACTTTAATGGTAAAATAATAAATAGATTTGGGTGAAACTTTAGTTTGAAAGTTTTAGATGTAGCCTGTCCATAAAAGTGGTTAAATACTAAGGTTCTGTAACAGAAACTGCTGGACAACTTTACATATAAACACTTATTGCCAAACCTGACTATCACTCTGGAAAACATTAAATGCATACAGTAATTTTTTTTTTCCTCAGCCTTGTTTAGAACTTCACATGTTGAGCAAATGCACTGCTGGGACTTCAGTAATATTCAGCAGATATGTCCCCATTCATTAATGATACTTAAGATGGACTTAAGTCCCATAGAAAAGATCTGATGTCCTTTTACTTCAAGAAATTTCAATAAGTTGCCCAAATCTTGCTGCTCTTTTCTGTTCATCTTTTCACATTGTTAAATATTCCCTTGCCCTCATTTCTACTTTAAATGTATCCTGTAGTATTAGTAATACAGAGAACAAACAGGAGAACTTCCAAAGCAGAGAGGGTAAGGAAGATAGAAGTATTAATACTGCAAAGAGATATAAAGCCTCAAAACAGAAAGAAGCAACTGAAAGGTTAAGTAAATAAGATAATGTCCAAATATATAAGCCACAAGAGGTTATTGGAGAGTGTGATCACATTTTAAAGAATAAAAGCATAAAAAGTGTAATTTTACTGTCAGAAGAAAAAGATAATTCTAAAATGTAGACAGGATCTGTGTCTCATGTAAGCACTTGGGAACAAAAGTCAGAAAGATAAGTATAAAACTCCAAAACTCCAAGTGGTAAAAAGAAAGAAAAAAAAGATTAAAAGAATTGTCAGAATACCATTATCAGGTCAGTAATGATCAGCAAGAAATTAGACCAAAGGATTAAGAAAACTTCCATGGCAGTTGGATTCTGTCCCAGAACACTAATGAAATGGCAAGAAAGATAAAAGAACAATTAGGTTATGTTTGCAATCTCAGCTGAAGGACCACCCTTCCAACAGAAATGCAATGGAATAAATTGCAAAGCAGTTTGGCATTAAAATGAAAAGATGGAAATCTGGAACAACCATAGACTTGTCACATATTTCTAGTTATAAAATTAGAAAACTCTCCCCTAATAGACAGAATTGGTCCAAAGGAATCAGAAAGTCTTGGCTGAGTGGTATAAATATGGATTCATCTGGGGACTTATGTAAATGTTCATTGTATTAACTGGGTTTTGTAGAAGATGCAGACCTAGAAAGAGGAAAATACTTAGAAATCTCTGTCCCTTCCCATTGCTAAAGACTTTCTTGTCTCACCCAGTCTCAGATTGCACTTGCCTGGAGGTTCATGGATGGGGAGAAAAGGTCAGTTAGTGCACCCTGGTACTCTGCTGAGCTCCCACACTTGCAGTGTCTGTGGCCACCTTGTTAACTCCCAGTTTAAGGGAGAACCTACTGTCGTGGTGACATTCTCATGGCACTCATTTTTGAAAAAAATTCTGCAGAAAGCAGATAAAGCAACATAAGAGGCTGCTGCTTAGCCTCAAATTCTAACTTACACTCCCTGTCTTCCTCAACACTCCTCTAAGTGTGTGGAAGATTTTTCCTGCTGAACATGTATTAGGAAGCAATGAAGTGAATCTTTTTCAAGTTATCCCGTGGGATGTACTTGCAGAACATTCAAACTAATAGATGGCAAGTCTTAGAGAAGGTGTCAAGTGCAGATTGCAGATGTGATGTCCTAAACTTCAGTGAAAAGAGTACTGGTCTGTAGAACTATTTTGATTCAGCAGGGATTTCTGTCTTAATATCTTATTTTGCTGTGGAAAATAAAAGACTGCTATATATATATAAGCCTGCAGAAATTAGGCCTCAAAAAGCCTCCAGTGCAACATTTTTATTGATGAAAGAAAGATGTGGGAACATCTATCTAAACAGAGAAAAGTCCTGAATCTTTGACTTAAAGAAAGATGTAATTCCACTAAATTCCTGATTCTGGCATGAATTGCAGTGTTAAGAATTCTTCCTCAAAATGAGATGTAGCTAGCATGTATAAATCACTGATATAACAGATCAAGTGACAAGATCTGTTTGGTGTGGCAAGCTCCTTTCCATATGTTTTTTGACACACAATCTTGTGGATCAAATGCAGCAATAAAGAAATTGCAGGAATTCAATGGAAAGAGAAAATATATTGTTCAGCAAATTAGAAATTTTTTATATGATTAGTTTATTACCTTTTTTTTTTCTACATGTTAGAAAGCAATTAAGACATGGACGCTAAACCAGATAGGAAAAGTACAGGATTATGACTGATTTTCTCATTTTATAATAATTCTAAGCAGAAGACAAGACTTGAGTTCATTTAGTTCCACAACTACCAAGAATATACCAAGACTATTAGCCACATAGCTATATTTTGAAACATTTATCACAAGGATTGTGGCATTTCCATAGATTAATGCTTTCATAAGAGTTTTATGAACAGTTAAGAACAGTTTTATGAACACCAGCCTTGATTATATGTAAATATATATATAAATGCTGCTTCATTACAATACTATCCTTCTTTCTATTAATGTGATATATTAAAAAAAAAATTAAAAGCTTATACATACAAAGCTCCTAGTCCATTGTTATTTATAAGGATATTTTTTTGTTTAGTTCAGTTTCATTTTAAATTATATGATGAAAACTGTGCAAATATAAAGATCAAGGACTCCAAACATCACCTGTGCAGACAGCAACATTCAAACATCAGCCTAACACTATTTCTTCCCAATACTGAGTTTACAATGGTCTTTAATTTTTTTTATTCTATTGTCAGACACGCTGTTGAAATATTTTTAGTTTGTTTGTAGCTTTGCTACAAAGAATAATTTTACACTTGTCAGTTGCTTCTGGCATATTTAGAGATTTTCCAGCAGTTTAAGATTTCCTGCTTTATGTTGCTATCCTAAGAAAGATCAGGTAAGCAGTCTTTAGTGTTTTTCCTGTCTTAGTAACTACTTCTTTTCTTTTTTTTTATTTTTTTTGTATTCCCATAATGATGCCTTCTTATTTTCTTGTAATTTCCTTAACAAAAAACCTCAACAATCACCTCCCCCAAAAGCTTACAGTTTTATCTTTAAACTTCTGTTTCTTTATGACAAGGTATGCAAGAAGCTTTGATGGCTTTATTGACTCATTTTCAAGCACAAGAATCAGAAAAAAACAATGCTGCTGTATTTTCGAAGAGACTCTGTAAATTAGAAAGGAAAAAAGCAAGCAACCAAACAACAACCTCAGCATCATCTTATTATGATTCTTGGCAGAAATTCTTCAAGCCTTTTCTAAAGACAGTAAAGGCTATTTATCTGAAAGAATTTTTGAACAGCAATGAAATGTTTTCAGTTATTTCATCTGCAACACTTGCTCAGGTCCTGAGCCATACGTTCTGTTCCTAGAGTATACAGCTGTAAGCAAAATCATGACTTCACAAATTCATGGAAATCAGAGCATGCAATACCTGCTATATTTATCTTTGAAAGCAAAACTAAATAGCTGTAGACTGTGAAGTTCACCATGTTGGGTTTTTTCCCAGTACTTTTATCCTTTTTCCTTTCACTTTTAGCAATATTGTCACATATTGGCTAACTTTCCATGGACATTTTAATTAGTTCTACAACCTGCTATCTGTGTATCTATGACAGTTTCTACCTTCATAACAGAACCCTTGTGTTTCTTACCACCCACACAAGCTTTCACTTGTTTTGTTTAATTTCTTGTTGCCCAGTATTTTCTTTTTTGCCACCCAAATGCATTCATGATTAAATCTGACTCACAGTTCACTGGTTTCAAGAGTTAAAGATCTGAGACACAATTCTGCAATTTATTATGACTTCCCCGCAAAGTTCTCATTTCTGAATGACCCATACTGGAGCTGCTGTGGAACCTGTTTACTAGTGTTTACACTCTCTCTGTGTGCATGCCATATGTCACTCCTGGATGTCCATTTGTGTTTCCCCTTTAGCAAGCTCCACACAGTGCAAAATTTAACAGTACATTTTACTATGCAATAAGAAAAGTGGAAAAATATTAAGCTGGCACTGAAAACATTTACACAGCATAGTCAGGAATTTCACACTGGATCCTAAACATAGGTCCAAACCCATATAGATTTCAAGAGCACAAATCAAAGATTTCTTAACCATTTCTCTTCTGTGACAGGATCAAACATTTTCATTTAACAGTAATAAGTGAAGGAATTCTGGGGTCATCATCAGGCAATATCTATTGCATGGGCAAAGATCCTCTACATTTTTTTGTTATCTAATGCTTTAAACCAGTAGGATAAATTTAATCCTCATCTGAAAATGCATTCAAATATAAATTATTAACTTCAAGCAAAGTCCATTGAAATCACTGGAATTTAAGTACTCACTAAGCATGAGAAAGCTGATGGAACAAAATGCAATGTAAAATGTTATACTATTGAAGAATGAACTTTGGGTTTTGTTTTTATTAAATTCAGTGGCTGTCTAACAGACATTACATATCAAAACTTAATTCCCTTACCAGTGTTTGCATTGATTTTATGAAACCTCCTCTACAAAAACAATAGAATAAGAAGAAGCAAAGAGAAAAGAAAAAACAAAACCAAAGAAAAAAATATATATTAAAGAACTTCCTGTAGCAACAGATTCTGTCAGAATAAAGATGTTATGCTTACATCTATATATTTCTTTTTCAGAAATATGACCTCATTACCTCAGTTTTAAAATGCTGATAATGTGAAATATTTGTGAAGCACTTAGAAACTACAGTATGGAGTGCTGTAAAAAAACCTATTTTGATCAGATTATATGTGGCAGACAGGCCAAAGTTTGAAATATTCTGTCATGGGGAATTTACATACATTACTATTGGAACTAATGCAGTCTTCCACCTATTGGCCTAGGATGAGCTACCTGTCAGGTTATAATGCAGATGCTAACGCAGATGTCAATTACAGTATGCTCGTGGCTGTTCAGAGTATAAAAAAGTAACATGACTTAATTTTTAATGCTATCAAGTTGCTTCTTTCTATGATAATTAAATTCATGTAACAAAAATAAAAAGCAAGTCCTGAACTAAATTCTGCACCTGCAATATCATGAGAGTTTTGAAAGGGAGGAATGTGTTAATAAAATAGATACTGTTTTTTTCCAGGCTCTAATACTGAATACTGTAGTATTAGAGTAGAAGTGCTCCTACAGTTATGCTGCTAATTTGGTGGTGGTGAAATTTCTTTTCATTTACCATGGGGAAAAAACTCCTTCTTATCAGCTCTACTTTTAGCCCTTAACAACAAATTCTTAGCTAGTACATTCAGTTAAGTTCCACTGAAAGCAATAGCTTCCCATGTATTTACACCAGGGCTGTAATCCAGACAAGGATTTTAAATCCTTGTGTCTGCTGGCCCGTGATAACTGTGTCATCTCTTTGTGACATCCTGTATCTGATATAGGCTAGACATTTAATAACGTGTATGGCATCTAACATGTCATCTTGTTAGAAAAGGAGACAAAGCTGTAAAGACGCTTATCTGCAAGCTCTTATTTTTTAGATAATCAATAAACTCCTCCATAATAATTGTATCCTGGCAGGCTTCAAACAGCAGACACTGGACAGAGTCAGAGTGATCACTCTCTGTTCCCCAGGCAAATGAGGTAAAACTTCAGAGGGACTCTCCTGACTTTAAAATCACAGAAAGAAGCCAGACAGGGAACATCAGAGTCTGAGAACTTTCTGCAGTTATGACTAGAATACCCTGTGCTGAGCCTCTGCCTGTCAATGCTTTTCTCTTCTGTTCCAGCAGCATCTTTCAGCATGCTGAGAGTGTGCATGGGGTGATGCTCCCACTTCCAGAGGCTTCAGGGAGTTTGACAGTCACAGAAAACCATAACAAAAGTCCAGTTTCCCCTAGTGCATGGTCTTTAGGTGTTAGGATCTAAACGGGGGATCCCTTGAAAAATGGCAGCCTGCCATAAAACACATAAAACAAAAACCTCATTCGGGTTTGCTCTTCCCTTTGTCTCTCACTTTGAACTTCTCTCTCTGAGTTACTATCTCATCCCACCATTGCTGTATTTATACACTGTTTAGCACAACAGAGCACCTTCTTGGTTAGCTCTTAGAATTTACTGCAACAAAAGTGATTAATAATGATATTAACTGGAGCAACTCTACAGACCATGCATTTTACTGTGTGATAATTCAAATCCCAGCATTCTGACAAGAAAGCTTAGTTAAACTAAAAGGTGTGAAATTAGTCTGCAATTTTCCATAGAACATATAATTTATTACTTGCATAAGTAGGTGATAATGTTCAGAAATGCCTTTTCAAAATTGCGAATGCATAGAAACAAAAGCTGGAATTTTTTACTTTACAATTATTCAAAAGGTATTTTTGTGTATATATTGTACATACTCAAAGTTTCACTCTAACATCATATAAGACAATTTCTTGATATGTTGGCTGCTAGATAGCAAACTTAACAGTAATAGTTTGTTCCTCTCTGCAGTTTTGGTGAAGATAGTAATCAGTTCTTTTGTTCAGGCTGTTTCAGAACTCATCTGAAAGCAAAGCTGCTTTACCTATGTGAACAACCAATACAGTGAACCAAGAATATTCCATGTGAATTTAGGATTTGTTTTCAACTTCAATTAATATTCAAATGTACAGGATTGAAATCATTGGATTGTTTTGTCTTTCAGTTTTAAAGTTTCATGCTTATTAAGGTCAGTTAAAGGAATATTCCCAGGAAGGGAAGACATAGAGGGCAATGTAAATTCTTTGATATTTTGCATAAATATTATCAAAAGTCTTTTTGCAAGATTGACCAGATATATTGGTTTGATAAGATATCTTCAGAATTCCTGCTACAAGTGCACATCCTCCATAGATCTGAAAGGCAAAGTCATCATTCTGTTTATGAGGGTTAGAAAACTCAGTAGGCAAAAAATCCTCTCACATTGTAGATTTGCATTTAAATTTGATTTATTTAAAAAGAGAAGTTGTTTTTTATGTTCTATTTTAGTTCTATATTAAATTCCAGCAGAAATTCTGTATTCAGTCAGTCATTGTGGATCAGAATTTATACCCATAATTCTCCAAACGTGGTCATGCTTATCTTTATACCTAAGTAATCCTGCTAAGTTCAGTGTTTTGCTGATGAATAAAAAGTAAAGTGTGCACGTAGGTGTATGTAGGATTGATTACTCAGTTGTCTGAATATCTTTGTTCACTTCAGCAAGCATCTCATGACTCCACACAGCTGTCTATTCACAGAAAATTTAAAGAACAGGTAGTTCAATTACATTAATAAATAAGTGAAATTAAAAACTTCTAATCAAATCTTGCGTTAACATCAACACTAATCTTTTTCTACCTTTAACATTCTTAGTAGCTTGTCACAATACTCGTAATACTTGCTAAAGACTGTGGAAACTAGTAAAATAGTGATATTCTGTACCCATTTTATTCTTCCAAAAGGGCTCTTAAACTTTTAAAGGAAAAGGTAGAAGTTACTATTCAAGTTATGCCTGGAATTTTGAGGGCTGCAATTTTTATTAGAATCAAAATGAGGTCACATATAATTTAGTTACAGCAAAATACTCTTCATTTGGTAAAACCAGAGGCTAAACTTTGAATAAGTGTTTCTTCTGGAAGGACTTACAGAGAGAAAAACCTTACAATTGGAGAAACATTTTAAAATAAGTAGCTAGCCAAACTGCAGCTATTTGTTGTTTAAGATGTTGCTTATTCCCTGGATCAGTGAAAGGAAAGAAATAGAATTTCAATTACAAGTGTTATCTCTTATGTATATTAAAAGCTTTCCATTTCCACTGGAGACAACCACAGCATACACAAAACTATTGACTAAAAGCCTTTCATAAGGAGTGGATTAATAGCATTTCTCCTTCTGGTAGATATAAATATTTCATCTATAGCTCAGGAAAACTTCAAATAGTTCAACCGTTAACGATGTCATTCTCTATTCTCTTACCATGTTACTTCTCACAGAAGCTTTACAGCAGGGAAGCCTTAGACAGGTGAGAATTAGTTTTCACTGCAGCACAGCATACTCATTATATGCCTTGGCTTTCTAAATGTTCCCTTGTCATGTGGTTTTCTTGGATTTGGTAATTAGAAGTATAATCGAAAGCAGTGCAGTCTAGCTTCAAAGGGAGACATAATAAGACAGAACTCAGCATGGCTCTCTTATCAGAGACACACAGGATCATTTATGTTGGGAAAAAACACCAAGATCATTGAGTAAAACCTTTGACTGGTCACCATTTTTCAACTAGACCATTGAAAAGTACCACTTCCCGTTGTTTCTTGAATGCCTTTAGGTGTTACTCCATGACGTCCCTGGGCAGTCTATTCCAATATTTAACAACCCTTACAGTTAAGAAATTCCTCCTGAACATCCTACTTGAACCTCCCCTTGTGCAGCTTGAGGCCATGTCCTCTTGTCATGTCACCAATTGTCTAGAAGAAAAGATCAACCCTCGCCATGCTACAATTTCCTTTAAGGGAGCTGTAGAGAGCAATAATGTCACCCTCGAGTTTCCTTTCCTCCAGGATGAACAACCCCAGTTCTCCCAGCTGCCTCTCTTAAGACCTGTGCTCCAAACCCTCCCTAGCTCAGTTGCCCTCCTCCGGACTCACTCTGGCACCTCAATGTCTTTCTTGAAGAGAGGGGTCAGAACCTGAGGTGTGGCCTCACCAGTGCTGAGTACTGAGAGTCAATCACTTGCCTGGTCCTGCTGGCCACAGTGTTCTTGATACAAGCCAGGATGGCACTGGCCTTCTTGGCAAATCTCTTATCCAGATTTTATCAAGGTCTTTATCCATCCTGCCATAACCCTGTCCTTAAAGGTATGGGAGTAACCCTCTTTTCACAAGAGCTGGCGCAAACCTCAACCACTTTGAAGAATTTGAAAAAGGTTTTTACTTTTGTTATAAAAGATCAAAAACAAGTAACGTGATTCCCTGTCTATGCTACACTGATCAGCTAACAAGTCCTAATGGGCAGTAGATCTTTGAAGAATATAAATAAATATATTCTTCTAAGCTGTTAATTTCCATATATAAATTCTCAAAAAAACATTGATAAGTGTAAATGCTTCCTAATAAGTGAGTAGAAATAGTTCCGAGTATCAGTGAAATGAAATAGCAAACTATGCACAATCATATTAATGAATATTTCTGGCTGCCTTAACACAGAGTTCATTGACATTCAGCACTCAGCACTCACAATGCAGCTTCAAATAGATTACACAAAAACGATGGAGAGACAGGTGATAGATTATTTATTGAGAGTCAAGCCCTACAGAGAGAGGGTTAACATTTCTCTGATTTTTGTACTCCCTCAGGATAAAGGTTACTGTAAAGAAAAGGAAACTGTCCTCCCATTCAACTAATGGCAGGATCCAACTGTGACCACTTTGATAGATTTAAATGAAATAGGAAGCAATAAATACTACAGTTACCTAGTCTAAAACCTCACTCAAAAATCCAAACTCAAACAAGAAAATAGTCCCCCACAGGATACTTAACACCAAAGCTGCTCTCCACTCCCAAAAAAGAAAAAAAACCTCAAAAAACAAATAAAAACCCCCAAAACCAACCCCTCTCCAATAAGGCAAAATGAGATTTCACATTTGAGGCTTTTTTTCAAGGTGTATTGAAGACAAAAAACAACCCAATGAACTAAATCCAAGAAGTGAAAAAAGATAACTAAACAGGAGTTGTCAAGAAACTGTCCTCATAATACAGCACCAGCCCAGGATGTGTATGAGCAATTCAAAGCCTACAGAGTCTTAGATATTTTTCCCTCATATCTCATGAACAGTCATTATTGTGTTTAGTAATTCTACTTTCCCCTACTAGCCTCCCCAAATAGCTAGATTTGAATTATCATGGTAGAAAGTAATTCATTGTCAAAACAAATAAGTTACCATGTCAAATTTAAATTGCAATAAAATTAGGCTTCAAACAATAACAAAACCAAATGAAAAATGCTAGAGAATGTGAGCTACTTTGCTTCTGTCATGAGGTAAATTCATGGTTCAATTAGCAAACAAATGCAGCTTGAAGCATTCCTATCTCCACTCAGATTTCATAGAGAGAGTCTGATGAAAGCAAATCCTAACCATTAACATCAATAAATGCCAGTTTCTATGAAAATGTACACTATTGATAGTAAAAGTAAATTGCAAAATCTGTTGGGCTAAACCTGTATACTTTCTAGATGTCAAAGCTTATATAGGATATCTAAATTAGTGTTTTGAAAGCACAGAAACATACTGAAATATTTTGCCATTCAAATAATGGCAAAATACTTAGGTGCTATAAAGCAACTAATTTAAAAAAAAAATACTGTCTGTCCAACATACTGCTCTCTTATGTACCCCAAACTCCCTGGGAGTATGTGACTGGAGCACTCCACATTTCTTTTCATTAGACAATATTTTGTAGCTCATCTCATCAGCATTGTTTTAATGACCTGAGGAATAAAAAAAAAAAAGTGAAACTCAGAGGCTAACAGTTTGTCTGGAATATATATGCATAATTCAGATGTGGGACTGAAGTCAGTTATGTTCAACATGTACACCACCCTATTTGAACCAGACTCAGAGGAAATTAGCAGGGAATAACCCAGCTGTAACAAGTACCAATTATGCCAAGGAGGCAGTCAAACAAACAAACAAACAAACAAATGAAAAAAAACCAAAACCAACCAAACAAAAAAATTGCTATCCCATTTGGTTTGTAGAGATACGAATAAAACCTTGAATTTCCAAAACACAACAGATGCTGAAAGATGATGAAAAACTTCTGTACTTTGTCATAGGAACTTGTTTTGCTTGGTATATCCAGTAAGAAAGTTCAACAGAGACACGAAGGCTGATAAGAGTATTAAAAGAAATGGATAAACAGAAAGCACAAGAAGCTCAGAGTTGAACCTTGAAGGAATAATTTTTATAGATAGGTTAAGTACAGCACAGGTCCTTAGGCAGAGAACTGTGTAGGCTTCAGTTTTGAGAATGGGAAGTGAGTGGAGAATTTGCACCACAGCAAAGCCCAGGAGAGCGGAGATGGCAGAATATCTCATTATTGCCTACGCTGAGCACAAGATCTAATACAGTACCCTAAGTTATTGAACAGTGAGGAGAGAACATTTACTGCATTTCGCAACTACGAAATGAAGGTTTTCCATAGAGAAACAGGGCCAAGAGTAATACAGTGTAATTAAGTCCATATTCTATTTATTTGATTTCAAGACAAGAAAATTTTACTCTCAATATCACTCTGGCCACACACACTCCTTTAAGGCAATAAAAAATAAAAAATCCTCATGTATTTCAATGTGTTTCAGTCTTCATGATTTTCAATGCCAGCACTTCCTTGGCAGTTCTGTTTCCCAGATGACAGAAAGGAGTAAATCTGAGAGTCATCATCTCTCTTACTAGTGGAATGAAGACTAGTTTTATGGGAAAGGCAACACTGTATTTAAAATTCCCAATCATTTTCATGCATGAACATGCACAACACTCCCCTGACTTTTTAATCATCTCGGTGATGTGGTTTGTGCAGGAATTCTCCTACTACGTGCATCTTTTAAAGTGCAATTGAGTGCAAATCACAGCATATAAGGGACAATTTTTTTTTACCTCATTCCATGGTCAGTGTCTATTTTCAGATCTTTTGTGGCCATAAATACAACTGGCCATTTTTAGAATCTGTTATCCTAGAACTCAAACATCAAATGGTAAAAAGGCAGTGTCAGTAAAGTCATCAGAGACTTCTCACACAGGAAACAGCAATGTATTTTAGAAACAGACACATATCACAAAAGGCTGCTTATTCACACCATGTCTACACCTATGTGAATTTAAAAATGACATTTTTATGGGGGAAAAGCCTTGTCAATCACCCTAAGACATGCAGACAAACCCATTAATATTGTTAGTAATTAAATTTATTACAAGGGTAATAAATAAGTCTCTCAAGACAGAAATAGGATCTAATCTTGCTCCAGAATTCAGAGCATCAATATTAAATAAAAAATTGGCTTAACTAGACAACCAAGAGGTGTAGGATCCAAAACCTTTGTACCATTTATGTCACTAAAAATATTTCTAATCTATGAATGGGTATTTCAACAAGACTAAAGACAGGAGAGTGCTTCTTGTTCCACAGAAAGTAGAAGTAGTAACTAGGTAAAACTTATAAATAAAAACAGTGACAGGCTTGTTTCAACATTAAATTTCAAACAGGAATTTGCTCTTCAGGCAGATGCAAAATTAAATATGTAGAGTGCTCAGTGCCATAGGCTATGAATAACTTTTTGGTTTTTCCTCTCAACAGAAATGTTTTGAAGATTACTTTAGATCTACACTAAAAAATGTCAAACTGATTAACACTGAACTGATAAAATAAATTATGCCAATTTAAAATCCATGACTTTGTTTTCAAATTTATCACCTATTCAAATTATTTAACATAGGACACATGGCTGCGATGATTTTGCTTCTTTATGTATTACTTACATAATGCTATACTTTAACAAAACTTTTATCCAAGGAACAACATATATGCTCTTCCAAAAGGTGGTGATTTAATAAACTTGAAAACTTCTGTAGATGTTTCTAATGAGTTCTGTATTTTTCCAGTTGGACAGTAAACCCATCAGCTAAATGTTTAATTTTGTGAGACGTAAATGAAAGCAAAAACACTCACTTGGTATCAGAGCACAATCAGCACAGAATCTTTAACTGGACTACTAACTGATAAAAAACAGCATGAAACCCAAAATTATTTATGTCTCATTCACCCAAAATTGATACTGAAATCAATGAAAACAGCTGCAGAGCTTAATATAATAAATAAATAAATATAAAGCTAACAAACAGGATGATTGGAAATAGTCAAGAAATTACAGCTAGGAATCAAATTGAGCAGCAGCACTATTGGTCTCTCAAACTGGTATAGGGGGAATCGTACCATTTAATTGTAGAACTAAAATGTTACTTTACTAGACTTGTTTAGAAGTAAAATTTATATTGGTATGAAAAATTCTGTCCTTAGAGGCATTTTTAATTCAAATCTTACCTGCTGAGTTCATAGCACGTAAAATGCTGCTTCACTATGATCTAACCAACATGAATGTATGTAGCATTAACATCTATGCCTAATATACATAATAACCCATAAAACAATATGCAAATAAATAGGGCCCTTGACAGCTAAATTATAGAAGTAGGGAGCACTGGAAATTTTGGAACATGTTTAATAGTGCATTTTACAACTTCTGCTCATTGTTTATCGTGCCTTTCAGCGTCATTCAGAAAAAGTATCTCTATTGGTAATGTTCTCACAGCAACAGGCAAAACTTGAAAGAAGCACCATGCTTGTGGAGCCTTGGGAATTGAAAAACATAATGAAAACACCAAAATTTTTAAAAGGTACTACAGATGGGAAGAGAAAAACAACTCTGAAGTTCTGAAATGGAGATTTGTGACAAGATTTACAAATGATTTTTATGCAGGTTCTTGTTCAGATGGGAAAAAGAAAAGGCCACATTTGGAATGTAACTGAAGAAAAGCATCTCCATCTTCTTTCAGAATTGGAAATGGGGAATTGTAAATGAATAGGGTAGTATAACTTTGTGTGATTCTCAATGCACCTTTCTTGTAACATAACCTCAGGGTGACAATGAAGCTCACAAAAAAGAATCAGCCACATTTCCTAGAAAAAAAACTTCTTGAAAAAAAGATGAGGATGGATAAAGGTACTGTCTGGTCATTTTGTGAAGAGATATAAGACAACTATGACTAAGGTCAGCTTCACTCAAATTACTACGATTGCACAAATCTTAATCAGTTGGCCAGAAGAAGAACTTGGTTTCAGTACAGTATTGGTAAGCAGTGCTGCATAGACTTCATTTAATTTATAGCTAAAACTTCATTTAGCTACATGCAGTAAAATGCCATTTCAAACATACAGGTAGAGTTTAGCAACTGATCAAGTTGAAGAGATCAAAGGGAGACATATAAGTACAGAAGGGACTGGAATAGAGAGAAGAGCAGCAGCAGAGTTGTTCTCTGATGGTATTCCACAACAAACCCAGAGCCAGGAGCCAGTTGCAAAGGAGAGGCAGCACAACAGAGGAATGTGAGATTTGAGCAGGTAGTTTGGACTAAAGGCGACAATTCCTGTTATTTTCTAATGTATATTTCACTGTGCAATAAACTGTTAATTAAAATATATTAATCTCTTGGCAGGAGCACAAGGCTTACCAGTAGCCATTGCAACAGTCACTGAGTCTGGCAGAAGAGTTATCACAAAGACAAATTCAGGCATCAGCAACTTTTCCCTTACTGAAAGAATGTACCAGCTTTGTCTGGGATAGTTTTCTTCAGAGCAGTTGGTATGAAGCTATATTTTGGATTAGTGCTGAAAACTGTTCATAATGTAATGATGTTGCTGTTGCTGAGCAGAGGCTGGAGCCCACCAAAGCCTTTTCTACCTCTCACCGACCCCACCAGCAGGGGGGCTGGGAGTGCACAGGAAGCTGGGAGGGGACACAGGCAGGACAGCCAACCCCAACTGACCATGGGAAATTCCACACCAAATGACACCGTGCTCAGTATATAAAGTGGGGGGGAAGAGAGAGGAAGAGGAGGATGTTTGGAGTGATGGGTTTTTTCTTCCCAAATAAATGTTAGGCATGATGGAGCCTTGATTTCCTGGGAATGGCTGAGCTCCTGCCTGTCCATGGAAAGCAGCAAATGAATTTGTTGCTTTGCATTGCTTTCATTTGCAGATTTTGTTTCACCTCTTAACCTTTTTTCATCACAACCTGTGAGTTTTCTCACTTTTGCCCTTTCAATTATCTTCTTCATCTGAGCAGAGAAGAGCGTATGGGGCATAGCTGACAGCTGGGACAGAGAAATACTGTCCAAAGACTCCTTTATTTTTATTTTTTTTTCTCACAGTTATATTCCACTGTTAGGTAGCTGTGATTCCAGTCTCTATTCCTAGACTTTTTAGACAATTTGCAGCATCTCTATGTTTGCTCGATGCACTGTGTAAAACACTGGCTTGTATCTTGAGAAAAACAGATTCACATGATTATCTGTCACAGTCTTTCATCTGATAATGAGAAAATGTCTCCAACTTTTAATGTTTCAGCTCCCACATTTTAAAACAGTGTGAGGGAATACTTCTCTACTCCAATAGTGTGACACAAGGACAGAGACATTAAAATCTCTGAGGTGGACAGAAATCTCCATGAATGCATGCTGTAAACGCATAAAAGATAAAAAGATACAGCTATAACCTTTTAGACAAGCAAATGTCACATAATTGATATACACCAGCTAGGAAAAAATACTAAATAAACACTATGAAAATGCACAGTAAGAAACACAGGTGACAGTCTGGGAAAGACAAGGGAACTAGATTATGCTAGATAAAGAGAAATATTCAACACTGAACTACAGAGGTCATCTCAGACAAGTGGAAACATTACCTTATTCTGGCTTGATTTTTAATTATGTCTAGCTGGCCAGGGCTATTGGGTGCTTAAGAGAATTTTAATGCTTTCCACTGCAGTTTAGGCAGAGGTAGAAAGCCCCATGGATTCTATCTCTAATCTCTTCCTCCACATATCTGTTTAAAGACTTTTTCAGCTAAGTCATTCATTCTCCATGCTCTTTATAGTATTTCAAGTAAGTGCCAATTAGACATTTTAACAGAAAAAGTTGCTAGTTCTTCTAAAGAGGAAAAAAACCCAAAACCCAAGCACAGAACTCATTGTAGTATAAATTCCACTCGTTATTATCGTGACAAAACAGAGGATCTATTCTAAAGAAAAAAAAAATGAAATGCAGGAGAGCTTCATGTTTTCAACTTTCCATTGTGAGCCCTCTGGTTTGAATGCAAATAAAATACAATATTCGTTATATGTTATTTTCAGTTCTACATGGAACTTTATTCCTCATGGTGACTCCCTGGGAAACAATCTTCCTTTTCTGTGGAATGGGAGGTGTAGAGTTATTTTTAATGGCTACTTTTTAAATGTGAATACAACTCATTGAAAGGGGATAAAAGCTCTAGGAAAGGATGAATGCAGCTGAATTTTACACCAGTCAAACCTGTCATGAGACTAGTAAGTGTAGATTTAAATTAAAAGTATCAGTAATTTTCCTGCACTGAACAGGTTCTGCATAAAAATCCCTGGGAACCAAAGCTGCACTTAATTATATGACACAAATGATAATCTTTCATCTAATAATCAACATTTTAATCATTTTAAAAGAACATTTTTCATAATGGAAAACTTAAAAAACACTCTGAAAATTAGTAAAAACGTATCTCAGTCTGAAAGAAAACAAAATTCCATGCAGAACTGTTCAAATAAATTCTGTACTGGAGCCTTGTCCAGAATGTCTTTAATCATATTTTCTGAAAATATATCAAAATAATTTTCAGGAATCAGTGGCTCTAAGTGCCTAATCGATTTCATGCTCAAATAAGTGAAAGAAGTATATTGTGTTTTTAAAATGCTTACTTTTTAAAAAGCCTCTTGGACTCTGACAATTTCTCTGTTGCTCTTTAGGACTCTGTTTTCTGACAGCAGGGAACTTCTGAGAAAGTAACGTCCTGCACAAAATTTAGAGGAATCAGAGACTAAGGAGCTCTTATCTGGAATCACTTCCTTTTTATGTCTTGACTAGTTCTCTGATCAGCAGGGGTTTTGTGGTGGGTTTTTTTTCCATTGTGCTTTCCTAGGGCTGGCAGATTAACTGTCTGAGTACTCTTTAATCTTGAAAGAATACACTTTTTAAAGAAGAGCCATCCTTTACATAATTTCCTTTAGATTAATTATTCGTACTCTCAATGCCTCACATCTAAATAAGCTCCAGTGAAGAGAGCAGATGAAAGTAGTCAAACTTCACCCACTCAATTATAGGAAAAAAATACACTCTATCCTAAATAATATGGAAAGTTTAAAATCTAAAGCCAAGAAAGGACAGAAAATGCAGAGAAATTTACTGTAGACTATCTTCTTTCATCTACTTCCATACAGTAAAGACAGATGCACTCTGTATAATATTATACTGAAAGTAATTCTTGAACATATTTATTCAAGGCTTAGCTGAATCTCCAGGGCTTAAGAATTTGAAATCCATTGAGATGTCTTGCAAGTTATCAAAATATATCTAAAAGGAGAGGTAAAAAAACCCAGGGTCATAAAATCTTAGACCAACTTTCTGGACTGATCATCAGGTAAAAAACAAGATCATTTGTTTTAAATGTGTATTTAATACTCCACCAATAAACTAACTGGTAACATACAGAAAGAATTGCTTTTTAAACACTAGAATACATAAGCTTTTGTTTGATAAGTTCTGTATGTGTGTTAGCCATTAGACTCAAAATTTGGACCAGTGCTATGACACTGAGCATTCAGCTATTCACAAACTTCTGCTCCCTTCACATTATCATCCCTATCCTAAAGCAGGCTAGATTAAGTTACAAAAGTAAACTGCTGAGCCTGTCTTTTTAAATATAAATTAAAGTACATTTGAATCCACAACATACTAAAATCTAGCCTTTTAACACAACAGCAGCTAAAGCACTCCATTAAACAGCACACCTCCCTTTGAATCAAAATCCTTTCCAGCATATGTTGTTCAAAGTCCAAAGGGCAGTCTTCTACTTACATCCCTACTGATTTTTCACAGCATCTCCCAGAAGCGAACAAAACCCTCCAATAAAATAACAGTTAGCCAAGTTTACAAAGGTTATTTGTATGCATCAGTAGTAAAAGGACAGACTATAAAAAGAATCCCAAACTCTACTCTTCCTTCGCATCCAAATTGTGTCACTAATCTTTTATGAGAATTTTTAAGAGAAAAAAAATGCAGTAACGTGCTATTGTTCCAGGTATTTCTGAACATGGAAATATTTCAGAAAACTCTGACAACATCTGAGAAAGAAGTCCTGTAAAGGTGACCAGAATAAAGGATATTCTTTTAAGAAGAAGAACTTTGGCAAACAGCAAGCATTCCTCAACCAAAATATTAAGTATAAATTCTGGAATTAAAATAGTGCTAACATATAGAATACTTATCACAGAAAATGCTAAGAAATAATTCATGTCATGGAAAGCATTTCAATAAAATGCCCCTATGCAGATACTAGTACACCATAAAATACCAGTGCTTCATTCATCAATTTCTCTGTCACAGCAAAAATTAAACCATGAATGAAACAAAGTTAAGTCAGGGCTGAGGTGGATTCTCCAGCACTGCAAGAGTCTAAATTCATGTTATGGAGTTTTACTAGTGTCCCAAACATGTTTCTGCAAGGTTTACTAGTGCTCTTTTAAGTTTTTTAATTTTAGTCTGTATTTTTTCTTTGTCCTCATCCTCTTGGTCACACATTTTGCACTTCAAAGCTTTTATTTACTTCAATGCAATCCTATGTTGCATTACGTTGCATTAGCAACTTTATTTCTTTGTTTACTTCATCAGACACAACCTTTCACAGAAATGTTTATTATAATTAACTCTCTCTACTAACCAGCTATATGAGGGTGCTGTTTCTCCCTTGCTTTGTCTCCTCTTTAATTTGGGAGTTTATAGGGATCTTAAAAGTAATATTCTATTCCCTCATCCCTGAAAGTGTTCAAAGAAAACATGTAAATATGGTGCTTAGGGAGATGGTTCCATGGTGGGTCTGGACATTTAGGTTAATGGTTGGACTCAATGATAATAGAGGTAATTTCCAATTTTAATGACTCTATCATTCATTACTTTTTCACAGAGATGAGAATTAGCAAAAAATGTTTGTTTATTGATATTTCCTGAGGCACAGTGACCACTAATATTATAGTCACTGTTAGCTGATGACTAAATATAATTCTGTTTTCAAAAACTCCTTTGATTCTCTTTCAGGTGAAGGAAAACTTTTTACATAAATAATTTTTAATCAATAGCCCCAAGAATAAAATGAGTAAGCATTGAGGAAATATTGTTAAAATTTTACTTGAGCATTTGTTCTATTTAGATGTAGGCAGAGCTTTCCATAATGGCCATTTTAGGGGTTGCTCCTTGATCTTGCATCATTTGTATTTTCTGCATCTTTATGATTTTTCTAATTGAAAATGTAATGGTAGTGTGCTTATGATACAGCAACTTGAAACCAATAGATGACGACTTCCACTTTTGCTTCCCAAGTGTAAGAAAATCTTAATGCTCATGCAGTTCTCAAATAAAACAGCTGTTCTGTCCTCCCTGTTTAAGGCACACATGAAATTAAATTCTACTAAATCTGGGGAAATTATTATTCTGTCAGCATTATCCTTCATTGCTTATCCCTGAGATACCTCTTTTGCGTATTTTATTTTAATTTTCCAGAAGGTAAGTGTATGTTTGGATTACTCTTGACATTTTAGTAATTACTTAAGTTTTCACTGACACAGATTTTCCTATTAACACGGAAATATAACTGTGGTCAGACACTTCCTGGTTGATCTGGCTTGTAAGTATTAAAATATAAAGCACCTTGCATCGCACTATTTTCAACCTGAGTGAAACAAATAAATCCTGGAAATTTTTACACTGAGAACAGCATGGATAATGAAAAATGTTTCATACAAGTACCATTTCCAGTTTTAAGTGGATTTACTTCAGTGTTGTTCAGCTTGCTGTCTAGCTCACATTCAGCAAAGATTTTAGTAAATAGAGTGACAGAATATCCTAAAGCTTAATCATTCTGCTTCTGGTTTTAGTGATAGTTGCAGGAAATAAATTCTGTTTTCACAAGCCCATTTGTGCCAGAAATGCAAGTCTAAGGGGCTGGTCTTCTCTGAAATATAGTAGATATAGCTAACTGTTTTGTTACTCAAATTACAAAGAAAATTACCAGAAATCTATGTGAGTATTAGAAACAATTAATTCATTAAGTAAATACATTAAAATACAGAAAAGAATATATAGGTGTGAACAGATAATTAAGGGGCAGAGACAAGACAGGGGTGTTTTATGCATTCATTCCCTCTGTCTTCAACAGGGAGGATGAAACAAGAGGGTCTCAGTGCCCTGAGCTGGAGGACCATGACTGTCAGAACGATCACCTCCCAGTGGATCCTGAACTTCTGAGGGATCTGCTGCTCCAGCTGGATCCCTACAAATCTATGGGGCCTGATAGGATACAACCAGATTCCTCAAAGAGCTATCTGACAACACTGCAAAGCCTCCCTGGGTGATTTTTGAGTGGTCTTTGGAATCCAGAGAGATGGACTTCCAGTTGACTGGAAGCTAGCTAACATTGCCCCAGTTTTCAAAAGGGCAAAAAGGAGGACCTTGGAAACTACACATCTGTCAGTCTCACTTCAGTGTCTGGTAAAATAGTGGAAAATATTGTTCTGGGAGGTATTGAAAAATGCCTGGAGGACAACACAGTCATCAGTCACAGCCAGCATGGCATCATGAGGGGAAAATCCTGATTGTTGAACCTGATTTCCTCCTACAACTGGGTAACCCACCTCCCTGATCTAGAAAAGCAAGGAAATGTATTCTTTTTAGACTTCAGTGAAGCTTTTGACACTGTCTCCAACAATACCCTTCGGACAAAACTTTTAGCTCACAGCTGGATAACTGTGTTATGTGACAGGTGAGCAACACCCTCATGAGTTGGGCACAATGGGTTATGGTGGATGGAGTGACATCAGGCTGGTGTCCTGTCACTTGTGGGGTTCCATAGGGCTCCATCCTCAGTCCTGGGCTTTTCAATATCTCCATTTACAACCTGGATGCAGGACTTAAAGAAATACTATGTAATTTTGCCAAGGGCAGAAAGGCCATGCAGAGAGACTTTGACAAATTAGAGAGATGGGCAATCACCAGCCATATGAAATTTAACAAGGGTAAGTGCCAGATTCTGCACTTGGGATGGGGCAACCCTGGCTATGTGTATAGACTGGGGAATGAGAGGCTGGGGAGCAGCTCCTTGCAAAGGGACCTGGGGTTTGTGGCAAGTTGAACACGAGCCAGCTGTGCCCTGGCAGCCAGGAGGGCCAACCTTGTCCTGGGGTGTATCAGGCACAGCATCATCAGCCGGGCAAGGGAGGGAATTGTCCTGCTCTGCTCTGAGCTGGGGCAGCCTCACCTCGAGTGCTGGGGGCAGTTTTGGGCACCACAATATAAAAGAGACATTGAGCTATTAAAGAACATCCAAAGGAGTGACATGAGGATGAGGAAGAGTCCGGAGCCCCTTATGAAGAGGGGCTGAGGTCACTTAGTCTGTTCAGCCAAGAAAAGATGAAACTGACAAGAGACCTCATTTTGGTCTTCAACATCCTCACAGCAGGAAGTGGAGGGACAGGCACTGATCTCTCTGGCAACCAGTGACAGGACTTGAGGAAATGGCATAGAGCTGAGACATGGGAAGTTTAGGCTGGATATCAGAAAAAGGTTTATTACCCACAGGGTGGTTGAGCACTGGAACAGGCTGGAACAGTATCAAGCCTGACAGAGTTCAAGGAGGATTTGGACAATGCTCTCAGGCACAGTGTGAGTCTTGGGGTGTCCTGTGCAGGGCCAAAAGTTGAACTCAATGACCCTGATGAGTTCCTTCCAATCCAGCACATTATATTGTTCTATGATTCTATGAACTACAGGGAAAACATTCCTATTCATTATTATCCGTGACAAACTACTGAATCAAGGAAGAAACTGAAGAATATTATTATGTGTGCTTGAACAAACAAATCATCTTTCCAATGGCACAGTTTGAAACAGAATCACCAGAACCAGTATCTTGATTCACAGCCTTCTGTGACAGCCACCAGACAGAACTACTGCTAAAATGTTCAAGGTCATTTACTTAATTGTACTTATAATATTATTGGGCATTAGCTCAAAATGATTATGCAGAAAATTATTGCTTATGTTCCCAAATTATCATTTGTTCTGAAAAGTTGTGTAGAGCAGAGAAGTAATTTCTGTGTCTGTGTGGCTCCTTCTATAAATAAATGCCTACATTTCAGTTGTGACACAGTAAATCATCACATAAGTACAATTAAGCTGATGCACTGAATGGTTTGTCTCAGAATGGAAAAGTACTTCCTAGAGAAAACCTTTCACAGAGAGCAGATTCAGGTAGGAATCTAACTTCACAGACTTCAAAATTTTGTGTCTTGCAGGCTGACAAGAATGCACAATTACCATTCTATTTCATTTCATCATCCTTTTTATTAAATGGGTTTACATATATGTTTTTTTTTTTTCCCTAACAGCTATAAAGAAAGCAGAAGTAGAATAAGATGAAATTTATTTTTACTGTGCAGGTGAATGAGCTACCCGGAGAGGTTGTGGAGTCTCCCTCACTGGAGGTATTCAAGAACCATCTGGATGCAATCCTGTTACATGTTCTCCAGGATGACCCTACTTAAGCAGGAAGTTGGGCCAGATGATCCACTGTGGTCCTTTCTAACCTTACCCTTTCTGTGATTCTGTGAAAATATATTTTTAAACAATTTCTGTACTGAGCTTGAGTACATGCACTTCCTTAGTATAAATAAAACCATTATCTGGAAGATGTATGGAATTATGTCAATAAAGAGTAATAATGCCAGAACTCACTTATCAAAAATATTAAGCATAATAATCCTTTTATTATAAATAACTGTTTTATCTGAAAATTGGTTCTCTTAACAAGATTTAGCAAAACAGTCTTCTGAAATGTTTTTTTTATCAAAAATCCTGGCCAAATCATTCACCATACGGAGACTGTCTTACTCTCTTTAAAATTCAGAAAGGTAACTCAGAGGCTTTACAATTTCCCATGGCATGATTACAGTTGTTGGATAGTATCCGAGGACATACATATGGGAGATGAGCTGCTGCACATTTTCATGCACTACTTTAAACATTTTTCAAAAAAGAAAGATAATAAATTTCAATTTTAAACAGAAATACTCCAAATCTGAATTGATAGTCAGGGCTACTTGTCATATAAGACATTAAGTAGATCCCACTACGTGTGTTGAGCGATTGACCATGTCTAGTCTTTAAAAAGACATAGATTAACTCAACTGTACTCTCTGAGGCCTAATGGTTTGGCAGACTGATGGTGCTGCAAGAAGTTCAGACATAGGATAATTGCCTCTTTTTCTTGTTTTTTGGTTTTTTTTTACATGCATATCAACAGTTAAATGCTAAGTAAAGTACTACTAATAATCTATCCTTTTCTCCCAGACTTAATGTGACCAGGTGTAAATTTGGAAGGGGAGTTTTAAAAATCCTTTAGTCTCCTGCCATGAGCATGGATATTTTTCTCTGGATTAGGTTTTTCAGTCTTATCCACCATGGCCTTGAACACTTCCAAGGATGGGGCATACACAAATTCTCTGGCTGATCTGTTTCAGTGTCTTACCATTCTCATTGTAAATATTCTCTTCCTTATGTTTAATCTAACCCTGCCTTCTTTTAGTTTAAACCTGTTGCCCTTTTTTCTGTCACTACAGACCCTGGTAAAAAGACCATCTCTTTCTTTCTTATAAGTCCCCTTCATATAATGAAAGGCTACAATAAGTTTTTCCCAGAGCTTTCTGTTCTCCAGGATGAACGATTCCAACTCTCAGCCTGTCTCCAGAGGAAAGATGTTCTACCTCATTGACTATGTTCATGGCATTCCCCTGGACCTGCTCTAACAGCTCCATGTCTTTCTTGTACTGAGGGCCACAGAGCTCCTCTGTTGATCAAATTAAATAAAGGATAAAATTTTTTATCACAATTTTCTAATTCAGTCTGTGATAACTGGCACATTCAGGTGTTTTTTATAAACTCTGAGCAAGACAGTTTGATCTTAGATTGGTTCTATCCAAATCAATGAGATGATGCAGAGAGGCAAACTCACAAAGCCAGATGGGCAACACAGTTGGGGTGAGCTCTAAGAAAGATGTGTGTGAAAATTAGTTAGAACAGTGTTGCACAAATCATATCATTCAGAAATTCATGTGAATGCGTTCAATTTATAAAGCTGGTGTTCTTCCCCATTCACAATGCGCTTATCATAATAGCAGGCCATTTAAATCTAACTTTTAGTTGGATTTTCTTTTGTTTAGCTCAGCTATGCATTTTATGCTCATGGCACATTTTATGCCACAGAATAGTCTTGGGATGGAACATTCAACCCTTTTTCTTTAACAGATGCTTGAATTTTGCACTTTCATTTTCAAGTCTTTTGTACTGGTCAAAGTAGCAGAAATGAAATGAAACTCCAGTTCACACGAATCTCAGTGTTGTAACTTGAAGGAAAACGAAATATTTAAGGTTTTCAACATATTTTTTAATGTTGATATTATTTTTTTTGGAATATATTATACCATGTGCATGCATAAAGGCATTGCACATGTGGGTACAATTTTTCTGCATAAACAAGATCACAGAGACAGAAACACAGACACAAATGTTAATGTATTTCACCTAGCAGCACAGTAATGCAATATGGATGATAGCACAGGGGTAAAAGCAACATCTTTCTATATTCTGAATGACTGTTGGTGTATGAGGGAATAGTAAAGACAGAGACTTTACAGAAGAGGGTACACATTCAGTGGAGTTAATGGATACAAAGGTTAATGGCTTTAAACTGAAAGAGTAAACTGAGAGTAGGTTTAGATTAGATATTAGGAAATCTTTACTGTAGGGCTGGTGTGACACTAGAACATGTTGTCCAGAGAAGTTATGGATGTCTCATCCCTGGAAGGGTTCAAGATCAGGTTAGAACAGAGTTTAAAGCAATCTGATCTACTGAAAGTTGCCCCTGCCAGGCTGAAACCAGGTGACCTTTAAGCTTGATTCCAACACAAACCATTCTATCATTTTAAGATTCCCTTGCTTTCATCTGACATGAAAATATGGTTGTGTATGGGCAAATCTTTCAGCTCCTGTCTCTGAAATGTATACAAGCTTTACATGAATTAATAGTCAATTTTGACAGTAATAGTGTTGTGAAAATCTAACAAAAGGTATTCTGAGTGGTTTTCAGAGTTACTGTTATTTTTTCTTTGTAGAAGTACAAATGGCAAAAACCCCACAAATCCAGACTACAAAATGAGGATTTAATTAATACTGCATTGTGCCAGAGAGCACAGACACACTAAGTCTGTGTATAAGGGGTAGCTGAAAAAGAAATGGATTAAAAATATTAATTAAGATCCAAATCCTTATTTTCATACTGGAACTCTCAGTCCATTATTTCTTACCATATCATCATACCTCACTTTCAGGTTGGATTATAAATTCTAGGAGGCATGTACATAACAGATAAGCACTCTAGCAACAGTAGTTAGTAACAATAATGAGTAACTATAATGAATCATGCCTCCCTATTGTGGAGGTCCAGTGTACCTAGAAAAGTTATGGTTAACATTTAGACTAGCTCTAAATTCCCCTAATACTGAAGACGTTGTAATTCCTTAAGCTGACTCCACTTGAAAGTTCATATTGTCACACAGTTAATGATAATATTGACTTTTAACTTTTGGAGACTGTTACCGGTTGATTATTGCAGGTATCCCAAAAGCACAGTAAGTAAATGTAAAATGTTACAGAAGAAAATGAAACCAAGATAAGATTTCTTGTGCTTTATGAGTGACGCAGTTTGGAGCACTTTTCTGTTGTTTTTTTTTCACATGCACATCAAAGTAAGTAAATAAAATTAAATACTCACTCCTGTTATGTAACGAGGTCTATACTGGATGGTTCCAAATAAGCCAAGTATGACTATGATAATGTGTATAAAATTTGCGAGGATGGGTGCCCACTGATAACCAAGGAAGTCAAATATCTGCCTCTCGAGCACAGAAACCTATGATTAGAAAGCAAAAGCATAAATAGATTAGAACAAACCAAAAAACATACATGAAGGTATTTCCCCTTCCCATATCCAAGACAATTGCTCTGAGTTAAAAATATATTTGTCAGCAGTAAAATGAGATGAGTTTGAAATATTTCATTTTCTTGTTTTAATGAAAGCTGCACTTCTAACTGGTTACTGAGTTGTATTTTACCAAGATACAAAACTGTTCACTAGAACGGTATGTTTACAGGAGGAGAAACACAAATCACTCTGTTAAATACACCAGTAAATGCTATAATGTTTTAGGGTAGCAGTGCTGAAATATGTGATATGTTTATTACATCTTCTCAGCTACATTGTTCTATTCACAACACCATCCTTTAGCCTGGTCCTGTCTCTTCCACAATTTCACTGCATTTTGCTTTTTATCTTTTCTCTCTATCCCAGATATTCTGTCAGTGGGCTTTTACAGGAACCAAATACATACAACTTTTTGACCTGATTCTACTGATAAGGACTCTAGTTTACCTTCTTCCATTGTCACAAACATCAGCTGAAGTATAACAGCTTCCAAGACTCTAGATAAGCAATTTTAAAAATCAATTGAGGAACAATTGATCCAGGCTGATGATTACTGTTCATAAGCAATACCATTCCAAAGAGACAGATCAGAAAAAATGCCTTTCTACCAGTATCAGTAGAAATAATTTCATAATTCCAATAGCAGGTGTCCCTTAATTTAGCAGGTATTTGGACATTAAGTAAAAATATAGTACTGCAGCCCAACCCATAGGTAGAATGAAATGTTTTAACAAAAATAGAAGGCAATGTAATGGTGATGTGAATTTAGACAGAAAGATCAACGAGTTTCTTTGACAGCATTGAGACAATTTCACTGGAATGTTGAATGGATGAACTTCATGATAATGTGAATAATGAAAATAAAATAAAAAATATTATTAATACTAATTAAAATAACGGCAATGTAAACATAAAACACACACAAAAGGAGAGAGAGAAAGAGGAAGAAAGACAAAAGAGCAGGTGGGTGTTTCTTGATTAAGTTTCATTAAATAACAAGTGACTATTTATTGAGTTTATGTTATGCTAAGGATGAACTGAATTAGGTTCATGTACCATCCACTCTGTTCATTTAAAAATTAACACCTTTTGAGATCAAGTACTAAATGAGTAATTAACTACTGCTCTTATACGATACAGCTATGGGAGAATTTTTCAATTTTCATGCCACAGTCCACTATCACATCAACATTTTCTTTTTGAAATTAAGTAAGAAAACTTTTCATTAAAAGACAGCCTACATTTGCATCAGCATTGCAAATGTAAAAAGGCTGTTAATTATATACTATGTACTGACACTTGTTGAACTTTGAGAGGGAGACTGCCAAATTAATCCTGGGAAAGTTTGTTAGCCATATAATTTCAAATGTGAGTGTTCAGGTTTCATGTCAAACATTTCAACAACAACCTCTTTTGCACAATGCATCCTGCTTATAACCATTCTTAGTATTTCTGATAACCATTTTACTTTACAAATTTATTGAATGAAATTCTGTTCCTACATTATCCAAAATCTTTCTGAACTGATTTGTGCTATCCTATAACTCTTCCTAGCAAAGTCACAGAAGAGTTCCCAGAATCTCAAGACATGTCTAATGGTGACAGCGAGATGAAGAAATAAAAGGAAGATCAAGTTGTATTATGAACTTCATGAAAACTCAGATTGCCTCTGCTTCTAAGTTTATCATTAAGAAATATTTCCTTGACTACAGACACAGTAATTTATATTTTAAAAAAGACCTACATGTGGCATGAAGCAGTATTATGTAGGTCAGCGTGAAGTCTATTAGGTGTATCAGCAAAAGACCTGTTACATCTAAGTGCTGTTAAACAAGTAAAAAAGACAAAATGTTCCCTCTGAGCACAGAACTCTTATTTTCACCAGATAAACAGAGTAAATGAGAATAACAAAGCAGTAGCAAAAAGAGTCTAGACTGTACACGCTTCTAGTTTAGAAACAGTAGAGATTCAGCAAGCAAAAAACAATACATGGGAAGATGCAAATCATCCAAACAGCAAGAGGTCATGCAGTTAAGTATGCCAATTATAGAGGAAAATTGCAGCATCCTAGTTAATTGTATAAAAAGTAGAAAACCTCATATCTCTGACATGACTTTTAGCCTAAAAGGAAACTGTGCTATCATGTATCAACATGTTTTGTTTTGCATGTCTTGGTGAAAAATGCAGTTCCACCAAAACTTGTTTATGGGATTGTATTGGATAAATGGCTATTCTGTGAGAATATTTCCTTTTCATATAGCAATGTATTCTTTGGTTTTTTTCCCATTACCAGCAATTCCTTAAGTACCAAGTATCCTTTCTCAGATTTAGTGGCCATGTTGAAATTGGGGCGAGCACCAGAAAGCAAAACACACTAGGCAGGGGGCAAACACAGAAGAAAAAGATCAGGCTGCACCACTTCTGTCCATGTATATCTACCTCTCATTTGCCACAGGCAGACTTGCTATTAGTTTTTCTCACATCATTTCAAGGAATCAGTTGTGTATGGATGGCTAGATATGTGAAATGGCAGCATTCTTGTTGGGTAAGCACAGATGAAATGCAGTGGAAACGCAACTCTTCCTTACAAGAGCACACTAACATGGCAAGGTGCATCATGGATTTATCAAATGGAAATTACAGAACAAAACCAGATCTTTATTTCCACTTCCAGAAGAGATGAAGTTGGAGAGAAAATAAAACTCATCCACAAACAAACAAATATAATACAGACTTTCTACATGAGTTACTTTTAAAAAAATCTCATTTGGTCTGTGTTTCTAAAAGGAGAAAAGTTAAAAGTAGGACAAAGCAGTGACAAAAACTATTAAAAATAGTATTATATAGCTTCCTCCTCTTCCACAGATGTCAGAATCATAAGGGATTTCCTTACATAGCAAGAGAAAATATAGATCTGATTTTGAAAGCATTTTTTCTTTACTTCAAAATTTTTGGCTCAAAAACTGTACATCTTCACTTCAAATGTTTAATGATGTTTCAAGGCTATTACAGAGAGAAAGGAAAGCACTAACAAAGAAAAATTAATCTTTAAAGTAAAGGAATTTTCTTTCTTCTTCCTTGGAGGTTGGTGTTGGTATTGGCACTTTTAGCATTTTTGTTATTGACACGGGCAGTGGGGTTTCGCGCACCTTCGGCATGTTTGCTGATGACACCAAGCTGTGCGGTGCAGTTGACATGGTGGAGGGAAGGGATGCCATCCACCTTGACAGGCTTGAGAGGTCCATTTGTGTGAAACTCATAAAGTTCAACGAGGCCAAGTGCAAGGTCCTCCACCTGGATTCACGCAATTCCAAGCCCAAACACAGGCTGTGCAGAGGACGGATTAAGAGCAGTCCTGGGGAGACAGACTTGGGGTTGTGTGTGCACAAGAAGCAAAACACGAGCTGGCAATGAGCACTTGCAGCCCAGAAAAGCACCTGCATCCTAGGCTGCACCAAAAACAATGTGACCTGCAGGGTGAGGGATGGGATTCTGTCCTTTTACTCTGCTCTGGTGAGACCCCACATGGGGTGCTGCATCCAGCTCTGTGCGCCCCAGTACAAGAAAGACATTAACTGGTTGGAACAAGGCCACTTAGGCTCCTAAGTTGGTCACAGGGCTGGAACACCTCTCCTATGAAGACAGGCCAGGAGAGCTAGGAATTTTCAGCCTGGAGAAGAGAAGGCTGCAGGGAGGCCTTACAGCAGCCTCCCAGTAGCAAAGAGGGGCTTAGAAGAAGCCTGGAGAGGGATTTTTTAACAAGGGCATGTAATGACATGACAAGGGGAAATGGCTTTAAGCTGAAAGAGGATAGGTTTAGATTAGATATTAGGAAGAAACTCTTTCTTATGAGGGTGGCAAGGCATTGGAACAGGTTGCCCAGGGCAGCTGTGGACTCTTAATCCCAGGCCAGGCTGGATGGTGCTTTGAGACACATGGTCTAGTGCAGGGTGTCTCTGCCCATTATAGGTGTGTTGGAACTAGATAATTTTTAAGGTCTCTTCCAACTTAAACCATTCTCTGATTCTATGATTCTGGAAAAGAGTTTAAAATGAGAAAAGCAAAAAGGAAAAAGAGATGCTTTGGATGAAAAAGTATAGTATGGTTAGAAAAGAAAAATATGTTTTAATTCAACTCTACTCTAATAATGCAGTGAACTCAGAATGTAAGGGTATGGACAACCAGGTTCTTATGTTAGAAAATAAGCATCTATCACATTGCCTTCTTAGGCAGGTTATTTGATGTATTCACTGGTAAAATTACAGAAGACTTTATTTAAAGGGAACTATTCTGCTATTTATTTTTTCCAGACTCTTGCTAACTGT
The DNA here is from genome assembly GCA_013397245.1 of Thryothorus ludovicianus. Taxonomy (NCBI): domain Eukaryota; kingdom Metazoa; phylum Chordata; class Aves; order Passeriformes; family Certhiidae; genus Thryothorus; species Thryothorus ludovicianus. The sequence continues at coordinate 732,925 of VZTB01012674.1, forward strand.
TGTAAAAATAAATAAAAAATAAAATGATCCCAAATACTGTCAAATTGGCATAGCTCAAAAACTTTTCGTATTCTTGTCAGAAGCTAGTTGTTCATAGATTAAGAGTGTTACTGACATTGAGGGATCTATGAATTGAATTTTCAGAAGAAAATGAAAAACATTTGGAGATGATTCTTAAAGTATATAATTGGACTAGAATTTCAGACAGTAATCACAGAGGAGAAGCCAGTCAAAAGATGATTTATAACACAAACACCAAAATGGAAAATGACTAAGTGCCTTTGCTCAGAAAGGTCCTTGAGAAAAAACTCAACCATGACTACTTTACAATGATACAGAACCTAAACTTTGCACTGATATAAATTAAAGTCCACACAGGCGGGCACACACAAGAGGATATGCACAGCCTCTGCCAGCTGAGGTCCTTGGACAGCAAACATAGCCCACAGGCACTCAGCACACCAGGGCTGGGGCAGGGTCACTGGCTGAGTGCTGGTAAGAGGCTCTCAGCAAACTCCAGAGAAAGAAGACTATTATCTTAAATTGCAATGCAGGGGAATTAAACAACCGTGGTTTATATCATTGACTGGTGCACACTAAGAATGAGCTAAAGAAATTACACTCTAATCACTAACTCATTAAGTCCCTTCAGAAAAACTGCATTGTATCAGATGCCCACACCATCTAATAACTCACTTCTGCTTTGAAGTTAGCTTTTAAGTTTTTAAACGACTTTCAGTTCTTGCTCTATGGCATAGAAAGTTAAAAAGAGTCAAATGAATACAAGTATTTTTAGGCCTTTAGCTTATGAATGATTTCTAATTCTAAAGCTTGCCTGTATTACTACAATATCCCCAGCTAACACCCCTCCAGCACTTCCATCATTTTGAGGCAGAATGCATTTATTTGTGCCATTCCTTAGAGAGGTTCATTTAATTTTTCATCAAAATTTCAGATAGTATCCTGAGATAGAGGGCCCAGTTACTCAGAAAATTCTCCACAGTCACCCAGCAGAAAAATAGATTAATATTTTGAAAGTCAAATCTATACAAAATACACATACACATCTGCAAGTGTGCATGCGCATGTCAGTCAAGTCCTTTACTGCAAGACTGCAGGGTAAATAAAAACAATTTATCTTTTTGGGGGGGTAAGAAAAGAGGCAACACTAAAATGAAATGAAGAGCTGTGGACACAATGATGTTCTCAGCACATCTAATACAAACCAGCAAAATCATAGCAAGAACAGGTAATTCAAGTTAAAAATCAAGTTAAAGAAGGAATTAGTTTCTACTTGTCCTTTCATTCCTCAAAGGAATCATATATATAATGCTAAGCCACCATCCTTAATCCGTCTGATGCTGCTGACAGAAGGAATAGGCCTTCACCACACTTGATAAGAAGGTAATCATAGTTTTTAAAAATCCTGTGTAGGACCACATTCCTGCATCGTATTGTGTATAAGTGGATTTCTGCTGTGACCTACTAAGGACAACAAACCTCTCCACAGGTTCAGAGTGCATTCTTAGCCTCAGCTTCTGCCTTCCCTAACTGAGCAGGGCAATAATAAAGAAAATGGCAAGTACAAGTTTTCTACAGTAGGTTTGCTGCTATGTGAGAAGCATATCTACACAGTATTGTAGAGAAAATTGTGCCTCAAATGGCTATAGTTTTCACTGTACAAGACCAAACTCACTTTTGCTAATATTTAAAACAACAACAAAAATCCAGAACTTGGGAGGTAGATTAGATTTCAATACTCTTCAAACCAGCAGAGCATTTCAGTAATTTAATTGTTTCTGAGTTTTGTATACAATTGCACACTCGATCCCAATGACTTGCCTAGATGGGTTAGAGCCTTAAGTTCATGCCACAGTTTAGATCACAAATATTAAGATCAGATCACATCAAATTTTGTGTATGTGTACATATGTGTACATATGCTTTAAGACTACAGAGTTTCTTGTTTCTGGCTGGCCACCAGTATCAAGACTTAGAGATGTGTCGAAACACATCCTTTGTGCATCTGAAAGAAAACTTAAAAATTTCATGTAAACTCTTCCACCCGAGACTATCAAGAAGTTAGCTGTTCAGCTGCAGTATGAACTTAAACAACAGGTGATAATAGTTTTAATCCCTGTAACATATTTCATTTCTGGTTCACGAAGACTCGTAATAACAATTTGCGCATAATTTAATAAGATGTATTTGCATTCCACCAAAACTAGAGAGGGGTGCATAAAAGAGGATTGCTGTCAAATTGATAAATTGGGTCAAGTTATGAGGTTCTTTTTTACCTTATATCCAAGATAATGTTATATCATAAAATACTCTGTTGCCAAGTCCCAGCAAGGGGGTATAACAAGTCTAGCTGTGACTGTGGCCAAAGGAGGGATCATGACAGATGGGTTAGTGACCACCAGTGGGAATTAGTTTAAACACTGCCAACATAGGAGCTTCCTTCCATTTCTTTGTCTGACCCTTATTTCCCCCTCCATCTTGCTCTCTTAGTCTTTCTCTCTCTCTTCCCTGCTCACATCCTTCTAGTAAGAGCATCGAAGTACTGGCATCCACACCTTGCTTTAAAGTGGCAAAGTTCTATTCTACTGACACTTTTGAGAAAGCTTGAACCAATTCTAAATGTAAAAAAGCTTTTGAGTTAAAATTTAATAATAATTTAAAATGGAATACTCTGAAATGGCCTGCAGTAAAAGCCTGAGGGCAAAATCAAGCATTCAGACATGATTCAGAAAGATTAGCCTTATCAAATACTTTCAAATTGCTTGTCTTTAAGGAGATATTTATCAATAAAGTAGGTCTTCATTTCATTTAAAAAGATACAATTAGTTTCTATACATTGGTTTAAATTAAACTATATTACATTTGTAAACTCAGTAATGATGTGATAATGCTGCCATGAAATTTACAGAAGGAAGTATCTCAGGTATCTTCAGGTAGTGAACCTATGTTCTATGTATGATTCTCAGATGAAAAAACCCTGGCTTAGTACCTGAAAATAAGATTCCCCTATAACAACAGCAAAAAATTAGTCTCTAGTTCTCAGCAGGAGAGGCACACCTGTAAGAAAACTCATTAGCCAAATTATTTTGAGTGGAGTTGGCAGGGATCACTCATTATCTCATCAGGACTGTCTCATGATAAGCATCAGGCATTTAGTATCAGAGGACTACATCAAGTGAAAATAGCCAATCTAGAGTCACTAGTTGTTGCATCCTGGTGGTTTTATTTGTATGCAGGCATATAAGAGTGTCCACAAAGCACGAGAGAGAATGACAATGGTGACAGAATGACAAGTAGTCCATGTCAGAATTGCAAGGCACAGAGGGGTCCTTTGTAATCTCTCATTCCAGAGCTAAACCTGGATAAGCAGAATGCTGCCTTTACTGTCCTTACAGAAATCTCTCTCTAAAAATGCTTCTCCTGGAGTAATCACTACTACTACACAGAATATTTGAAGTACCTGCCACATTTTCATGCCTTGGCATTATCTGAAAACTGATATTTAAAGTATGCAGACCAATTTATGGAAGAAAGATAACTGACATCAGTTACAGACAGAAAAGTTTCTACCTGCTGAACTTTTCCTATTACCGGTGTATAAATCCATCTATCCTTAGGGAACTCCAAGGAATCAAGGCATCTTCTCTGGAACATGGCTACCTTAGAGTCAGACTTGTCATCTGGTCTCTAAAGAGTCCGAGAGAAGCACAAGGTCTCAGATCTCATTTCCCAGATGTCCAGATTCCAAGTTCCCAGGTCCAGTGCCTTTAAATTCAATAGCAGCTGGGGAACACCGATTATTGTCTACAACCCAGTTTTACAAACATATGTTTCTATCCAAAGGATCAAGCTTGTTGTGTTTTTTTGGTTTGTTTGTTTTTTGAAAAGAAAATGTGGTATTCTCATAGGCTAATTCAATACTTAATTCAACTCAAGAGTTGTTGATTGGGACCAGCTAATTTACTTTATATTTCAATATTTTATCATTTTTATTCAATCTTTGGAACATGATTATAAGGGGAAGAAAGGCAGCATATGAAGCACTCTGTGCTGTCATTGTCATTGCAGCAAAACTCTAGGTCATTCCAACTCCCATGGACAGCTAGAGTGAGTCAGTCAGACACTGCTCCCATCAAATATTTCAAGGAAAACAAAAAGAGGTGGGTTTTTCCTGATTTTATGAAACAATATATTTAAATGAGTTGGACAATAAGCTTTCTGTTTTGAAAAAATTCAAAACCTATCACCTGCCCCTGGAAGTGCAGCCTCTATAATATAAGTAAGCAGTACAGATTATTGTCTCATTCTCTAGCCTTTTCCAACATTAACACTTCAATAAAATTAACAAGCAGTTTGATCATTCCTTTTCCCCAGGCCCTATGACAAATGGAATGAGTATAAAGCTATTCTGTAATGAGTAATATACTAATTAGGTGTGCTGAACTCTTTTTAGTAGCCAATTCATGTATGGATACAAATATTTCCTTCTCTTAATACATTCTTTCTGAAATACTATCTATCAGCATCCAAGCTTTATCAACTTAAAAAGTAACAAATACAGAAAAAGAAACAACTATAATAAAGTTCCAGCTTGATGAGTTGCAAAGGTCTCCCAGTCTGTTATACTGAAAATTTAAAACGTGAGGGACAAGGAAAAGGATAGATACAAAGCTCTGACAAAAGAATAACCACTCGAGATGAATGCTTGATACATTAAATAGAGCTAATAGTTGTTAGTAGTGATGAGAATGGTGTAAAAATATATACTTCCATGCAAGTTGATTGTCCAGAAAAAAATGTATTTGGAATAAAATTCAAATTTTCAAAAGAAAGGGAGGTACTGGAAAAGAAACAGAGATACTCAAGATGGATATAATTGGCCTGCTTATTTGCATAAATGCTTTTTGTAGTAAAAAAACAGATATCTGAGAATAATTTACATCAACTAATTTGAGATTGAAGTTAGATTTTTATTGGATATTTATTTTGTGTATTGGAGGCTGGTGTTGTGTCCTGGATTAAACTTGTTTGCTTACCCAAACTATGCACTCAAGCACAGTGACACATTCTCAGAAGGTATTATAATGATGACAATATTGTTAAATACTTAAAATAAAACTTCTAAAAATTTCCTTCTGTTCTTGATAAGTTCTTGATATATGTTCTTCTATTTAAAAAAAAAAAAAATTATAAAAAATATTATACTTCTCTGTATTAAAAGAAGAATAACATCCATTTGCTGATACCAATTGGTACCTTAACATTGTGAGGAAGGCTGGAGAGGACTGATATGCATGGCTGACATGACAGTGTTTGTGAAAGGTTTTTTCCTCATAAGGAGAGACTATCACATACAGTAAATCAAAAATTGGTTCCTTGTCAGAATTTATCCTCCACCCTTCTGCATTTGCCTATGGATCTTTGTTTTCCCCACCTTCCACTTTGCTTCCTTTAATTCAGTGCCCACAGCAGCTCCTCTCGGAAGCAGCAAAAGCTATAATCTAGGAGTGCTGCAAGCTCTCCTCCAGCAGAGGCCTATCCCTGCCAATAGCTGTCATCATTCAAGTGGCACTTGCTGGCAAGATAGCACAGAGTTACAGCACTTTCTTCCCACTTTTTCATACCTCATATCCCCAGCTGTTCCAAGGGGGTGATCACCTTGCTGGTTTCATGAGGTCTAGAAAACGCAGCAATAATTATTGTGCTGGCAGTGCTGAAGGCAGCCAGCATCACTAAGGCAGGAATTGGAATGCAGCCCAACCAACACAGCAGAATCTACTAATTTGTTGCACTGAATATTTTGCTGTAAGAAATAATCATGAGCCTTGTGATAGACTATGAAAGGCAAATCACGTTGCCTGAGCCAGCGCCTTCTACAGTGCCTAGGAAAAAACAAACAAAAAAACCCCTTAAACCCAAAGTAACAACAACAAATCCCAGAAGCAAAACCAAACCTGACAATTTTGGGTTAGCTGCTTAAATCTAGCCTTTTAAATGCCCTGGCTTGTCAGTAAATTGCTGCCTTGAATTTACAAAAAAATCCATCTTCTATGTAGTCATTACCTGTCAAAAAAAGAGGTGTTTATAATTGATTTTGACCAATTTTGTGTGTATTATACTAGGAGGGGAAGGCTAACAGTGTTCACTTTAATTTCATATTTCATGATACCACACACAAAATTGTAAAAAATCTAACACTTAACCTTTCTTCCTATAAACATATTAGTCGACGATTTAAATGATGCACGTCTATGACTTTCTAATCCCTGCAAGACAGCAGCTTTTAATATAATTATTTGAGGGTAACTACAGCATCTTTTCCAAAGCAAACTCCTATTATTAACGGAAAAATTGGAAAAAATAACATTTGTGTAACACTAAATGCCTGAGTGTTTCTTAGTGGTATAGGTGACCTCTCTAGAGAGAGTACTTTTAACTCAAGATAAAGATAATCTGATAATATTGTGCTTGCTGCTTCTCTGCTAAGGCAACAGCAAACCTTTATGCAATGAATGCAGCACCTGCTGGTTCCTGCTTTGTGCTGCATGGCACTGCTTTGACTGTGGTGATGATTTACCCAGTGGCTTGCTTCTAGCCTGATGATACACTGATTGGAATTCCATTTACAGTGAAGATATGGGAAACTGCTGTCCCTGGCAAACAATGCAGTTAGGTGGAAAAGGAACTTTGGCTGGTGAGAACTGTCTTCTTTCTAAGCAGGAAAAAGTAACTGAAGCAGAATCAACCTCTTTCACCCCTGCTGTTCTGCTACCTCAGCCATGGAAAGAAAGGATCAATGTCTATTCAAGATGCCCTGATATTGACAGGTAATTCTACATTGGAGAGAAGAAGAAATAGATAAAGCTTGTGCACATCTGAGAATATAGGGGTAAAAAAAAGAAGTCATCAAACTTTCCAGGAACATATCTCACTATACAAAGTAAATTATGGCAAAAAATAAAACTTTAGGGTAAATACAGCTTTGTACTCTGAGAAAATAATCAAAGTTCCACCAGATGTCTTAGATTTCTGTTGAGAACTGACAGTGGTTTTCAGTACCAAAAATCTTTTTAGGGATGTTCATGCCCTCTCTTTGGGAAAGCTCAGGTAAGGACCATTGATTCCTTCATAGCTACTCTCCTCTAGATGGAACTGTCTTTCCTGCTGTGGGGTGTACTGCTAAACTGCAAGTATCTTCCTTCATGCTATGCCTAGCAGGTTTCACCCCACACATGGCTGTAAAACCCTTTCAGCTAAGCAAATAGACCTTCCTCTTGTAAGGATACTGTCTTAGAAAAGAAGCCACTGGCCCATCCCAGTCATAACTCCCATTTAGAAAGCAGAGGTGAGGTCCAATGTATCTAATCTAGGATTCTAACATCTTCCATTAAATTTCTGGTATACTGAATTAAAGTGTGTGCCACTGTAGGCCTCCAGAGGCAAATCCATTCTGACTAAGTGCAGGTACCTAAGCAAGACAAAATGATTATGATCCATTCACTTAATCTAAAAGAATCATAATTATTATTAAATTAATCAATACATGTGATAGTCCAGGAATAGACTACTGGGATCTATGCTGTTCCAGGGACTGCCAGATTCCCTTTGGGATTCAGACAAAATCTTTTAGCTTTAAGGTAACACAGCTAGGCAGTATTTAAATTCTGATCTCAAAAATTGAGCCATGTGGAACTTTAGATTTCAATGACTTTCTCTAATTATTAAGTTCCTAGCTTAGTTAAGTAAATGTGAATATTTTATTTTGTTTGATCTGTAAGGTGAAAGCTGTTCAAAGGCAAGTATTAACTTCCAGCATTATTACACTGGACTTTCTCTTCCACTCTTATAAAATATGCCAGGAGTCAGAGGTGAGACCAACAAATGTCTTGTCAACAAATCAGTGCAATGGAGTATAAATTTGCTCAAAAGCTATTTGACCAGTTTCTTCTCTTCCTGTACAGAAGACTGCAGGTTAGATTGGGATAAAAAATTGATTAATGTGATTTTTTATGGGAGAATTAACACTACTTTTGCTAAAAGATCTTATGAATTAGTTACTGAAGCTCGCCAGTATAACTTATTTCATAAAGCTTCAGCAATACTGAACACTTGAAGGAAGTATGTTGTAATAGGAAGTTATGTGGGAATAGTGCTGAAACTTTATGTCTATCCAAATTTGCAAGGTAGACAATATTAAAATCGCCAGAATATTGTTGGAAATTATATTACAACAGCAAATGACTAGGCATCAAAATGACAGATGAAATAAAGTCCTGATACCTGCAGAATTATGTACCTCCATGGGAAAGAATATTTACTATACACAATGGATGATTCTAAATTAACAATCACTACTCGGGAAATTATAAAATTATTCCAGAAAATTAGCATAAAATGTCAGTTTGATGAAAAACAGCCCCCACATTTTAGAAATCTTTAAGAAAGAGTGGGCAATGAAACAGAAAACTGCACTAACAGAGAGCACTAGACTTGCAACAGTAGATACAGTAAAGCTGGAAAAGTACAAAGAAATATAACAGGGATTATCAGAAGAGTGGAAGATTTCTACTGAGGACAGACTAAACCAATTAGGACTCTTGAATTCAGTAGAGAGCTGTAAGGGAATATGAGAAACTCTTTAAAATCAAGGATTACAAAATGTAGATAGGTAAAGGAGCAAGTTTTATTACTTTTTCTAGCACTAGACATAGAGGCAGTTGGCTGCAATGAAGTGAGAAAAACTGAAAAGAAAAAAAGGAAATATATTTTCACAGGATTAATAATGAACCCAGGAAATACATTTCCACAGGCTTTTGTGTTATAGACAGAAAAAAATCAGATAATTTCATGGAAAATTAGTCCATTGATAGCAGGTAAAAATGATGGTCTTGCTACAGCCTTTGGTTTAAGAAGTCTTATAATTACCAACTGCTGAAAGCTGAGAGGGCAAATTGAAGGAATGACCATGCTCTACAGGGTTCTGCACTGTTCACCAGGCAACTGCAACTGGCTGCTGCTTGAGGCAAATTTCCGTGCTTAGATGATCTTTTGTTCTCATCTAATATGTCTGTTTTATCTTCCATTTGAAATAGCTTACAGGTTTGGTATGGTTGGCTTCTTTCGTTTTTTGTTTTTGTTGTTTTTAATTTAAACTACAATGATATGACTGCAAAATCACAAACCTTATTATTACCATTGATGCCATATGAAAATATGTATACTTATGCTTAAGCCACAGAACATTATGCCTTCAGACATGAAGCCTGAAGAGTTAAGATTTAAATTGGATCAGGAACAAAACCAATATGAGCTAAAATCATATTGCCCGAACTTATTTATAAAATGACTCTTAAACATGATCATTTTGGAGACATTCCCTGTTTACATTTCAAGAACTCTGCAGGACAGTAATCTCTCTCAGGTCCTGTAGACAGGTGCTCTCTAGTGGCTAATAGGAAAGACCAAGAATTAAGAGAGTATAAAATGAAATCACTTCCTTTATTTACAAGTCCTTACCCATTTGTTTTCATTTTCAGCTTATTGGAGACATACATAACCGTGATGTTGAACAGCACTAATCAAGACTTTTGAATAATACTGTAAAAGGCTCCATTTACTTACGCATCAAGATACAGGAGGGCAAAGAGCAGGGCAAAGTTGAGGAACAACTCATTTTATTTGTGGATAAAATAAGACTAGAAGAAATCTGCCTTGAGTTTGGACTTAATAATCCTTTCTGATGAGTAACTTGTCTATCCTGGGATAGGTATTGCAGCACTAATCCTACTCAGCTATCCCTCTTCAATTGTTCAGACCCTCTGTGGTCATTTTGGACCACAGCCTACATATGTAATTAAATAAATTTGGAATTCTCTAACTGTGCCTTTTATCCAAAGACTCTTGTAAAAGGACATGAAACACCACTATCTTAATTTTAGAAATAAGGACTTGGGGAGCAAGTAGGCTACAGATATACCAAAATTCACCCAGTTGAATACACAGCATGGAGCTGACAGTGAAGCACGTTGTCTCTGCTTGCACTGAAGACAACTGTTAGGTGGCACTCTTCTTTTATTATCAAGAACATGAAGACAGCTATCTATCCATTTATAATAAACATCTTTTACTTCTATTATTATCTGGTTCTAATAATGTATGCTATAAAAAAATGCAAGACTGTCAGATACATTAACAATAAATTGATGGTGTTCCTGAAGCTTTAAAAGCATACAAAATATGAACAACTTCTTATTTTAATTAGTCCCTTCATATGAGCATAGCTAGCATGGCACCAAGAGGTGGGACATCTGGCAGCTGCTACAGGACACACCCCCACTCAATACTGTCACTATAATAAGAACAAACCAGTCAGTGTATTTTGAAATGAAAAAATCTCACTCAGATATGACAGATTAGTGCCACTTCATGCAAGCTGGAGCACAAGACAGGAAAAGTCTTTTGCACGTTTAAAGTGCAATATTTTGAAGAGAAAATATTTATTCTATTTAAGGTCAGGATAGGAAGAAAATAATGGCAGATGGAAGACTCCACTGCATGCTTCATGAGCACCCACCAACCACTGAATGTTGGCCAGTAAATAAATACTTTGTTAAGTTATGAAAGGGAAGGTGAATTTGGCCCTAGTAGAAAAGTGCAGTAATTTTGGTTACTTATGAATAGTTGTCTCTAAACAAAAGGAATTCAAGTTCTGCTTTGAAAAGAGGAGACTTAACTGAAATAATGAGTGGGGGCAAGGCAAACAAGACATTGCAGACAACCAACCTTTTAATTCTTTCTATACAACTAATCTTAAATTGGAAGCTTTTCATACCTAAACTAGCAATCCATTTGCTGTGGGCCAGAGAGCATGAATGAACACAAACTCATAAGTTTGGATAAGGTTGGATAAGAGAGTTAAGAAAGATTTTGCATAGTTTCCTTGAGATGCAGGTATCTAAGTGTTCTAGACTCCTTGACTTTATAAAATTACATTATGCTACATAATATCTATCTTCTTAGAAGAAAAAAAAATTGAAATAGAAAAGGTTGTTATTAAGAGACCTCCAAATCAAAAATACAACACTTTCTCCTTGTGAATCCACAAACAGAAGTGACTAGAGATAGCAGAAAACACATTTGGTATCAGAAGTCTATAGAAAAAACTGCATTATTGTAGCAATAATACAGCAATGAAATTGCCTTGGAAAGCAGCAGTGATATCAATGGCAAACAAGTAATGATTAAAAACAACACAAATCTGGACACAGAAAGTTCTAAGGTAGGGAATCAAACTTCTTTTCCTGCTTTTTAAAGGCAGCAAACATAGATTTAAGGTGAATCAGGCTGACACTTAGTATTTGCAAAAAAGGTGACTTATGTACATATGTAATATGAGCTTACAAATTCATGCTTATGACTATGTTTTTTTTTACCCATTTGATTCATTAATCTAGACAATGAGAAATATAATTCCACTTATATCTGGATATTATGACTACCATAACAGGCAAGCTATTAATATTGTCTGAGGGATAACATCATCAGATATCTCAACAGAATCAAAATAATATGAAACAATACACTACACTGTAGAAAAAAAATCAACACTTTCTTTTTTTTTTCATGAATACTTGAGATAGTGTTAAGACACAGAGTGATTTATAATCTTTTGGTATATCTTAATGCGATATTTTTCATTTTCAATGTGTTTCTTAACTTGTGCTGTTCTGCCATGTCACTGTGTTCCTCGTTCTGTCCTTCACTGGCAAAACTAGGCAGAGTTGAGGAACCCCATGCTGTACTTCCAGAGTATGGGATATTTATGGGATATGGCCTAACACAAGTTTCTGTGACTGCAATACTGCTAGGGCAGCATTTCATCACTAAATCTGATTAAACTGTTGTAATCCCATGCATGTATATGGCAGATATTGTTACAAAAAATGGAAGTCATATTAAACGGGTACTGTTCACTCTCTATATACTTTCTTCATGAGATTTTTTATGAGAAATTCCCTCCAATTTTGGTGATCACCTTTTTATTTATTTAACTTAGCACTATAACTTAAGATATATCCCATTAGTGAACAAAATTAAAAGCCTCATAGTTATAAGAAATATGAAGCCTAGCCACAAAAAAAATCAGATGAAAGAAATGGTCTATAACTCATACTGTTTTCATCCTAGTGCAGTTAATTAACTCACATTTTACTTGTAAACCTGTGCTGGGTGCCCAGGCATAGGAGGACTTTCCCTGTGCCAGACATGACCAATTCCAGTGGGCTCCAACTCATCCATCCTAGGGCAAGGCTGTGCCCCCCAGACATGATGGCAGTGCCACAGGGAAGTGTGTGTAGGGATGGGCAGGACACAGCCCATGAGCAATTAATGAGGGGAAAAAGGTGTGGGAAACAGCCCTGTGAGGCCAAGGATGGAGGTGGAGGAAGAGGAAGTGTTCCATGTGCCTAGACAGCCTGCTGCAGTCTCTGGAGAGGCCAGGCTGGAGCAGGGAAACAGCACAAGGCAGGAGTGGGGAGAGGATCTGTCATGGGCTGATCCTAACCCCATACTCCCTATCCCCATGCACTAGTCAGAGTGGGGAGGTAGAGGAGTTGGGAATGACAAAGTGAATTTGAGGCTGGGAAAAAAAGCCAGGCAGAGGGTAGTGTTTTTGTTTCTCACCATCCAAATCCAGTTTAATTGGCAATAAATTTAGGCAATTTTTTCCCAAATTGCATGTTTTCACTTTGACAATAACTGGTGAGTGATCTCCTTGCCTTTATCTTGGCCCATAAGCTTTCTCATCTAATTTTTTGCCCCTGTTCTATTGAGGAAGGGGAGTGAGAACAACAAGATGAGCACACAGCAGCTGGCCAAGGTCAGCCCACTACATGGCTGTGACAAACCTAAAAGCAGGACAAAAATTCTGCTCTTAATAATTACAATTCTGATTAAAGATATCTTGGGATTTTTTTAACGGTTCACTAGTTCTGCAGAAGTCCATAAAAACTGCAGCTCTGCAGTTCAGCACCTCTGGGGCTCTCAATTTTCAAAAAAAAAAAAAAAGTCTTTGCTCAGAAATGGTTTATATCAATTACATGTATGCATAGCACAACAGCTTGTATTAGTAAAAGTAGTATCATTGATCAAAATTTCTGTGAAAGATAATTTCTGTGGCTTTTCAAAATTTGAGATGTTTACCAATTTTTACCAATTTACCAAAATTTACCAATCTGCATGAAAAAACCGTTATTTAAAATCAGGAGCTATAGTGCTGCTGGAGCTATAGTGAATCTGTTCTACCCTGACTTATTCTATGAAGCCTTCAATTATTTTGCTTGAGCTTGCCTTGTCTTGCTGGCCTTTATAGAAAACAGAAGGCACAAAAGATAACTGATGTTTCCCCATCTGTTTCCTTAATAAATGCCCTTTGCTACAAAGGACTGGTGTGCAGACAAGAAAATAGGACTCACTTATCAAATGATACACTCAGTGCCGCCAGAGATCCAAGCTGTGTTTTGATAAGGATTTCCTGGTTGATGTGACAAATTTCTGCCTGAATCTCAAAGGTATCTTAGGCATCTGGCAAAAACACTTCATCCAGATCATGAAAACAAATCACTTTTAATTAGTAAAGTCCTAAGCTCATATATCCCCACCCTTAGAAAAAACAAAGCAAAACAAAAATCTCCAACTAATATAAAATACCTCTGGCTTTGAAATTTGGAAATATGAGGCCATTTTGGAAACATGCTATTTCCTAAAGACCAAAATGACAAGATTATATAACAGAAAAAAAGTCGAAATCAAAACCTGACTTGTATGCAAACATAAAACCTTCAATTTGCAAACAGAAAAATCCATAAACGATTACTCCAGTTGACACTCCCAAATTATTAGTCTGGTTTTGGATATATTTTTAAATGCAACTATATGAAATCACAAAATATTTTCAAGCACACACAGATAACAGCATTTTTTTCTGGTCAGATATTTTATTACAGATAAAGCCCTGTATCTTTAAACAAAAACAAAGAAGAATCTGGATGTGTCCTTTATTTAAATTTCCCTACTGTTACTAATTTCAACAAACTTGATCTTTCCAGTGTAATTGGCCAAAAGTGCTTTTCATGCCAATGGTGTGATTGCAAAGTACTCTATCAAGGAAGCTGCAGTTCCTGCACCTTGCATGCAGGACAGGTTCTGTTTCAGTCTATCCCCTATCCTGTATCTGGCTTTCTCCACAATACTCTGTGTTACCATGTAACATCAGCTTTTCATCTGTTTTACCTCAGACAAAGGAAATCCAGACAATGGGCTTTCAAACATTCTGCAGTCATAGGTGCACCAGTTACAAAAATAATTAAAAAAAAGAAATTCACAATCAAATTGAAAGAATCAATTTATCCTACTTCACTCAGAATAACCCAATTGTTCAGGTGCCATGTGTATGATGTCTTTTCTGGCACTGTGTGTTACAACCCACTGCCAGAGGCAGAACTTTGAGATAAATCAATGATCATTCCCACATGCCAAACCAAGAAACTGTCAATAGGGTGNAGAGCTCTCTTGTGCTGTCCACACCCTGCTAAAAGCACAGGCTGTGTGAGTCCGAAAAAAACTGCAGACCTTTATCTTTATGTTTTGAAAACAACTGCCTCAGGAATTCTAGTGTGTCTTCTTCACTCTCAGATCCAATTTTTAAAGGTACAACACTTATTCCTGAGCGAAACAGATGAATGGGGATACAATTTAGCATCAACCTAGGACATAGGGTGAGGCATGTTCCACTTTAAATGCCTGCAGCACCCTCCCTGTGGCTTAGTAAAGAGTGGGGGTCCCTGACTGGATTAGTCTTGAGAGCCTGGGAAGGAAGCAATCCATTTCCCAGAGAGTTATCACTCTGCAGAAAGTAGCAAGGAGACAAAAGGGTTTATGCACTACAAAGCTCTTTGGCAAAAGGTCAAACAGTAGACGAGCATAATTCTTCAAGGAAAAAAGACAAGAAGAGGTTGAAAATGTTACTTTACAAAGCAAAAGAAAAAGTAAACTCACCAACTGATGAAAGAGTGGAGATAAAAAGAAATCTGTGGCACAATAATTAGACAATTTTGGGTCGCTTTTCTCAACAGACTGAAGTTTCCGGATTTGAAATAATTCTTTTGGAAAAAGATTTCCTGAATGGGTTTTATAGATTACTTCTCTGGATACAGATCACTCTAATAACTTGCAGAACTGCAAGAGTGAGGATAATTGTAATTCTCATACAGGGGATATTATTGTCTCTGCTATTCTGGAAAATGGATCAACAAAATTAACCTAATATCTGACAAAGGAACAGAGAAAAGCCTTTTGTCTTGCTCTTCTTGCGAAGACAAGAGATTTAGTGACTTTTTTTCTCCTTCACTGAGAAAGGAAATACCTTACAGCAAAAAAAAGTATTAATACCTTGGAGTGATACATCATGAAAACAGTTCTTGTTTCTGAATTCCTTCTGAGGTCAACATATACAGGATTGTGTTTTTCTTTTGTATGCACTTTGTTTTATGTAAAAATTGCAAACTTTTAATAATCTTTGTTGAAATATGTTCATTGTGTAATTATACTTTGCTGTCAATGAACCTTTGGTAAGCTTTCAGCCAAGCATTTCAGAAATTGTCTTTCAATCCATAAAATCTCTCACTATCTCACCCCCATTTTTTTTTTCCTACATCATAGGGTTGAAAAAGAATAACCAAAACATGCCTATCTCAGAGTTTTCTAAAGCAGGCCTAACTCACACCTTTAGCAAGCACAGAAGATTAATTGAAACATCCTTGAAACCATTGCTGCATTGACATTTACAGCACAGATTTCTTTGTGACACATTGCTACCTCGGTTTCAATACGAATTCTCTGACCTGAAGAAAAAGGATTGATATATAGACCTTAAATCTGACCAGCTGTAGTGATGGGCAGACCATCTAAATCACTGTTCTTAAACCACCACTGTCACAATAGCCCTGATCCTTGTTCTGTCCTTTATGACCTTCTGATTGTCTAGCAATAAGTCCAGGTAGTAATGTCAACCCAGAGCCTTCAAAAGCACTCTGTATCTCCCCTCCCAGGTCTCCCAGCAATGACCTGAGGAAATGACAAGATTACACTGTGGTGGTTCTGAGTCATATCTGCACTGAAAGGTGCCTATGAAGATACACTGAATGGGTATTGCTGAATTAGTGCCATCTAACAGGCAGAAAGCAATCCTTAGCAGAACAAGATATGCACCTCAATCAGTATTCAAAGTTTCACATGCAATGTTAATTTACGCCCTTTAAAAGATGCTCTGTCATTTGAATTAGCTTGTCCTAAGCAATTGGGATTATGAAATTGCTTTTAGATTTCTTGTTTTTCACTTTGCCTCTTCTAACCTCCTTGCTAACAAATTCAGAATACATTCGTGATTCTGTAAAAGTTCAGTCTTAAACTTCATTTTCTATCTATTCCAAAAAAAACAAAAACTGAATCAAACCAAGCTTTGCTGAGAAGAATGGCAGCTTGGGTTGTTTGACCAATACTCAGTGATGTACACTTCTCAATAAAATATTCAGTGAAACATAACCAAAACAGCAAAAAGCATACTGATTTTAAAAACTCATACTGGATGGAATTTAATCTAGAACAGATGGCTGGAATAATGCCAGTGCCCTTAGTGAAGAATACTTATGCTTATAGACCATGCTGACATCCAGAGATCCCTGCTGCTTAAAAAACAGTACAAGAATGTAACACATAAAACAATGTCTCCATTTGCCAAACAACATGTGATGCAAATGACTTTCCAAAGAAAGTAGAGTGGAGCAGCCTTAACATCAGGCTGATGATATTGACCAATGTTTCCAGATTTTTGAAACACTTGTCACAGTACACCTTCACACAATTATATTTTTTTTTCTAAATTAAGAAGACTTTACTTAATATTCCAGGGATTTCAGAACAATAAACTTGGTATTCTTTTACTGTGTTTACACAGTTGTTTGAAGACTGTGGGAGACAATGCAACTTTCACAAAACTGTGGGATGGCTCTTGCATTGCTCTTTTACTTTCTCAGTGTGTAGGAGGAGAAAGTAAAATCTGTGGATTTAGAAATGTTTGAGGAGTTTCCAGGAAATATGTTTAGGTTGACACTTTGTTGCCTTGGCACAAAGACTAGATAATTTTGTTTAAACCCAAATGTGGTCCCCAAACCAAGTTCCAGCAACTCCTTTTTCCAGCAGACTGATTCTGAAGGTGATTAAAGCAACTAGGCTGGCTTACCCTGTTTATTCATCTGTGCATGCTCAAAATTGCCCCAAGAGGCATGAAGATGACATTTCTTACCAAAGGCTCCATTAGGGTCTAGAAGCAAGCAACGAGACAGTATTTAAATTCGATTTAAATGGAGAATAGCACCTGTTTGACAGTTTAGTGGTTAAGCAGTGCTCCAGAAAGCAGCCAGCATTCATTCTTAGCTGCACACAGCCAGCCTCTGGTGTTCCCCAAAGGTGGATTGCATGGAGCAGGGCCATGTAAGAGCTCCTAGTGAGGTTCATAACCAAAACACCCACTCTAGGCCAACTAAAGCATCCAGACCAACACTGCAGTTTTTCAGCTGCCTGTTGACATTTGCTTTTCAAGAATTTTAGGTAGTAGCTAGAGGTGCTAGTCAGCTTTAGCGTATACTGACACCTGAGACAGACAGAGGCAAACTTTGGATGTACAACGGAAGTTAATGTCGGGGTTCAAAAAGACTTGATAAGGTTTTGCTCTAAATCTAAAATGCACAATAGGAAAAAAAATAGAAAATGAAAAATATTTTTAAAAAAGAAACAAAAAGAAAAAAAAAATAAGGCTTAAAGTGTCTACACTTTCTTGAATAAAATTGCCCAGACAGCTGACTTTCTACTATGATGTGTAATGAGTTCCATAATGACCCTTGCAGAGGCAAGCAAATCCATCCTCTCAAACCAGGTGCCCAATCCTATGAAGTGTGTGTGGTATGAGAGCTCAGGGTGTACAAACTACAGCATTTCAGTCACTTATAGTAAAAAAATAGAAAGGCAGGAGTAATAAAATAACTAGATTTACCCTCACCTCAAGAAATAACAGCCCAATGACTGCTAATCACTAATCCAGGCAATGGGACACCTGATGATGAGACAAAACAGGTGGGAAGAACATGCTTGTATCTCAGCCATGTAAAGGATTTGATTTCTAGTACAACAGCAGGTAGATAACCATATGGCTTCCATCAAAAGAATAAAGTTTTAGGTCCTCACTGACATAGGGTGTGTCTTCATAACAATAACTTTGTGTGTATTTTTCCTTGTTCACTCTCCCTTCACAAATCTTGTATTCTTGGCTTTTCAGTGTAAGGAAGCATAGAAAAACATGAGAAAATGGGAAGATAAACAGAAAAAAAAAAAGTTATGGAATGAAGAAAACAAGAAAAATAAGCAAAGGCTAAAAAGCTTAAATTTGTATTCCATGAAAAGAAAAATCATGACTGCAGTCTATAAATACATTCAAGCTAACAATATAAGAATATGGATATCTGAACACAGGAAGGAGGAGTAACAGACTGTTATTATGAAAGAAAAGTTTAAGCAGAATATAAAATAATGTCTTCTCATTAATAAGAATACCATGGAAAAGAAGTGAATTCCTCAAGGAAAATAGGCATGACAAAAAATTTGTACATGTCCAACAACTATTCAAACTTTTTACTAGTGGACTACTAGCAACATTATCAAATGGAATAAAAGTGGCTTTCAAGGAATGACCATAATTAAGTATTCCTGTGATAAAAAACTAAGAGTCATATGCTGCCAGAGTTGAGAATTTATGTAGTTATTCATAAAAAAAGAAAAAAAATTAAAACTTACAGCACCTTAAGCTTAGCCATACTATAAATATCTGCTAACATTGCATATGGAAAAAATAGAAAATATTATTAGGATATTTTAATAGGGAACAGAGGAGTTTCAAATAAAAGACATGAAATATTAAAAATAAAAACTTATTATAATTAAATCAATAAAAATTATCAATACTAACATTAAAAAATAAAGATCTAATGAAATAAAAAAATAAGATACAATTTTTATTGTTTATTTTTTCATAAACTGATGTTATCACATATTGGTGGCAGAAAAGTAATCTTATCTCTAAAATAGGACACGTATATGCATACATAGACAGAAACACAGTTAAATAATGAAGAAAGCTTGATAAGAAATTTAATGTGGCATTACAAATGCAGATAAATTATTTATAATTTATTATTAGACTTTGCATTAGTAAAACAGAAAAACTGAAGCCATGATAACATATGTGATCATACTGAACCTCAGTTAAGGATATGTTTTCTGATTGTCTTAATTGTGCAAGTCTAAACTTGGAACTGAACCACTGAGCAGCACGATTGTATTTTGATTTACAAATTGCTATTATACTATTTCATTTGAGAAAAATGAATTTCCAAGGTAAAACAGTAAGACAGTATTTCAGACATACTTGGTATTTCACATATACTCTATGAGAACAAGTTCCATGTTCTGTACGATTTATCTTTTAAGCCCTAAAACGATAATTACATTTAAATTACTCTCCAATTCCATTGCATTAACATAATTGTGTGTCAACTAACAAGATGTACTTATTAAATGGAGAATTTCTGGCTGATTTACACATGTAATAACATGTTATTGTTAAATTTATTGTACACCTAACAATACTTTGCCTAGCAACTCTGTCTCACTGAAAACGGTATCACTAAATAACAGCAGCTCTATTTGCTTTTGACCTCAACTAACTCCTCAGTGCTCTGTGAAAAATATAAAACAGCATTGTGCTACTGCACTTCTCTAAAGAAAAACCTACCCGTTAAACACAAGTCTAGAGTTAGCATTGTCTTAAAATTGCAACACTCTTCACGCTAGGAAGGAATGCTGCCTTTGCAACAGGTGCAGCAAAAGCAAGAGTTAGGTTTTGGTTTAATTTTGAGCCAGATTAGTAATTTACAACGACATCTAGAGAATTAAACCAGGCAATTTCAATGGTTTGGTGCTGAACTCAGGAAACAAAATTTTCTTACCCCTCTTAGTACTAGGGAAAGTTCACGATTGATTTATTTCCTCTTTGAAAATTGGGTCTTCAAAGTGAGAATTTAATCATCCTAATGCAAACAGTTAACTTGGTTAATCTATACATACACACACACACCACACAAACACATGTATGTATATAAGTATATATGTATATATATATATATACATACGTATACACATACACACATATATATACACACACATATAAAACCAATTGTAAAATCTTCAGCCAAAGTTTTGATGAAAATTCAGAAAAAGTGTCTGATGATATGAAATATTACTGGATTACCATTTACTTGCTTTTCCATCCCAGTGCAGAATTGCTCACAACAGTATAAATGTTTCTGAAAGCTAAAATGTACATATGGAGTGCTTGGCTTCTGTGAAACACTGTTAAGTCTAAAAGGTTCTGTGAATGTTGAATGGTCTGCTTGCAAGTTATCTCTTGCAAAACTCTATCTTTAACTAAAAGACAATAAATCCAAAAGTCTACAGTCCTGGTATATTTTATTGTTCAAATACTGAAATCTCTGTGAGAGTAAATGCACATATTTCTGATGTGACAGTCTGGAGATTTTTCTGCTCTACTCCCAAAGCAACACTTGAGTCAGTGCACTCAGAAAAGTCATAGAAGATGCCTTGGTTTTATTTGCAAGTAAAGTTTCTCACAGAAAATTGAATGTACTCATTTCTTACAGAAAAGTTTGTCTATTTTTTGGGATCATACCAAAAAAAGAAAATACTTCCCTAGTTCTATATTTTCCTCAAAATTTCTTGGATATATGCTACTAGTTTCCAGAAACTGCTAGTTTCTTTGAGTCAAATATTCAATCAGAATGAATATTCAACAGAATATTCAACCAGAAAATTAAATCTCCCATTAACAATCAAAGGGTATGCACAATTTACGGGCGAGCGGTTGTTGTAATTAAAAGAAAAAAGTGAAATAGAAAGTGACTTAAATCTGAAAACAGCTACTGAACATTTTCGCTAGCTCCTTTGCTAACCCATGCATTCAGAAGGGCACCCACACTGCGTGCAGACCTGGAGACGCCATAGCAGAGTGAAGAACAGCAGAAGGGCTGGCACTGCAGGAAGCAGGGAGGGGAAGAATGCTTATTAAGTCTCATCCTTTCACTGTCAGTTTGTTCCCTAGAGAATTTTCTTCAGTAGTGTGTTGAATCTGGTTTTAAAAGTCCCAAGAGATGAGGCCACCACCTTTTTTCCGAAGAGATATCTCTAAGTCAAAAGGAAGAGATAAATTTTATCCTTTTTGACATTATATACCAGCCTACAGTAATATTATCAGTATGCACCACATTAAAAACAATAATGGAAAAGAAAAATGAAATGTCTTTCAGATACTTATAAAGTGTTTCCCTTTGGTTATGAAAGGAACATTGTATGAATTTACGGCTCACTGACTTTAATATAGTGCTTCTTCAGGTAATTTATTTTGTGAAGTAAATATGTATTATTATTATCTTCAAAGCAGTTAGTTTCCTGCTTTTCTATTTCTGATAGCACAAACCTGTCATGGTTAGAAATCTATTAATTTCCAGGTTGAAAGAATTAACTGACAGTTTGTATTCAACTAATTCTCTTGGTAAAACTAATTTCTAACTTTGTCATTTTCTCCTTTCCCATATTTATCATTTTTTGTGGATTTATAGGAAACAATCATGTAGGCCTTAGCTTTAGATTTTTTCCAGCTTTTTGGTATCTTCTACTTTGTTGCCTTTTTCCCATATCAATTCTTTTGGGATGCTTTCATTCATCAGTTGCAATGTGAATTCATTTTTATCTCAGATTTAGTAACCTCAATTTTACAAAGCTTTTCAGAGGAGGCCTTAATACTTCCTTACACAAAGACATTAGCATTTTTTAATTTTCAGAACAAACTCCTCAACTAAATTTGCTTTTTTCTCGAATGGTTTAGAAGATTCAGTCATCTAACATATCAAATTGTTTCCCTCCTTCACCTACTGAACATCTACTGTAAAATTTGTAACAGTCCCTAAATACATTACTATCCATTGCCTGATGAATTTAATTCCATGTTCCCGTTTTTATTATTTAAGCCTTCTTTTTAAAATTTTTTATTTTCCATATGGCAGAGTTTGAGGTTTTTTTAATTGACCATATGTACTGTAGACAAAACCAATTATATAATTTTACCTTTAGAGGTCATTAAGGAAAATACTAAATGAGAACACAACAAAAATGTTAAAAATAAACTGCAATAACCCCCTTCCCTTTCAGTGTATCTTATCTGTTTTAATATCACACATGATTTTCACCCTTTTAGTAATTTCCTTGCAAGGCATTAGAATTCTTGTAACAATCCTATTTTTAATTTACTCTTTGGCACTGAATCAAATATTTAGCTGAATTCCACATAGATGAGTTTTACTTCATGTCATTTGCCTAGAAAATTATCAAAGAAAAATTGCTGTTAAAAACATGTCGTGTTTTGTCCTATTTCCAATTACCTTCATACATTTCATTTTATTTGCCATTGAAATTTGTTCTAAAACTTTGCATATGATAAGGGCCAGATGAATACACTACCCCGAATCTCTAAATTCAATGCTAAACCCTCACTAAATTTAAAGTGTAGGCTTGGCATTGTTCTCTGAGCAGATGATATCTGCTGGGAAAGGTTGACTAAGGATAGGTTAATTGAATAGATCTGTGTTTTCAAACATGTTTTTTTCCAAAATTTGGTATGAAGACTTTCTAATCTTCCCCATCTAGATCATATGGAATTTTTAAAGATTTTTTTTTCTCTGTGAAACAGTAAGTCACATTTCCATGTCCTCATCTTCATCATTTTCTCCATATTATACATCTTTGCCTTTATAGAACATAAATTGATAAGATTATAATTTAGAATTTGGGACAAAAAGAACCATTTTTAATATATGTCTAATCCTAGAATAAAACCACTTTTTCTTCCTTTTTTATTCTTAATTTTACATGGCTAAAAATCATTTGTTTTTATTACCTTTTGTATGCTGTAGCTTGGCTTGGTATTTGACAATTCTCACACTCCTAGTGTGTGCCAAGTTCTAACATGTAGCTTTCATCTTGAAAAGTTTAAAAAAAAATGCTGTTAACTTACGATCATTAAAAAAATAAAAGAATAAAAAAGGAGGAGTTCTTTATTTATCTGTTGTGAACTTAATTCCTAATGAAATATTTTCCATTAAGTATCTTTTGCATTCATGCTTAAGGAAATTCTAACTCCTCTTAATTTTTAAATTCTTGAACTGCTTAGTCCACTTAGTTTTACTAGACAGTCTACATAACTATTCACATTTCCTCTTCTAAAATTAAGTACGTTGTATATATTCTTTACATAATTCAGCAAATTGATCCATTTCAGGAACACACTCATACAGGGTTATTTTAAAGCAATAGGTTTTATAGAATGACTGGTTGATTAAGACACAAAGAACTTTTGTTGGTAAATTGATAGTAGGATACACAAATCCTACTATAATTTACAGCAGTTGTTCATTAATCAGGCAACTTCAAATATCCCAAAGGAAATTTATTCCTGTAATACTAACATTATTGCACCAAACCTTTTACAACCTAACACTGGCAATCTGTAACAACTCTCAAATTAGACCTCTGAGTCTTTTCCACACTTCTGTCACATATCTTGACCTACAGATATTCAATTTTTAATGATCACTGGCCTTCTTCTATTACCCCAGCACTTTGTAAACAGTCCTGCTTTAGTACATTTGCATTTACATATTTTCTCACTAACCAGTTCTTCCAGTTTTTGGATGCCTTCTCTCTGCTAAATATGTTTTCATTTCCTGTCAGTTTTAGTTATCTATGAATTTCATTTACATGTCATTTAGCCCTTTGAAATCATTAATTATGATGTTAAACCAGAGTACCCTGCAAAAAAAAACCCTAAGTACTTATTTATCTTTAACCTTGCAGATTCTCACTGCATAATATCTTACATATTTTGTGTCTTTTAACCTGCACATGCATATACAAGAAGCATAAAAGTTTCTGTCATCTGAAGTTTCAATCAGTGTCCAGTGAGTTGTTGAACGGCATCCATTTCACTCCATCCCACTTGTCTTTTCCTTCACTGTTAACTCAAGTACCAGCCTCAAGACCATTTGTCTCTCATCAGCCACAAAGGCTGAGTTCTGCCACTGATTAGTTCATGATCCAAGCCTTCATCCAGTTACTATGTTTAAAAAAATCTGTTTCTCTTCTCCATTTTGCTTTTCAGATTTTGGAATATTTCCTTGTAAACACAGGCAGAACCACCTTATTATTCTCCTTCATGCCCTTTTATTTTTTTTTTTCTTTTTCTTGAAGCAATCACAAAGTTAGATTGTTAACATACTACTTATCATACCTATCATCTTTGCCTCTTCTTTCATCTCTGACACGTGATCAGACCTTTAAGGCACCAAATGTCATTTTGTTTGATATTCACACATAAAGTCCTAAGCCATAATTGCATTTTCTACAAAATATTAAAACAAATAAACAAATAAGCCCAGTAAAATAGACACACACAGACATACACACACAAGAAACCTCAAGAGTTTCCTTCATCCTGATTTTTATTGCCATTATGTGCTATATGTAGTAGTTAGCCAGCCTAATAATATTCCTCTTCCAGCCAATAAGAAGAATTGCAATATGTTTTTTGCAGCAAACAGATACTGTATCCAATCTTTTGCTTTCATAGAAGTCTAAAGTACAGGAAATTATCATATGACTTAGTATGGTAATCATGGACTGCAAATAGCAAATACTGGAGGCACTGTGCGCAGGAGAAGATCTTGTAAGTGATGTGCAGGATGATATTCTGCAGCATATAATGAGTGTCAGAATGACTGGCAGACAAATACAACTCCAGAACAGATGAGCTGAGTTTGGAATTCCTCACAAATTGAAAAATAGTGATGCTTCTGTAAATAATTTGCCAGAAAGAGAGATTTTGCCCTCACTACGTGAACCTTCTCATTGAGAATATTTTTTAATGATATTTTTGTAAAAATTACTCTTTAGGGAGTGCAAGTTTGAAGTGAAACAATGGAATAAATAACTCTGTATCCTATAGTAATCTGACAAATTTTAAGTTTTGTGGCATTCACTGCTATAATGCAAATTCTACAGTCCAAATTTCACTAGGAAATTATTGAAAGAACTGATAATAAAGCTATCACGTTCAACACATAGTATTAAAAAAACTAGGTTTTGCATGTTAATATCTTGCTTATCTTGGGTATCTTGAAAGCATAAACACCTGTGCAACTCTTGATGAATAACTGGCAACACTGGGTCCAGAATATTTCTCTTTACCCAAATAGCCCATTCAAATTACGTCAGGTTCAAATTCATGGATAATAATAGTCTCAAACTAACACTGACCTTTTTTAGGTACAGAGACAATTTTCTAGGACTATTGAAACCAAGGAAAAGTTTTCTGAATCATTCTGTCAACTTCTCTGCCTTTGGACCTTTTTTGTCCCCTCCCATTATGAGCCCACTGAAGCTTAATCAATAAATCATGATGAGAAGACCAACTCCTTACGGGTTATTGGGTTTAGTGGTCCAAAGAGTGTAATGCAACCACCCCTTTCCATGGGGTGTACAAGGGAATCTAGTAATCTAACAATCGCCATTTCTGACATTTCTTACACTCTTGTTGTCTTTACCTCCCTATTTGATCAATATCAAGTTTCAACGTAAAGTCAGTTGTAGATTCTGGGAAAAGAAGAACAAAAGCCCCTTAGGTTTTTAATCTATTAAAAAAAAGCACTTAAGAACCGCCTCTATATGAACAGTCTTCTAATAATTTCTAATCTTTATCATAGCTGATATATGTAGTTTCACTTCATACAATTTTTTTAATATAATTTTAAAATTAGAAGAAATACAGAACTAAATTCATCATGAGAGAGTAAAAAGTACTCTAACAATAAAACGTGCCACCATCTTGGTTTGAAAACTTTTTTCTTCATATGTCTTAATTTCTTTATTTTTCTTCAGAGCATAAAAAGAAAAAATTCAAATAATTGAAAGATCAGTTGCTACATTTCTGACTAAATCACTTGGGTTTTGAATTACATGACTACATAGACATACTGTCATCTGAAATGCAGAAAACTTTTTGCTTTGTATTATTTAACCTTGTTTTTCTTCAAATTGTCCCTTCACATCATTTTAGCAAAGATTTTGATATTTAAACAAATATTATTTTTCTGATTCATGTCAGATTATATTTTGTATTCTTGCAGTCAATAGAATTTTACACATGTCAAAATTGCTCTGGAAATGTAGAAAAGCTGGTACTTCTGTTTCAATGAAAATACCTTGTAAGCCAATAAAACTCCATAATTCACAGAAGGACATGTGCTGCAGAGGCCAGTGATGGGTGAGTACATGCAGAGAATTCTGGTGTAAACATCTGGATGCAGGAGGATTTTGGCATTTGGGAGAGGGGAGAGGATGCCAGGTGCTGTCTCCTACTGCTGCTGCAGCCACACAGCGTGGTGAGGAGCACCCTGGTAGCTGGTTTACAATTAATGCTGCTCCTCTCAACTACACAATACGTGGGGGACTTTTCTGAAAAACCCAAAGGCTTTTCCCTCTGTGTGTACTTCCACTCCCTGACTTTAAGACACCAGACTGCATAACTCTGGGTGCTAAATAAGAACAAAATTACTGCCTTCTTTGAAATCAAGAGACACACTTGTAAGTCTCAGCTTTGTAAATTCCCACACCTCACAGAAGCAGAATATCTGATGGCAATCAAGGCTGTAAGGTTTTAGCTCAGAGTTTGGACATTCTGAATCTTCAAAAAGAAGCATATAAAAAACAGTGAATCTTCCACTACATTAGAATAAAGGCGCCTGTAAGTGTATCTCTGTTAAAACTGAATAAACATAGCGTATCCTTTTAGCCTGAAGAAATGTATTTAAAATTCCCCCCCTCAGTCCCCAAAGGAGTACTTTAACATCAAGTGATGAAAGTACATCCCTACTAGCAAAGCAGAATGAATCAGAGTTTACAGTAGCTACTAGAGAGCTGTCAGAACTACTGAGCTCCCAAACCTCTATCCTGGCCCGCAGCCTCAATACCACACAAGCCAGAGTCAAAACATAATTTCACTCAAAGTTTCCTTTAATTAAGAGATGTCTAATACTTTTTTTTTCTGAATTCTTGAAGACATTATTTCAATCAATAGTATTTGGATTGTTCAAAAACTTATTCGCATCGGGTTTCCTCTGTTTTCAAACAGGGGAAGACTGCTTTAAATACTTCAAAATATTCTGAGGGACAGAGATATGAGGAAAGTTGAATAACGTAATTTGCTTGGCATATCTGAGGTAATAAAGTTCATGCCTGCATGCTTTTCTCTTATATTCCTATTCTATTCTTTATTAGCTACTCCTATCTTGTAAATCTCTTTGTTTTACATCTACCATACAAATTTCCCTGCATTTTTATCCTTTCCTTGCAAAGTGCACTTACATTTGACCACAGAACCAAGCTCACCAACTCCAATTTGAATCCCATTCTGACTAGGTCTCATACAACATTTTTTAAGAGACACTTACTTGCTTTTATTAATTATTAAGATCTTTGTGTCATGGTGAGCTTAATCTCCATCTGAGATGACTGAGAGACTCCTTAGAAAAGGACTGTCGGAATGGAATTCAGTATATCCAGGCAAGAGATTTGACTACAGCTTAGGTCTGTAAATCATACCAAGAAAACATATTTAAATAGAATATAAAACTGTGTTCTTTATTTTTAAAAGAATACATATCACTGTTTTGTTGGGTTTACTGTAGACAAGGGGTATGCATCAGGCCTAAATGACTCATGATCTCACTGAAATCAAGGCATTTGTCCTCATCTTTTTCTGTTATTTATTTTTCATTACACTTTTCATTTTTTTGAAGTGAAGAGCTGAACTGCACAGATAATCCCTTTATTACTGTATCTATTAAAGTACAAACTGAACAAGCACAAGCTACAAAATGGTCCATAAGAGAAACACATGTATTCAGAAGATAATGTGTCCATCTGCTGGAGTTCTGCACAGGGCATTTGCTGAGTTCAGCAGAGGGGAAGGAGCACATGGGTTGATCAGTTCCTGCCACATGAGCCATGCTTAACAGCAAAGCATGGGAAATATGGATGAATGCAAATGCTATTTCTGCTGGGTGGCATGCAAAAGAACACTTTAAAAGAAAGCGACTATGTCCAAGCCAATATATTTCAAGGAATTTCTTTATCATCTGGGAAGTCTTTTTTGCCAAATAATTTAAACAAATTGCCCATTCAGCTATAAGCAGTATGGAAAGGTCTCAGGTCAAGAAGAAAGTATTGCCACTTTCTCACTAATAAGGATGCAGTTTAGATGGTATCTGCTTGAGGCTACTTGTGCTGCTATTTGTCCAAAGTTTATTAGAGTAAGCAGTCACTCAGGTACTTAGCACCAACAAAGGAAAGATTTATTGCAAACACTAACCAAGCTCTTTTTTTGATATTGAGTATCAGAAAATATTTCTGTTATGAATATATATATATATTTAAAATAGCTCATTCCTCAAAGTATTTGTGGTAACAACTTTTTCATTCTTAACTTGTATCACTATTTGTTTCTGGAAGCTTGACCATTTTCAAGGAAAAAAAAAAAAGAGTTATCCTGTTGATTTGGCAACTGCACACATGCTTTGAAGCATAAAGGCCATAAGCTGCCCTGACTAATCTACAACAGCTCAGCTTCTTTCTCTGCCTCATCAAAACCATGGCACTAAAATGACATGTCCTATTAGAGACCTATTCAAGCTTGAATTAAACAGGACCTTCCATGACCTAATGGCTTTTAGATGATGTCCTAGAGCTCCTGTTCTCAAATACAGAGATGTTTGGATATTTTGGAAAAGAATCACCAGATCTATCAAGTGACTGATGCAAGAAGAACTGATGCAAAAGCAATACAATTAAGCATTGCTTGACCTATTGTAATGCATACCGTAAGTACAAGGTCACCTTTTAAGTACACAGGATGTCATAGTTTAACCCCAGTCAGCCAGAAACCAAATCCCACAGAGCCACTCACTCACTTCTCACCAGTAAGACTGAGAATAGAATCAGAAGGGTAAAAAAAAAAAAAAAAAAAAAAAAAGCGAAAAAAAAAAAAAANGTGCATTGAAACAAAGGCAGCTAATAGAGAAAGCAAAAGATGCACACACAACCAAAGCAAAATAAGGATTTGATTCACTGCTTCCCAAGGGCCAAGGGCAGGTAGTGGTCCCTGCATCTCCAAGAGAGCAGGGTCCCATCAACTGTAATAATTACTTGGAAGACAAAGGGTATCACTCCAAATGTAAACCCTTCCTCCTTTTCCTCCACACTTAATATACTGAGTACGATGTCATATGGTCTGGAATATCCCTGTGGTCACTTGGGGTCACCTTTCCTGGCTGTATCTCCTCCCAGCTGCTGGTGAACCTCCAACTTTCCTTGCCAGCCATGGCTGTATGAGAAGCCGAAAAGGCTGTGGCTCTGTGCAAGTCCTGCTCAGCAATAACAAAAACATCTCCATATTATCAACCTTTTGTCCAGCACAAACACAAAACACAGCCCCATACCAGCCACTGTGAAGAAAATTAATTCTGCCCCAGCCAAAACCAGCATACATGCAAAGAAACAGTGTGATTATCAAGCTGTGCTTGATGTTACATGCTGCCTAGAGCTGAACTGACTTACACGGATACAAGCCTTAATGTCCTTTGTCACAAACACAGCACAGCATGGATTTGTGGATCTAAGTCTGTAAGTTTTTGTTCTCAAATTGGCCAGAATGGCCCAGTTCAGTGTGGCCCTAGTGTTAATGCTGTGTCTTCTTGATAGAAATGGGTTAGAGAGCAAAAACCTGTGTTGTTATGCTGTCAGATATAAAAGCAAGCAAGCTTCTGGAAAGCAGTGAGATGTAGGGT
Source organism: Thryothorus ludovicianus (assembly GCA_013397245.1). Classification (NCBI taxonomy): domain Eukaryota; kingdom Metazoa; phylum Chordata; class Aves; order Passeriformes; family Certhiidae; genus Thryothorus; species Thryothorus ludovicianus. The sequence goes on from VZTB01012674.1 coordinate 763,080, forward strand.
CAAGACTTATCCCACATCAAGATAATAGATGCTAAAATGAGGAGGAAAAACAAGACTGACTTTTTGACTTAACACCTTTCAGTGAAGTTGACACTATGACTTCTGATAGGGTGATAAACAATTCCAGGGCAGTTTTGACCTTCCACAGATTTGGAAATATAATGGATACTTTCTGTCATGGCTTTAACAACAGTTGTACTGATATATCATAAACTCAAAAAGACAACTTAAAGTCAAGTAGACAAAAATTCACCCTGTCAAATTGGCTATACTTGTATCCTTTGAGACATACTAGAGAAAGAACAAGAGAGGAACAATACTTCGTATAAAATAAAAGGGAAAAAAAAATCTTTATTTCCTACCCAAAATTAGCAGAATACTACATCAAACATAGATGAAGACAAAAAATCTCGAGAGCTTAATTGTGCTTAGTGCAGCATAAGCACTTTAAGATTACAAGGAAAACATACATCAAGGCTTTCACAATTTGAAGCATCAGGTCTTCAGTCAAATCCCACTGCCTATCCCACCGCCTATTTGTCAGGACAAAATTAGTATCCTTCAGATACATGTTTCCGAGAAATAAATTCCTTGTAGCCTAGGGGAAGCACACTGAAATGTAAGCCAGAAGATGCATTCTCTTCCTACCTATCCTGGAAGCTGTTTATACATCCATGAAGAGGTTTGTTGAGCATAAGCTGGAGTTAAAAGGCTGATCACCATTGCCTCACATTAGTACTATCTCGTGTTGCAAGAGGAAACTAATATCCAGTCTGAACAAAAAATTTAGAGAATTCTCAATGCTGCTGAATGTGACCTCAATCCAGTAGTCTCATGCAGTGCCTCACACAGCAAATGTATGAAGTTTGTATGCGGTTTCTATTAGACTACTTGGTATTATGCCTTAGCTAGCTAGGAGTTATGCCATTATTATGAAATTACAGTAGCCCTTACTTTGACTGACAGAAACTTGCAAAGATAAATAGCTTTTAAATTATGGATCTGTACACAGCTTTCTTTAAATTGTACATAAAATAGTTTAGATTCGTAGACTTTTTAAAATTTTTTTCTGCAGCCTAGGTTATTCTTCAAGCTAAGGAAATATTCTAAATAAATTATACTATATTAGAAGCTGTAAAAAAAAAGTTAGTTTAGTTCTACACAAGCAATTATGGTAATTGGTCATTTTGACAAGCAATATTTTATTTTAGGGAGCAAACTGGAAAGACTCAACTGGGAAAAGTAGCTAATAATAGCTGAATGAGAGTTTTGGGATGAGCTGTAGAATTTCCTGCTCTCTTTCATGTTGTGGCTTAAGGTATAGACTGACAGAAGAAACATGACCTGTTCGGGTGCCCAAACAGGGGTTTATCTTATAGATATTTGACAAGGGAAACTATTTCTAGAGAATGGAGTGAGAAGGGGAATATGGCAAATTAGTGATGCAAAAATGATGCCAACTCCCACAGTAATTCCATTAACTGCCATAAAAATATGTTGGCTTAAAATTCATAAAAGGCTTCATCATTTTTTTAAAAAATATTTTGATAAAATAAGCAGTACCCTGAAAAGTTCTGGTAAAGTTTAATACCACTGGTATTATACACATGATACTTGTTTAGAATCATCTATTCATCATCTATTTATAATTCTTACATTTTGCTATTGATGTAACACATCAGTGAGCCTTTACTAGAGAAAATTATTGATGTTTACTTTTCTTAAAAAGGGAACCATCAGTGTTATACTTCCTCTTGCTAGGAAGAACAAGCAGGAATCTATTTTTCAAGGCTGCCTACAGTTCATCAATACAGATTACAATTGAAAATTTATACTTGTATAAAATATAAGACTTACAAGAGGCACTTCATATAGAATGTTCAAGCTCATGTCACACAAGGGTTTCTATTATGGGCTCACATTTGTGTGTGTTCTATCTTTACAAAAACTATGCTTTCCTTGTTTAACTGGTCTAGGGTAAATCACAGAGTAGTATGGGATTTTTATGCATTCAGTGAGTCAATGGCAAAATGTCTTTATTAAGATATGCAATTTGAAAAAAAACCCACATTATGTCATCCAGTCTCCTTCAGCAAAAATTAGTATAGTGTGTGGGAGTATTTTAAGGTGTATTATACGGAGTGCATGCTACAATTTAGACAGAGTGAATAACATGGCTTAGAATATTTGTGAAACTTTTTCAACTCAACTTTTTGAATACACCATTTAATAAACTTTTATGTTCAGTTTAAAAAGAACTGGCATAGTACAAATTTAGGAAATGCAATTTGGGATCTAGAAAAATTCAGCAATTCCTTCATGGCAATTAAGGTTTTTATAATGATTCTTGCTGCTGAGGTTTACTGGACAGGGTTGGGATTTTTTTTTTTTTCCATCCTGAAGTACAAAGGACTGATTAACTTGAAATAAAAAGCATGGATATTTAATCCACTGAAAATAACAGCATGAATGCTCTTAATCTGCTCATTTTATCCGGTAATTTTATGAGCATTTATTTGTACAGCAGTGCATCTTGCAGGAGTTGTAAGCCATTTTTACACTTCATTTATGTAACACAGGAGATGTGATTTGAGGATATAACAATTCAGAGAATCTCTCTATATTCAAGTAGAATTCTAATTGAGGGTGTGAAGTTGCTGCATCATTAAACAGCTTAGAGTATATGACATCAAGGCAATGCCATGGGTGTCTTGGACCAGGAATAATAAAATCTTAATAGCTCCCATTCAAATGGCATCACTCTAAGAAAACAGACTACCAAAGACTAGAGAAACCTCAGATATTAGGAAGAAATTCTTTACTGTGAGGGTAGTGAGGGTGAACAGGTTGCCCAGAGGAACTGTGGATGTCCCATCCCTACAGATGTTCAAGGCTGGTCTGGATGGAGCTATAAGCAAACCTGGTCTAGTGAAAGGTGTCCCTGCCCATGGCAGGGTGGTTGAAACTAGATTATATTTCTGGTCCCTCCTAACTAAAAAATTTCTATGATTCTATGATTCTATGCATGACCTGCTTCAAGAAGGGAAGTAGAGAACAAATATGATATTGAGAATGTGAGTGAACCAGAAGTACTTGCACACGAGTAAGCAATTTAGTACATATTAAAAAAAAAACCAACAAAACAACAAAATTCTGAAATAGTTTGCCTTAATAAAAGTCATAATTTTACCTTGGATAGTCCACAGTATGAACAAACTCAGTCATATCAGCCTGCCTGGCTGTCAGAGTCGGTGATCTGTGTATCCTACTGCAACCTGAGAATCAGATGCACAGTCATGACTTACCTGGTGGAAGTTCATTTCTATAAATATTTTTGTGTGGTATGCTATAAAGTAGAGACATAAATTATTACTTTTTAAAGAAAATGTCTTGTAAGTAAAAAAAAAGTGAGATGTCCACGATATACTTATCTGAGACACAGTGTGCAGCATCAGAATAGCAGATTGCCAACTGCAGCCAATTACAAAAGGCTATTATGCATAGCCATTGTGCCCTTGACAAAGTATAATTTCAATAGCTAAATACTTCAGGCAAGAAGTACTAAAATACACTATCACAGAAATGTAGAATAGTTTCAGCTTTTCTAAAGTAGCTTTCTAAAACAAATCAGATTTTCCAGTTACTGTTTTTTAATATGTGCAAAGGCACAGAGACTAAAGTCTCAACACTTGACTTGATGGAGATAAGAAATTCTTGTATGTATGGAGTTACAGCTTGCAATTACAATTGATAAAAAGAAACAAAAGCCCAAACTCTCTCTCTCTCTTTTTTTTTTGTTTTAGACAGAAACATAGGAATTTACAAGGGATCACTGAAAGTCCTCTATTCCAAACTCTTTCTCATGACTTCACTAGCTTTAAAATTACATAAGTTGCACAGAACAGGGTCTACAGATGAATTTTGGAAATATCTAAGGGTGAAGATTCCACAGCTTCTCTGAATATTTTCTCCACTGTCAAACCATTCTCAGTAAGACTCATTTTTCTCATAACTCATCATAATCTCCATTAACTCAACCTGCAACTGTTCTTTTTTCTGCAGTAATAAAGAGTCTATTTCTGTCTGCAATCTAGATTTGGAAATAGAAGAGTCGAGTTATCTCTTCTCCTCTTCAGGCTAAACTGGCACTGCTCCTTCAGCTTTTTCTGTGTATCCTGTGCTGCAGTTACCTGACAACCTCAGTGATCTTCCTTCAGACTCTCTCAAGTTTGTCAATGTTTCTACCATACTGAGAGTCCCAAAACATGAACCAGTACTCAAGATGTAATTCTATCAGTCCTTTCCTGAAAGAATGATCATGTTCCTTGACCAGCAGGCTCCACTCTTGCTAATATAGATTGTTATTGGATGGGGCGACTAATATGGTGTTAGTTTTCATTACCATAAAGTCACACTCTAAAACATGCTCAGTTTAGTCCACAAGAACCCCCAGCTCCTTTTCTTCAGTGCTGCTCTTATCTATTCATTCCCCAGACAATACTGCCTTATGGATTATTCTATCTCAGAAGCAAATATTTACATTTAATTTTGTTGACTTCTGATGAGATTTTATTCCTTTAATCTGTTGAGGTCCTCCTGTATGGCAGACCTTTCCTCCATCATTTCAACTATTGATACCTTCTGGATGCTGACTTGGGACAGAGACTAGACAGAACAAAAGGATAAAGTAGATATTTAATAAAAGGCCTCAATGGGTACACCTGGGCTGCAAGAGCCCAGCCAGACAACCCAGATGCATCCAAAATGTTCACAAAATAGATGTCCGATGACAAGGTCCCACACTTTTATAAGCTCTTGTCCATTAGCAGATTGGAGTTAATTGGTCCAACTATAGCTTTAGGTTATGAAGCTCCANAGGTCCCACACTTTTATAAGTTCTGGTCCATCAGCATATTAGAATCAATGGTCCAACTATAGCTTTAGGTTATGAAGCTCCATCCTCCTTGGTTTTTCCTCTCACTTCACCACTATTTTCATTCTTGGACCTGAAAGTTGTCCTTGGTATCGAGCTAGAGAAGGAATTGTTTTGTCTATCTACTCTGTGAAGAGAACTTAGTAGCACTTAATATGAAACCTAAAACTACCCACTAAAACAGCACAGAATCTGAAAAATATAAAAGCGAAAACCTAAGGCATCACTATTCTCCCCAATAGAGGCATCTGTAGATTTGATAAACATCCAGTTATTCCTGCTGTTGCTGATTGTTTTTTGGCTTTGCTTTCTTTTTTACCTTTGACTTCATGCCTTCTTCCTGTGCCCTCTGGAATCTACATTTCTCCTGAAACCAGTCTTCTTGTTAAGTTCACATGCTCCATTCTGTCTGGCCTTTCCTACATAGCTTTTTCACAACTACAAAAAAAAACAGTGTTGCCATCCAACCTTCCTTTCATACTATTCATATTTATCTCACCTAAATAATTTCTGATATTTATCCCATAATAATATATCCTAGATTTTTGTGTGGGTATTGGCATCTGAAAACTGTGAGGAAAGGATGGAGGGAGGAAAAAAAGAAGGGAGGAAATCAGGAAGGGAGAGAGGATGGTGGTTTGCTTTAAATACACAGGAGCAAAGACAGCACCCTGTGGAGATACAATTAGCTTTTCAAACAGAATATACTCATGTAGACTTTGATAAAAAGTGATAATTGGTTGACAGAACATTAAATTGGTAATCATTCATGAAACTAATTATGGTAAAACCTTGTATTCTCCAACTGTATTTTGTTTCAGATGCAATACTGTCAGGACCAAGTAAAATTCTAGTTATAACTAGATTTCACTCTTTAGTTGTGGAAAAAATCACTACTTTTGGCCATTTATGACACTTCTGGTTGTTGCTATTTCAAATTATGTGTTTGTA
>VZTB01012674.1:779119-955795 GCA_013397245.1 Thryothorus ludovicianus
TTCCCTCAAACTGAAAGTTATTCCTACAGTTCTCATTTGAAGACCACACAGGACAACAGAAAAGACTCAAAGAAGGAGAAGGGGCTTTGTTGTCCCTTTCAAGATTTACTAAACAACAATACCCTGTTGGTAACAATCCTGTTACCTACACCTCTACTGACTCCATGGAGCAGATCTTGCTACAGGAATGCTGACTGGTCACTAAATTTCAGTTCTCTTCAAGGCACAAACATGAAAATCTCCAGCTCTTAAAACTGCACAAAATAATGAGGCCTGGCTTCATTGGAGACTATCTGCCATGAATAACTCCTACTTCACATTAAGATACACCGAGAGGAAAAATACAGAGAACTGCTGTGCTCATAAATCACTGTGACAAACAATAAACAGCTAATTTACTTCAGGCATGTCATAAAGACACACTTGCCATGGGACAGGTGGGCAACTCTTTTCAATATATTCTTCTTGTTCCTAAAAAGAGAAAGTATACCTTCACAATAATAAGAAAATCAAACTTTTTTATCTTGGAATCAAAAATATTTAGAATTGTTTTCTTGGTGACTGCAAGACTAGTTATGTTTAATTATGTTTAAATTTGAAAGGCTTTCCTAGGCACTAAGGATAGCGAAGTCAATAGCGTTAGCAGGTAGACAGCAAGCAGTCAGAATCAGTCAAAGTATATGTGCTGTGGACATGCAGTTCCTTTCTAGTATAAATTTGATATGGGCTGTTGAAAAATACTAGTGTGTGTATTTATACATTTCTTTTCTTTCCAATACAACTGCTTTAGGAACACTGAAATGATTAGTATACTATTTTATTGTATTTAACAATGTTCCTGACATCCTAATAGCTGATATACTTTCCTGCTTTTGGTAGGGAACTTTAATTATTCAAGAGTAGCTGCTCTACATTAATATCATGAAGAATGATTTCCAGCTTGTAGAAGAAGTTCTAGATCTTCTGATCAATATCCTGAACAAGAACAAAAGTGTTTTTCTCTCAAATCTTTCCCTGACACATTTTTAGTCTCCTACAGACTTAACTGAATTTAGTGCTGGTCTTCAAGAATAAGTTTTGTTGCCTGTGGTGAGAAAAGTGACTGATTTTACATGAGGCCTTAATTTGCTTTTTTATCATTTGCTAAAGTTTCTGAAAAGTTTCCTGGCTTTGGGGAAGATTGGTCAGCTTTTGTAATTAGAATTGTATGAAAAAAAGACTGAGGCAAGCATTGGTTGGAATTTCTCAATCTTACATCAATTATTGTCCACTTAAGAGAGAAGCAGCAGTTGCCAGTTTNCCCTCTTCCTAGGTGTCTGAGTAGAAACCGTTTAATGGTCTGTCCCAGGTGATGTGTACATTGACAGATAATTTTCATTAAGAAGACAGCATTTCTTATTGTGTGGCTGCCATAGAAGTAGTATGTGTGGTGTTCCCTCAAACTGAAAGTTATTCCTACAGTTCTCATTTGAAGACCACACTGGACAACAGAAAAGACTCAAAGAAGGAGAAGGGGCTTTGTTGTCCCTTTCAAGATTTACTAAACAACAGTACCCTGTTGGTAACAATCCTGTTACCTACACCTCTACTGACTCCATGGAGCAGATCTTGCTACAGGAATGCTGACTGGTCACTAAATTTCAGTTCTCTTCAAGGCACAAACATGAAAATCTCCAGCTCTTAAAACTGCACAAAATAATGAGGCCTGGCTTCATTGGAGACTATCTGCCATGAATAACTCCTACTTCACATTAAGATACACCGAGAGGAAAAATACAGAGAACTNAGCTGCTCTACATTAATATCATGAAGAATGATTTCCAGCTTGTAGAAGAAGTTCTAGATCTTCTGATCAATATCCTGAACAAGAACAAAAGTGTTTTTCTCTCAAATCTTTCCCTGACACATTTTTAGTCTCCTACAGACTGAACTGAATTTAGTGCTGGTCTTCAAGAATAAGTTTTGTTGCCTGTGGTGAGAAAAGTGACTGATTTTACATGAGGCCTTAATTTGCTTTTTTATCATTTGCTAAAGTTTCTGAAAAGTTTCCTGGCTTTGGGGAAGATTGGTCAGCTTTTGTAATTAGAATTGTATGAAAAAAAGACTGANAAAGATCAAGAAAATATTTCAATTTATTTAATCTGAAACTTAGTTCTTTTTGTCAAAATCTTGAGAAATAATGACTAACTTTAGAAAAAATTATTTTGAGATGAGAAATGGGAATAGCTTTTTAAAGAGGTAAAGAGGTCTAGTTATTATGTTTCCACTTTTTCAAATCCTGTTAAAACAGTTTGCTAAATNAATCTTACATCAATTATTGTCCACTTAAGAGAGAAGCAGCAGTTGCCAGTTTAATCGTTTTATGAGACTCCATTTATCACTCATGTTAAAATGGCCCTGGGTAGGTTCTTTTTATCCATTATAAATCAAAATAAATAATGAATAATGATAAGTAATTGCAACTAATGAATCAGACATGGCATTCCTTATTCCCACTACATCAACTCTACACATGTGCACTGCTTAGAAGAGGCAGAACTATCCTCACAGACAGCAAAAAATAGCAAAGAAGGCAACGCTGCTACTTCAAGGAGCTTTTGCAGCAATACAGTATTTGGCACAAGAGAACAACTTGGAATTAATGTGGATGCTTTAAAAACAAAGAAAGAGAACAATTCTTATTTTCTTGTTTCAGAGCTCTGAGGTGGACTCCTATTATGAGTGAATAATTTTTTACACAGACATTATTTGTGTGTGGGCTACAACGTGAGAAATAGTACTCAGGTCTACACTGCTTAAAATTTTTCATAACATTTACAAAATCCCTTAGTTCTTTCTATAAAAATAGATTTGTGGTTCCTTGCCAGATATTCTTAAGTACATTTCATATACAAAAGCGGTCCTGTAATAAATGAACACTTTTTCCACTGATTGTTTTGGTTAATATATATCCCATGTAGTGGTGAATGAAGTTTAGAAACTATGAAACACTCTCACTGTTGGGATTAGCAAAGGAATTTTCATGATAGGAAGACAAGAAGGTAAAAATAAGTAGTTGATATATAAGTGCTTTTCATCTCTTTATGAAACTTCTAGGTCACCCAAAATACAGTATGTACAAAGACCTAAATTAAAGGAGCATATGAACATTAAAGAAGCATTATGCTCATCTTCCTTAATGTGTAGTATCCAAAGATATTTGATATAGTAGAAATCCAGACAATAGACATAGCAATTCTGCATTCAATGTAAATTTGAGCCATGATCACACTGTTTGATGAATAATTACTCTATTTTATAATAAATTCCAAAAAAAAACACCCCAAAAACTAACAGACAAACTAGAGGAAAAAAACTAGAATTAAAAAAGATCAAGAAAATATTTCAATTTATTTAATCTGAAACTTAGTTCTTTTTGTCAAAATCTTGAGAAATAATGACTAACTTTAGAAAAAATTATTTTGAGATGAGAAATGGGAATAGCTTTTTAAAGAGGTAAAGAGGTCTAGTTATTATGTTTCCACTTTTTCAAATCCTGTTAAAACAGTTTGCTAAATTCAATACAAATTGTTTACCTTGACGAAATGGAGCACCATGACTCCATGGAAAGTGGTGTGCCAGAAATTTACTTCTCTGTCCTTAAAAATATGTCGAAAGGAGCTTTATGAAAGTATTCATGCTGATCTTAGAGGAATGATAAGAATTTCTCTGTTATAGCCCTAGTCATAATGGAGTACTATTATGAGGGGAAAATATAAATACATCAATTTGACATTTTAAAGCAACACAGGAAAATAACTGATATTTGACTTGAAAGGAAACAGAAATAAGAATAATTATTTGAATGGTACTTTTTAATAAAAAATGGTATGCAGATTTTTTCATACATTTCACCCATAATTTATCAGAGACACTTTTCACAACAACGAAGAGCTATCCAGCAAGGAACTAAAGGCTTGCTTGAACAAAGCCAATTGCACCCTCCAAACACTGATTTTGCAATGATTATTTTCCCAGGGCACTGCATTGATCATTACTGGGTTGATCACTATGCAGCCCATTCAAGCATAAACTCTATTTGACTTGCCTTCATTCAATTTTCAAAATACTACCTATACGATTCCTTTCTTATGTATTGTTTTCATATGTCACAGTTTCCATCCCTGACCAAATTATGACACCGGTATTGCTACTAGCTGTATTTTCAGATGTACAAAGTCTTCAAAATTGTCTCTAATGTCTAGTAGTCCACTGTGAGCATCCACAAAGACTTCTCTTTAACCTTATTTAAGTTCCTCCTTGAAATGCCCCGGTTCCAGACAGTGATTAAGTTGCTGGCAGGCGGGCAATGCCACCCCTCAATCTAAGCAGGTCCACCTCTTTGTTTCAACACCCTTGCCCACTGTCTGCACCAACCTGTCATCTCTTGTCTTATAAACCTATCTGAGCAAGAATGGCATTTTTATGCCATGTTGATATACTACCTAGTGTAATGGGATTTGGATGCATGAGAATGTAAGTTTGATCAAATACTGTCAGAGCATTTATTTGAAAAAAAGCATAAATAAAAAATTATATTGTTTTCAGTTAAGCTTCTGTTTTCCAATTAAAGCAAAATGTTCAGCCTCACAGAAGGAATGAAAGCAGGTCTGGCTGTAAAATGTCACAGTTTTCTGTGGGCTGTGGACTTTGCATAAAGCTGTGGTTTTACTCTGTGTAAAACTGGGAAGAAGAGAGAAATTTTTCTCAGGTAGGGTTTACAGAATTCATTATCAACAAGCCCACAGAAAATGCAGAGGACTTAACCAATGGTACATTAATACTCTTTCCTTGCCTCAGGGGTTGTTAACTAGCACCCACAAGAGCCCTCTGGCACCAAACTGAGTGTGCTCACTCCATTGTCACTGTGGCAAGGAATTTCCTTAGTACAGGAGGGGAAAATTACCATGGCATTCTGACACAGAGGTACATTAAGTTTGCATGAGGATCTGTCCTTCAAAATTGAAAGAGAAACAAAATATTTGTCCATCCTGCTTTATCAAAAGAAGTGAATTAGAAGGCAATGTGTAAAAATCCCTTTGGAACAGGTGGGCAAGACATGGATATTGTAAGTATCTTGTTTGGAGTCTCTGCTCTTATAAGTCAGTATTAATAAGCACAAGTGATAGAACTGAAAGAATATGCCCAAAATAATTCATTTATACTGGCTAGAAAATTAAGCAGAAGCACTGAGTCTTTCATTGTCCCAGGATGAAGAAATATCTTGCAACATTAATGCAGTCACTGAAGCATAACAAACAAAAGGCATGCATCTGAAATGACATCTGTATTTATAGGACAGAAGCCAAAGTTTCCAATTCATAGATTATATATATATGAATTACTTAATTGTTCTATTTATAAAAAATTATCTGAATACATCTTCTTTTTGGTCTGTAATAGGAAACAGCATAAGTGCTTTTGTAAATCACACTTGAACTATTAGACCAGGGAACTTGACATGCAATGCAAAACACAGGAGCTGTGATTCTAATTCTTCTTCATCATGATAACTTGCAAGTGCTTTTTGAAACCAAGAAAAGTGTGCTAGCAAAAAAAAAATAAAAAAGAAAAAAGAAGAAAAAAAGAAAAAATCCTCCCTAGTCTTCCATAGTCTTCTCTAAACTAATACAAACCCAAGATACATGACCCAATTTTTTGGTGAGCCATAGAAAGATTTTAAAAGCAGCAATTTTCCATACCCTACAAATAAACCAGTTATTTATCATAATCTAATGAATGCTTTAAATGACAGTGGGTTGTTAAATGGAGGTACTTAAAGAAGTATATTCACTATTTCACCTGGTAAAAGTTCGTGATAAATACCTCAGGTCAGTTCTGCATTTACTCTCTATTTACCAGTTTAAAAGAAGAAAAAATCATTAATTACTAACATTTATTTTTCCTTTTCAGTACATAGGTCCATCAAGAAAATACTTTTGACTACTGTCCATGCAAGTATCGGCATTGATTCAGAGAAACTATTTAAGTAAAAATCAAAGCTTTGAGCAGTTATTGATTGTTCAGGAGTCTACATCATTATTGGTGCTGACAACTTAGATATATTTCTGACACCTTAGGTATTCTTACTTAATTTACAAAGCTATTCAATAATCCAGCATTAAACTACCAAAATACATTCACATACAAAAAGAGTATAACTGCTTTGCCCTCTTATTTTAATGATAGTTCTGGAAAGAAGAATTCAAGAATTCAATAGTGTTAAATTATTTATAATAATTATAATTCTTCAGGAGGTCATTATAAATCCCCTACTATACAGATGACTCTTTTTTATGGAGCGTCTATGTACATAAATAACTGTCACTGCTGTAATGATAAAGCTTCACCTAAGCCAAAAAAAAAATCAAGAACTATGCAAGATAGAATAGATAGACCGGCCCTTCTTCTCTTGAATTTTCCTTGTAGCAAAATTGCTGAAGAGGAAACAACATATTAAATGTCAAATTGACCTGGGACAGATAATATTACTGGATTTTAGCCATCAAATATTTCCTTTTATCTTAATTGGCTATTAGTCTCTATGAACACAAAATGCTCAGGAGAAAATAAAGCTTTTATCTTTGTTTTCCTCCTGCAGACTTGGTCATAAAGAGTGCACTAAGCCCAGTAAACCTTCACACAAGCATACACCAGGTTCTTTGTGCAGTATGAGATTTTGAGGATTTATTCCTCTTCTGAACACAAAGGATCAGAATACAAAGAACAGCAAGGCTAGCTAAAACAATTGCTTGTGTTACCCATGTGAGCTGCATATTTTCACTTCCAAGTAATTATCTTTTATAACTAGCAGTTAGTGCAAGTAAAGAAGCTCAAACCAAATGATGGTTACAGCATCTAATCAGATGCCCAAATGGTTAATAAACAATATACAACTGTAATTAAACAGGACCTAGGAATGAATGTGTCCATTTCAGGCTTTTTTGTAAAATAACTCTCGAAATTGATACCAGCTACAGTTAATAACTACCTATGGAAAGTTGAAGTCAATGGAAATTATTACTTTAAACTGAATAAACAATGTATGAACTCCTGTTTACTCAGCATCTATGTCTTGCAAATTTAATAATGAGGAAGGCTTGAACCACTGCTGTGTTCTTGAAGTTTTACATTTCTGTCGCTGCATAAAATTACACCCTTGTAAAACTAGAAACTATTAAGCTTCTAGCATTTGAATTTCTCTAAAAAACAGCATGAGGTTATGCATTTTAGAAGAGCTTTGGGGCTCCTCTAATACAGAATCAAGTAAAAACTTAACCAGAACATTTAAACTAATAAACTGACAGGTTCTGACAGACAGAAAAAAGAAAAGATGGAAAAGAAATTGTATATTTCTTCTAGCTGAAGGCTTTATAGATATGGCAAAATGTCTAAATCCTCTAACCAGTAAGAGAGAGACATCTTGCCACAACATTTTAAATAAACTAGCAGAAGTAATTCCAAAATTCTTATTAAAAAAAAAATAAAGACAATAACAGAATCACCATTACTGTCATAATTTAAGTTGCTGCTAGTTCGATGACACTTTTTGATCAATCTAAGAACAGCAAAATCAAAGAAAAACCTTTAATTTTTCTGACAATTATAAGTTGCTCTATCATATTATGTGGTATTTTTAATTTAAAGCCATAAAGAGCTCATTTCTTCCCGTTAATTTTTAAATAATAGCTTTGCTTGTGAAAGAATATATTATAACTGCAAATGTGCCTATTTGAATAATTACAGATACTGTATTCCATTGTTTAGTTACAACAGAGATGAATGCAGGCAGCATAGAAACAGGCACTAAACAACATCCAACACCTCTCCCTGCTTAGTTTTACAAAGCTTATCTCCTCTGACATTTCTTACCAGGTCAAAATAAACCTGACAAAATTCAGCAGATACATTTTTTGTGAAGAAAATACTGGGTTCTGCGTCATTTGTATTTTGGTTTTGGAATAAACTTCCTCTAGAACCTCTTAGAGAACATTTAATTCTGTCAAAAATGATATTAACTGTTTCATGATACATTTGAGTACTAGAAAAGTGTTCTAAGGAAGATTTGGCAGAATGGAAAGGATGACAATAAATACAGCATGTTAGAAAAAAAAGCAATGTAACTAATGTCTTCTACTTTCATATTGCTGTTTTGATTAGATTTTATGGTGTTTGCATGCTAGTTAGTCCTGACAGTGTATCATTCAATATAATCTCAATTCTCTAAGGTACTTACACATGTACCAGGTTCCTCTGAAATCAGCCTGAAAAGTGGGCTTGTTCTTAACTATTTGCTGAAGAGCAGTCTCATTTACTTTTCATTAAAGTTGATGGAAGGACTCCCACTCAATTCTGACAGACAATATCCAAGTCTTAAACCCCAGATCATGTTGTGAATTGTGCATGTGTCCCATTCTTATTGGTCAGGCATAATATTAAGGCATTGCACCTTTAGCTATTTCTCACACAATGGAGAGCTGCCAGGGCAGTTTCATTTTGTCCCTAAACTGTCCCTTCTCCACTGCCCCAGCACTCCCTGCCACGGTCCCACAGCTGGTGATCTATGCCAGTGGAAGGTATCAACTGACTACAGTCACCTGGATACTAAAGGTGCTGATCTAAAGTGCTTCTATCCTTAAATTTATTCCCTTGCCTACCCAAATGAAATGTTAAAGATAGTATTAGCTGCTTCTTTGGCCTTTGCAGAACTTAAGGAAAATTGGAGGCTTCCAGGTAAGTAAAGAGGAAGAACCAGTAGGGTGACGTAGGAGCTATCCACAGTAATCCAGTAAAGTGCTAAAAGTGCAGCAGAACTCCTGCCCAGGCTCAAATGCAATTCAATAAATGTACTTTCCATTTTATCATTTCCTCCTAAAGTAAAGCTCTGCATTATAAAGTACTTTGGAGACTCTAAGACCTAATTTTTTTTAATAAATGGAAGTTATAAGGTCCTATCACATCATCAGTACTATGACAACAGTCTCTGTTGTAGTGATCATTTCAGATTAGAACTAGTGAAGTAACTTGCACCTTTCCATTAAGAACTACCTCTTCTGTCAGAAAAAAGCAATAGTGAGGTGTTTGATTTGCTTTATGCCTCACCATAGCAGGAACCATTATGTCATTCATCCTCTTTTCAAACACAGGAACTAGGGACTATCAAGTGAAACCCAAGAGGTAGCAAGCTAAAGGAAATTCTGATGAAATGTGTAGTTAGTCCATGGAAATACTTTTTCAGAAGTATATAGATGATAAATAGTTAGATGAATATAAAGGGAGACTACACAAATTAAGGGAGAAAGAACTTTCAGATCTAGTAAACAGAAAGCTAGTCCCTTAAACATAATGGCTGATACTATTCTGAAGAACTGCTTTGACCTGCTTATTCTGACTCTGTCCACTTACATTTGATAACCACTAAAGGCTAGAGTCTAATAAGTTAAAGTACCTCTTCTCTGATCTTGATTCCACGGAAATGACCAAAAAACCTGTCACTCAACTGAATTCAGGAAGGCAGGATAATCTCTCAAATTGTATATGTTATATCTAGTATTGGAGCATGAACAAAGTTGAGACCTTATTTTCCTGAGTACTGAAATAACATGAAAAATTATTACCCTAAGGGGCCACAGACCACCAGAGTTTCTGGTCTTATGTAGCAGCCCACATGAACAGCTGCAGGATTCAATGAGCAAAAGTGCAACAAGTTTGTAAAGCTTTGATTTCAAATTCTGAAATGGTAAACAACAGTGAAGAAACAAGGGATCATAAAAACTATTAATTAAGCACACTTCAAATATTTCTGACTGCTCTTCAGTCTCTCATCAATAGATTGGCTAATTAATCATAAGTATCTTAAATGCTTCACTATGTTTTTGAGTGTTTTGGTTGTCTTGATGTTTCAGGTGCATAGTATTTTTATTTTCACAGCCAATTTTTAAAGAAAAAGAAGTGTTAAAACAACAACATTTAAAAAAATGACCTTTTCATTTAAAAAACATTTGAGAGCCTCTTTTTAAATTCAAAATTAATTTGAGTTGAAGAAGATTCAAAAATGGGAACAACTATGTAGTCAAGCCAGTTCTTTTATTATATATTGAGTTGTATTTCCTTTGGCTGTAAAACCTTTTTTTTGCTTTCTGTATTGCTTCTTGCCTTTATTCTCGTTATCTGTATCACTGATATAAAGCAAGTGAACTAGAGCAGAACTCCATCTTTGATAGGAAACAGGGCAGGAATTTATAGCAATGCCTGCATGTGTCTCAAAGCTTAAGTTACATTATCTGAAAAGTGCTTTAACATAGGCTCATGTAATTAAAAAATGCTACATTCAAAATACTGCACAGTGTACTTTTATTAAAAAGTTGTAACACCGGGTAATTCCAGAAGCCTGTCTCAAACAGAGAGCATAACAAGATGCCTTAGGGAAAGTAATGAACAGCTATAGAATAATCTGCCTATTGGGGAATGTTTCTTCTAAACTCGTAAGCTTGAAAGGCATATTGCTTGCAAAACCTTTATTTGATATAATACAAAGTCAAAAGAAGCATGCAAATGTCTAATTCATTTACAAACTGTATTAAGATCTTGGCCTCAATTCTACTCAGTCTGTGAAAATGAGATTGACACATATTTTGTGCTTAAAAATTTTGTATTTTAGAAAAGTACATTTTTGTTCTTTATTTTCTTATAGTTATCCATTCTTTTTTATACCATGACAAATTTAGGTATGAGAAAGTACTTTATCTTCCTTGTGTGTATCTATATTATGTAATTTATTTTCTTTATTCCACTTGAAATAAAAATAATATGTTGAGTCTTTGTATGGAAGTCTTTATACTCAGTCTTCATTCAAAAACCAACCTAGATGCCTTTCTCATATAAATGAGCCTTCTATGATGGAGTAACTACATCAGTAGACAAGGGAAGGGCAATTTTATATCTACTCTCTTTTCTGAATTATCTTTTTTGACCAGAACTGTCTTATTCCAGCTGAGTGGTTATAATTGATTCATATGTAACATAGCACTGTTTTGTCTGTTTAAACATTCCAATACCCTGTTTGCTTTTTCACTTCCTGCTGCAGTCATTGAACAATCTTTGACAACATCAAGTCTTCACTGCTCAGTTAAAACCCAGTAATGTGTATGGTTAGCTCAAATTATGCCTCTCAATGAGCCCTAACTTTCACTTGTTGACTATGAGGATGTAAACACTGAGCTAATCACTCAACTGGCACTGACATGCCTCTCCATAGTCTTTTCCAGCCAAAACTGCTTTGCAATCTTATGAGTTATAAAACTGGTCCTATTTTTTCCTAGTCAGCCACATCTGAGAGAGCCGAGATACACTGAGAACATTTGGCTAGTTATAGCTCACCTGCTGTAAAAAGGCTTCAGGAGACAGCTTTGTCAAAACATCCGTGCCATAAAAGAGGTTCTACTGTCTGTGTTCTCCTGTAGAAGAATTCTGGTTCACTGAAACTGCTTCATGGAGATTATTCAGTTTATGCCAATTTACAGGAATACCCATTTTCCAATTCCACCTGCCAGCTTCTGACATTCATCTAAATAGCTTGAGCTTCCAAGTCTTACACTGTACTAGGCAGAAAAGAAGACGAGCTGAGACAATAAGAGTTTTCTCAAAAGCTCTAACCAATCCTATAGTCTAGATAAAATCCAAGAATGAGTTTTGGTGAATGCAGAAGCTCTGGGCACGTACTTTTGAACCAGCTCAAGACTTCAGTCCTGGGTGGAAGCCACCATTTTTGTATTTTCCATGTCTTCTGAATCTGAAATGTGTAATTCTGCTCTCAGGTATCCCGAATTTATTTTTTTTTAATATTTCATTCTGTTTCAGAATGAACCCTATCTTTAAAACCCCAAATCTTTACTGTACATTTCTACTTCACTTCATTCATTTTACAATAAAATTGAACATTTTCGATGGAAACAGGACTTCCTATATATTTTTATCCTTTAATCTTGTCATACAATTTGACAGGACTGAGAAAACCAATCTCAAATGCATCACTATGCACAACTGCATAACCTGCATTACTTTTGATGAAAGCATATATGCACAGAAAGAGACTTTCTATTCCTTGTTATAAATTAATTTCTCTACCAAAGAAATTATTCTATGGCTTAGATAAAAGGCTGGTACAGCTTGAACAGATTAGAAATTTTTTTGTCAGAAAAATTTCCCATCAGAAAATAAATATGATTGCACAAAATCTACCTAGAAAGGCACAGGGTTAAAAATTAAACTCATTACACTAGTGTACACTTTCTGATCAAATTTCATTTTGGGAATAGAACACCAATTTTTAAGTTCACAGTAAGCTTCCTGTTTCAGCACATTCCTATGTTACAGTAAAATATCTTTATAAAGGTTAATTATGTTTTGAATTTTTCACTGCAATTTTAATTTCAATTTTCTTCCTTTGAAGCTTGAAAATTTAGACTTTGCAGAATACTATGCAAAATAGAAATTTTAGTTTGTTACAAGTTTAATCAGAGTAGATTTTCAGGTTCTTCAGTACCTGTTTCAAGAGGAGATTGCAGTTACTGCAAGCAATCTTGTCAGTTTGTAAGCATCAAAACATTGTGCTGCTATTATACATTTTTACAAGCTGTATTGGTTGGGAGTCCTCTTACACTGGGAATAAAAATTGGTGGAAATACTGATTGCTAACCTTTCTCTGACTTAGAAGAAAAGGCTTCATGCATTTCTGGCAAGCTCTGCAATAAATGGCAGTTATGACTACTTGGCAAAAGACAGGATTGCAATGTTTTCAAAATAAGGGCAGGATGTGCTAAGCCCACCTCCAGCAGCAGCCATTTAAAAATTTTGTAACAGTGGTGCCCAAACTGTCTTCTGCATTATCTGCACAAATTAAGCTCTTTCTAACTCTACTGCACTTAGAAAAGACAGACTAACACCCTGGAGACAAGCGCACACACAGAGGGAAGAACAACTTTCAATTTCCTTTGTTTGACACTATTTTAAACCACAGAGAGCTGCTGTTCTGCTGCAAGCCAATCTATATTCAAATCCTGTGTGAGCTTTTAGTGTGGCTTTTAAAACCATTCAGCACTTCATGTGAATCGCTTTTTTGGCAGAATCCACAGATAAACATGGCAATAGTATTGAATCTACATTTACCCTGACAATTCACAGCTCATTTTTTTTTTAACTTGTACATGTTGAAGGGGGGAATAATAATAATAACTTGGAAACTAGAGACTTCAGAATGTCCACAAAAGGTCATCTGGCATACATCATGTTATCTCCAGTGGCAGGACAAAACCTTAATGGTCAAAACAGTAGGAAAGCCAACTTAGTTCATTAAGAAATTTAATACAAAATACATTGAAAATTAGCTCCAAATAATTTATAACAGTATTAACACTCATGGTGAAAAGGCTGTTATAATCATGCTTGACTAGTAAAATTCAAGCCTGGATTAAGCCCCAAGGGTCTACTAAAACTAAAGCTTGAAAAGGAAAAACTAGTTTGTTACTGAAACAGAATGTAATCACCCAATTAGAATCTGTGTAATAAGCGTTTGTGCAGAAATATACACAGATTTATGTGCACATGAGTTTTTATGAAACAAAACTCTAATCAAAGGACATTAAAAGAGTTGCAAGGTTGAGTACTCAAATGCAAGGCAATTCCAGAGGCTGACTTTGCTACAGACCCTTCTGCATACCAACATGATTATGTCTTTGACTGCATCCTGGGTTTTTTCCACATAATCTCCACTTTATTTGGGACCCCTGATGTACAGTACACATAGGGAAAAGTAACAATTCAATGTTTTGCTTTCTTTTTGGTGTTCAACACATGTTCTCCATTCATTACCTACAGCATACTATTCACATCCTGCTCTAAAGACATACTTTTTACTTTCTTCTAAGAGTTATTAATTTTCTCATAGCTATTTTTCTGCTATTTTTTTCCATATATGATTTTTTAAAATATTAATTTATTTATTTTCACAGTAGCCTTTACACTACTACCTACTACAATTGTAGCACAGAAAGATCAAGGTCAAGGCTTCCATTATTTTCTGTCAGGATGAGATACTTAACACTTGATTTTCTAGTCTCAGCACATATAGCATTTCATACATTGAAGCCCATTCTCCACATCTACAAATCTGTATCTTAGAGTAGGAATCTTAAAATGAGAAACATACAATCATATCTAAGAAAAGTCTTCTTTAATCTCTTGTCAGGTACAAGATAGGAACTTGGTGTTAGTGGCAGGCATGGAATACAATTTCTCAGAGCAAGTGCCATCTCCTTCTATCCTGAAGTGAACCCCATTCTTCTGCATTCCTTTGCCTACTTAGTATAGGCTTTCCAACTTTTGCAACAAGTGATGCAGAAGTTAGTTTTAAAAAGTACACTTTGGTTCCATTACCCAGTATTGATGAATTCCTAGAGTAGGCCCATCCTTCTCAAGTGTGAATGAGAAAAAACCTTGCAGATATGTCAGAAGGAGAGGACATTGACATTGTACAAGCATCCAGAGCATTGTAATTTCTACATACTATGTCCTGCTTTCATCACTTTAGTCGTATCCCTATTTCTGCAACTGATTTCTCAGTTGTCTACTTTGATTTTAAAAACAAAGTGCAAAACAAACCCCGTTACCTGATATTTAACTCAAATTTGTGTTACAGTATCAGCTATTTGGAGAACTTTTAAATCTCCCACAGAGGTTTTCTACTTAAGGTAGAAAAGTGGCAGCAGTAGTGGCCATGTGACTGCTGGTCACCACCAACAGAAACATCAGTTCATAATCTGCTGGAAATTTTTAGGAACATTTGCAGCTACCAGAATGACTGTCTCTGTAGGCCATCCCTAGGCACTGACCATCTGGGGAACAGACTCTTCTGCCTAATTTTCTCAGTCCTGATCTTTCCTTCCTTTCTTTTTACAATCAGCTCTTCTCCAGCTCCTGGAAAAGATGCCAACCCATGACTGCACAGGTACACTGTTCACTGGGTCAAGAATGGACTGGGTGGCCAAACCCAGAGAGAGGTGGTGAATGGTGTTGCACCCACTTGGTGTCTGCTCAGTAGTGGTGTCCCACAGGGATCAGTGTTGGGCCAATGCTGTTCAATATTGACAATCTGGGTGAGGGGATTGTGTGAAGCCTTAGCAAACTTTCAGACAACACCAAGCTGGGTGAGAGAGTTGGTGTGCTGAAGGGCAGGGCAGCTCTGCAGAGGGATACAGACAGGCTGGATCAATGGAACCTGTTGGTTCAACAGGTCTCAGCATGAGGCATGAGGCTCACCAAGACCAAGTGATGGGTTCTGCACCTTGGCCCAACAACCCCCTTCAGTTCTACAACCTGGGCACAGAGTGGTTCAAAAGCAGCTCAGAGGAAAAGGACCTGAGGATGGTGGTTGAGATGAATTCTCCACAACTACCTGCAAGAAGACTGCAGACAGGTAAGGGTCAAGTTCAATTAACTTGTTATGAGATTCTCTTTGAGGCAGGATCTGAAAGTGCCAAACATCTAATGGTAAATGCTTACTGGTCATGAATATAATACAGTAAAAATTGATTGTGTAAAAACAATTCAGAGATGTAAGTTTGGATTTGGGCATGTCTGGCAAGTATTACAATCTGGAAGTTCAAGCTAAATTTTGCAACTACATCTAAAATTTAGTGACATCACATGGGCCTTGTAGTGTTCAAGAACTTATTATGATATTAAGGTAATTCTGTTGTTAAAAGAATCTATGAGTGGAGAGAAGCCATACAAATATTTAGAGAAGAAAGGACATCACAATAAATAACTTTCTACAGTACATTTATTAATTTACACTGCTGAGATCAAAATCTTATCCTTCAGTTCTACTGTATCATACCTTACATTAAAAAATAATTAATCTCTACTTGAGTCACAAGACACTATACTAAAAGAAACATTTCTACTGCTTGCAAGGAGAATATCCCCTAGCCATTAGAAAATAAATAGGACATGAAATTCTCATGACCTCTAAGTCAACATGCCAATAACTGCCACTCCTCTAAAAAAGGCTGAAACTGAGTTTATAAATATAAATTAATTGTTCCTAAAAATACATTCTTTCAGCAGTATTAGGATTTACCTAAATAAATTCTATACAAATTTAAAGTGACTTGAGGTGACTTCTGATACATTATATTTATACTTATACTTTAATGCAGAGAAGTAAGTAGGAAGAGAAGAAGAGTAAATAGAATGAATTTAAAAGGCAGGTTAACTGCATTTGTCTATTCAAAATGCAGACACTAAACTATGTTAAAAAGCATTTATTAATAAAAAAAAGTATATTAAAGAGGGTTAGAATATATTAAATAGGTCTAGAATGTGTTAAACACTAGAGATCTGAACTTGTAGTTGGCAACAATTAAAATAATTCCTTCCTTTCATCTGCACAGGAATTTGGTTGTGTCACTGTCCCTGCAGGTATTTAAAAGATGTTTAGATGTGGCACTTGGGGACATGGTTTAGTGGTGGAGTTGTCAGTGCTATGTTAACAGTTGAACTTGATGATCTTACAGGTCTTTTCTAAATTCTGCTATGGTCTCCAAACATAAAATATTAAGTTCACAAACTCAAATAACCCAAATGAGGTACAGGTCATCAAAATGGTTATCTAGTACACAATCACAAGAGAATGCTCTGCTGGAACAAAGTAAACCAAGAGGTTGCCATCTTCTACCATTCTCTCTGAGAAATGTGCACACTGTCAATATTTCACAGTTATTTGCTATCACAAAGTGTTTGAGATAGCAAGTGCTTTGCTTAGCCCTTCCTGATCTCTTTCTCACTTTTTAGTTCCAGCATCCTTTTCTAGGACCTTAACTTTGGAATCTCAGTCAGCTTCCCACTGCCATTCCCTGTATAAGAGGCACAGATGTAAACTTAGATTATTCCTAATCTGAATTCATTATTTCAAGACAGGTTTATAACCACAATTTGGTATATCCTTCAATATCCTATTAAAGCTTTTTCCTGATGCATGCAGACTGAAATCCAATCCCACTGTTTCAGTTCCTGTGTGTCTTGCACTCCCACACATGGCGAGAGCTGCAGCTGTAGGGAGTGCACAGATGTTGCAGATTTTTGTGAAGGTGCTCTCAACACCTATCAAAATGCCAAAGAATCTGACAGATGCAAATTCACATTTCTGAAGACTTGAGTGCTTGTTCCTCTAGTATTGGCCCATGAACTGAATACCTGCTTCTCAATCTCCCTTCCTCCTCTTACAGCCTCTATCTTCACACAGAGAGAGGGCATCAATCTCTTTCTCCCTGCCCCTTTTATCCTCTTGTTCTGAGTTACTCCATTGGTGGATTGTGGAGCTACCCAAAGTAGATCGGGGTATGGGAAGTAATACAAACATAAAGGAGACAGGGTTCCTGATCTTTCCATTCGAGTCAGGACACCAGGTTGTCCTACTTTGCATAGTGATAAAATTAATTATGTAGAAGTCTAAACAATTTCTTTGCAGTTTGTATCTGCAGTGTTAGGTCACTATTATAAAGGAACTTTGGGAAAAAATACATTTACAATCTGTGTTTCTGAAGAGACATTACATATGCAAGGGTAGATATGCTTTATACTCCTACCCATACATTCATATATGCGTAGATTTTTTCCTTCTCTTACTCAGGATTTGAACTCAGCTGCTCTTTTGCAATAACTTTTACAGGGAAGGAAGTCAGAATTGCAAGGATAAAAATTAATCCTAAAGAAACCAAATTATTCATCATAAATTGCATACCCTTATGTGGTCTGTTCACTTGTTTATCTTAGATCAAAGTCTCCAAGTGACTTAAAATACTGATCCTCCAGATAAAACCAGGATGAGCAAACATAGCAGCTTCAGATGTCTTATTCTAATATGAGATGTGTATCTCATTAATAAAATCCTGTAAAGCTTCTCAAGGCATTTCTGCCTTGGCACTTCCAATGGCAAGGAAAGCAGTAATTCCCAATCTATGCTTTTAAACGCAGTTAAAGGTCATGAATGAATTACTGAGAACTTCAGCATGGAAAGAAAATGGACTGGTGCTAGAAGGAAAACATGAAAATGTATTATAATTAAAATCCTCATCATACAGAAATATTTCTTTACAATATTTAACATTTTTATAGCAAGGAGGCCAAGGTTGTAATGCCATGGCAAAAGATGACCTTTACTTGTCTCTGTGAACAATAAATAAGCATGCAAAATGCAAAACACCACTTTCTGCATTTATCTATATTAGGCATTTCATTAACTTTCTCTTATGCCTTCAAAGTCTTTGTATGCAGATATATCTGCATAGAAAGCACTTAGTAAAATGTCTACAGTCAAGCTATCTTTATTAGTAGGGAAGTCAAAAGGCAGAATAATAATACTAAGTAAATAAAAAAAAATCTCCCAAATGACTTCACATTCATTATTAAAGATATTTAAAAGATTACTTCAGGTAGCCATTTTTATTTGAATTACTGTAATTTATTTTGTTCCAGCTTTCATCCTGGAACCTCCCTGAAACTCCGCAGTTACCATTCAGCGTCTTTGTTTCTACTGTTTGCCTCCGCAGACATCAATCCTGGGGAAGTTCAGCAATTAAAAAGATTGAACATGAAGGCTCTAGAATTTGTGATGCTTTTTCTCACAGCCTTGTGACAAGCTACATCTTCCTTACAAAGCAAGAATCCTATCTGGTCTAGTAACACTCCACTCTGTTTTGTGTTTCTACGACAATATTTTTTACAATTTCTTTCTCTTACAACTTAACGTAGGCTTGTGAAAATCTCAAACCATCTGGAGACTGACATCTCCTAATTTCAGTCAGACATTACAAGTCTAAAGGAAGACAAAAGATATTTGGTTGCTATAATTATAGTGAAAGAAAAAAAATAAAAAGGTGTAATAGCAGAGAATGAACAGAGTAGAGAAAAAATGAGATTCTCACCACAATAGGAAAACCCAGACTGACTTTTTGAGTTTTAATGATGAACAGAGACTGCCCTTACCTTCCATCTGCTGTTCACATTCCTAAATGTTTCTTAAGGAATGTAATGAAAGCCATGATTAGATTAATCAAACAAACCAGAAGAAAATCATATATTAAGTGTCACATTAGAGCAGACGTTTTTCCTCACTCTGAAGTCCTCCTGAGTGTCTCGAAGGAAGCCAAGAATCTGTCTAACTCTGCTGTGGAGAAGCAACTAATAAGATAAAAGGAGACAGTATTTGCTGCTTCATTCACAGTGAGTGCTATGCAAAGTATGCAGCTGTGCTCAGAAACTGGCCTGGGATCCCATCCATGCCAGAGCCTTTGCAGACTGCTGAAGCCAGGCTCCTCCCTTTGCCCCTTACAGTCCCAGCTGCATGGTTACCAATTCCAGACAGGGGTGGACCCCATTCCTGTCATGCCCACAACTGCATGGCCACCAGGGGAGCTGAGGTAAGAATTCATGCCCATGAGAGCTGAAGAAGGTTGAGGTCTTCCAACTGAGACAGAAATCTCCCTTATCTCACCCAATGCGACTGAGGTTCTCAGCATTTTCTGCTAAACTCCACTTAGTCTGGGGTAGGAATGATACCTTCTAGAGGCTGAGCTGGAACAGTGACTAGACAGAGCAAAAAAAAGATAAAGTAGGGATTTATTAAAAGGCCTCAATGGGTACACCTGGGCCACACAAGAGTCCAGCTGGACCACATCCAAGATGCCCCAGAATGGTCACAAAATGGATGGCCGATCAAGAGGTCTCACACTTTTATAAGTTCTGATCCATTAGAATATTAGATTCAATTGTCCAACCATAGCTTCAGGTTATGAACTCTATCCTTCTTGTTTTTTCTTCTCACTTCACCTCGGTTTTCGTTCTTGGGCCCGAAAGTTGCATTGGTTGTCATTGGATCCATGCTAGAGAAGGAATTGTTTTGTCTACCTACTCTGTGAAGAGAGCTTAGTAGAACTTAATATGAAACCCAGAACTACACACTAGAGCAGCATAGAATCTGAAAAATATAAAAGCTAAAACTTAAGGTATCAGAAATAGTAGGGCTATAGACAAGCAAAGATTCATTTTTGACTATGATTTGTGGGTAACTCTGAATTCATACTAAGTTGTTTCTGGAATTTCCACCTTACAATTTTAAATAACATGCATATTGGCTTGGATAGCAAACGGATCCTGTCCTAAAATATGATGTATATTTACAGGTCTAAAATGAGGAACATGCACTAATATCCTAACTCACTACCAATAAAAGTAAAAATCCATTAAAGACCGAACGTATTTTTACACTTGATATTTCTCTGTCCTGATTTTCAGCATTACATTGTTAATAGAGATTTATATGTGAAAAAAAAAAGTCTTTGAGAAGCATTTGAAAACTGGTTAACAAAATTCTATCTTAGGTCTCCTTTCAGAACCTAAAGCAAACATTTATTAACGAAGCCCAGCTCCAAACATGTCCAGATAAAGACACGTATTAAAGGAACACCATATGAGTCTCTGCTGCTAAACCAAAATCCCAATATATAGGTCAGCAGTCTTGGCACCACTAGCACCTACTCTGCAGTAAGCCACAGTGCTGTGCCAGTGCTAAAAGCACTTCTTATTGATTTTTTTTCTTCTAAGAAAAGGATGTGAAAGTAGTAAGACAAATTTAGGCAACAGAAAGCTGAAGGAAATAGTCTAGGGAAAAAAAAAAAGTTGTACACAACACCACCAACAAAGTGAAAACACAAAGTGTGTTAATACATCACCAGTCTGGGAGTAAACAAGTAGGCTTTCCACAATTCTTTCAAGTTTTCAGGTGACCACAACTAATTGCTGAAAAAAGAAGTCATAAGTCTTCTCAGAAGCAAATATAGAAAATACACACAAATGATGTGTGCCCCATTCTTCCCTTTCTTGCCTGCTTGCTGCTCCTGCTGATTTCTGAGTGGTGAGTACCTGAGTATATTTGGTCTCTGCTGCTCATAAGAGAGGATGACAGAATTGCTGAACTGAGACCTAGTATGGCCTGTTAATCTGATTCTAAATGCAGTGTGAATAAAGCATTTGAATTGCTGAATCTTCACCTAGACACATCAACCTTTGCTTTCCCCCCCTCCCCCAGCAAGGATGTGGATGTTGTTATATGTGTTAGTGTTAGAGGGTCCTACAGCATTAAAAATCTAATTTTGTTAGCAAATGGTGCTGGATTTACAGCTCTGGAGGATAAAATGCTTTAAAATGAGTAAATAATTTGACGTTTATACAGTGACTTTCTTCCAAAGATTTGCTACAACGTGCTTATCAAACTGTACACATTTGGTGGCACTGAAATACAGCCAATTTGGTGTGCAGCCCAGAGCACAACAAAGCAAGATGAGAAGGAAGGTATTTAACTAGGTACACTGGGGAAAACCTACTCTCAAACCTTTGGTTTTTATTTTTTTTGGAAATGCAGTGTTCACATTGAACAGAGGGAACTGTGGATTTCAAAGTTTCAACCCCAAGGCTGTTACAAAGACAACTACAAAAGAGGTTTGAATTTTCCCTCTCTCATTCAGACAGACACAACTGTCGAAATACAATGTTACCATTTTCTAACTTTAAGTGTGGACCATTAAGACCTCAATTTATACTAAGATGGTGTGCAAACTGCAGAACAGCCTTTACGTGCCTTGTTGCTGCCAATAAGCTCACATTTGTTCACCAGTACAAAATACCTCACATTTTAAATTGATATTTCTAGTAGGCACAGGTATTTTCTGTTCTGTACCCCACTTGATACACAATTTCTCAGCCAAGGCTACAAGTAAAAAAACAGGTGAAAAATAAGAGTGAGTTTTCTGAATCTGGTTCTGAACTAGCAAAATTTGAAAGATCAAATACCCTAATACAAAAGATCAACTTAATTTGACCTACTCTGAATCTGCTGCAATCCCTCCAAAGTTCCCAATAGTCTGTACTTGCACAGAAATGTGAATGTACACACATGCCCATATAAATACACACACATATTCAATATGCTTAATTAGATTTTCAAGAAAGCATGAACATATAGATAACACAAAATAGGAATAAGCCATGAACTGCCACAAACGTGATAAGAACAATGCATAATCCAGGACCAGGCTGCAGCCTGTCAGAATGATCCGAGATAAAGACTATAGAAACTAGGAGTGAAATTATTTAGATGGTTGTTTAGAATGTGCAGGACCTACAATTGAATGATTTCTGCTCCTGGAAAACTTCCACTCTGTTTTTTGGGGTTTTTTTTGGTTTTCTTTCATTAATTTGGAAAACTGAATTAACTAATTGGTATTAAACCTATACTTTCAAAATGGAAACTGCAGTGGTTTTCAGTAACATTTACCTAGGTTTTTTTTTGCTGAAAAACTGAACAACAGTACTGCTAAAGTTTAAAGAAGAAGAAAAGAGTCCGGAGTTGATGTAGAGAGGCTCATAACCATTTTTGGCAACATTCACATGCAGAAAGAAGTCTCCTAGTCCACATACCTCTGATTTGCTTTTGAAATATCCCACCTTCTGTTTCATTCCATTTGAATCTCTGTGATAATTGTATGAAAGTTTCTTTATTTTTGCTCATGGAGAAAGCACAAAGCAGGCCACTGAGTAAGGTCATTCACTTTTTTCCCTCAGTATCCCTTCCATGACCAATAGATACTGAAGTGGGACCATGAATGCCAATCTAAATAAGATGACTTTTCACCACCAAATGCACACAGAGCAAAGATTTGACATACTACGCACTAGTTACACACTCTACTGAGAGGAATTTTTTGGAGGTGCAGAGTGGGGGAGGATTTACATTCTTCACGACCTTTCCCAGCATCTGAATGCAAACCTCTGCAGGTGTCAGTTTTTTAACATCTTGGATAATGATGAGAGAAATCATCTAGGAATAGAGCCTTAGACTATCAAAGGTTATTTATAGCAATTTGATTAACTAGTGAGGCTTCAGAGACACTACTTTGCCTCCCTCCAATAAACCTTCCAGTCATTCATTAAAATTAATACACATTAAAAAATCCATTTAAATTACAAGGTTGTATTTGAGATATTAAGAATGAATCCAATCATATTTTACAAGTAAAAGTTATTAACGTGGCTTTCAGGAGCTCAAGCAAGATAGTAGCTATGTAACATTACCAAGAATGTTCTGTTTTTATTTGCAAACTTATTTATGTTTTACAAGCTAAAGTGTCATTATTTGGCAGCTGACTGACTATTTGATGTTCACACGAAATATGCTCAGCTTGAAATTTTTCTTAGCTCCTTGAAAACAGTGAGGTCCAGCCTCACTCCTTTCCAGAAATACGTTGTCCTAACGGGAAAGTATAAACAGGTTATCAAGTCTACTCATCACAAACGTAGCTGTTGATGAAACCAACTGTGATCACAGCACACTCTAGAAGTCTTCTGACGGAGCCTAGTCACAAGTAAAAAACACTCAAACTGAATTCTGCTTGGAAGCTTCAGCACGAACATCCTGCACCATCATTTTCTGACTGCCACATTCAAAGAGGATTTTCAAGGGAAAATCAGCATGTCAGCTGCTCACCTCTGAAAAAGCATGGTCATCAGTGTCACCATTTTGATAAATTGAAAACAGGAATTTAACTTTTTCAATCTCTGACCTACAAAGCGACATTGAGGGCCTGGAAATGTGGCCCTGAACTCTTTTGAATGCATAATTTCAAATGCCAATGAAAATAATTTTCTTTTTGCCAGAGAAGAGTCAAAACCAAAAAATATTTTCACAAATATCTGTTTGAATCTTGAAGTACACTAAACTCCATTGTATCCTTTTGCTTCTCCCAAATATTTAAGACTATCAGCATGATCAGAAATGATTCTCATAACCTGGGATTTTTTTTGTTTCAATTATGCACTGTGGGATTGAAGAGTAGCACCAAGCACTCTAGGAATTGTCAGTCAACCAGATATATAAAATAAAGAGCACATGATTTCAGCTCTTACAGTTATCTGGCCAATGTATAGATCACTTGATTAGGGTCTTTGATCTCCAGATTTGAGGATTGGATGGGATTTGTCATGTCAAGGGCTCTCTCCAAAGTCCAGTTTTTAATAGCAGGATGAGGACAGCACACCTGCAGGCACGCATGGAGGCAGTTATGACACTAGCAATGCCTTTTTTCTCTTTACCTCTGTGGCACACTAGTTGGGGTGGATTGGGAGGGTGGGTGTGTAGGTTTTTTTTGTTTGGGTTGGTTTTCACTTTGCTTTAATTTCAATCTTCAATCCTTTAAGTGTTGGAATTGATATAAGATACTGGAAAATGCTTTGTGGCCAGTTAAGGGGCAGATGTTTTGTGGACTGTGTAGCTGCCTGATCCCTGTCTGCTGCTGTAGAGTACTGAACATAAAGACCTCCTTAGCAATCTCCTACAGCCTCCTATTCCTATCAATTTTCATATTTATTTTATAACTATTGTTCAAATGCATTCTTAAATGTTAGCATTTCTTCCATGAACACCATAGCCTATGAAATATAGTTCTGTTCTAGTGATATTGTTTTGAGTAGTAGGTTTAAAAGGAGGAGGAAATTTTTTATATCAATTTGAAATAATTGTGCTTGTTCAAGCAATCAGTTTGTATCAAACAAAATTTACCTACTTAGGAAATGAAGATTGTATTAGGTTTAGAAATAGATTTTTGAGAATAATTTTGATAATTTTAAAAGTGCATTTTAAAAATATTTCTCTCATTATATGTAAGCTATCCACTATCCAAATGAATTCATTTTAATTAAAAAAATATTAAAAATTTGTAAACAGTTTCAGTCAGGTTGTGTTTATTCTTCAAAAGAAACAAAGTTTTCAATAAAAACAAAGTGGTCCAATACAGTACTCTCTTTATGCTTTCATACGTGGTAACAAAAACAGCACCTAGTAAGTTTCATGAAACCTATTTCAAGCAATTAGCTCTCTAGGTATCTTTTCAGTCACTCTGCCAGTATTAGAGCTTATGACACCAGCATGGATGGCAATAATAAACAAAATTAACAAAGATGTACTTCGATCTTTTGCATTATTATTAAAAAATGTAAATGTCCAATTTGCACAAAGAATATAAGCAGCAATAGATTATAATTAGTTTTGCCTCAAACTGTTTATCTTTTATTCAAATGTAATGACAACTAATTTGACATTAAGGCAGCCTAAACACTTTTCTTTTTGGATAGCACCATATGGATTTTGTATTCTCAGAAGACAAGGCAATGGCTAGAAGTATATCTCCAAGGTCACATGCACTTTCATAAAAATTACATTATACTGTTTCAGGGGAATGAATACAAGAGTATAGCTAATTAAATAAAACAAATGAATCCATAAATGAAACATTAAGTGCATACAAGTGGATCAACTTTGTCAGATGCGAAGTAATTTTCATCATCAACAACATGATCTGTTTAAAAAATTGTATCAATTTTCAACTAAGATTTTAAAATGAGAATTCAGAAGACTACAGCAAGGATTTTCTCTTCATTCTTGATTTTCTTTTGCCTTGTAGCGAGAAAAGTATTTAGCACTTTAAGCAACTACCATATAATAGATTGTGCATCATCAAAAGAGCTCTCTAGATGGCAGAAACCATTCCTCAAACCCTCTTCACCAAAATATAGGCACCAAATTAAAGAAGAAAGGACAGAGAATATCTGGAGTCACTTTTTTTCTTGTTCTTGTTATGTATTCCTCCTCCTCAAACTCCAGTTTTGGTAAAAAATTACAACAGGAACAACATTCAGAAAAGAATTTCAGTATAAGAGACAAATTATTTGATTCAAAAGCAGAAGTAATAGAAATGAAAATCCAAATAATTGATAAGATCAACATAAGATCAACTAATGATTTATGAGACAAATCCAAAATCTAAGAAAAACTGAAGATGATAAGATTAGGTGGATTAGTAAATTATAAGTGATAAATGTAATGTGGGCACAAAGATTAGAAATTAAACCCTCCTCAAGCTCTGGTAAAGGAAATATTAAAAACAGCCAACAAGGAACTGGCTGGACTAAACTATGAATATTGCTTTCAGTCCTGATCAATTACTCTCACAAAAGTCAAACTGAAAGTTACTCCTACTTTAGTTAAATATATAATAAATTGAGACAGAGAGAGAATGACAGTCAAATATTTACAGGTAGTTGTCAAATATTTTATTACAGAATTGTATACAGCTAATATTTTTTTTTAATAATACTAATTTTTTTTTTCCCTTGTTCTACTTCTTGCCATTAATTACCTCAACTCATTGCGGTTCTGTAATTTTTCGGAGATAGATGATCCTCTGCCTTTTAGAACAAAACAGAATGCCCTGTTAAAGAAAACCTCTTCTAAAGGAAATTTGTGGACAGAATCTGATACCAGACAAGTTAGGTACCTCTAAATTACAGGTGTGGATCAGATTAAAAAAAGCTTCCTGTATTAAAACATCACTCAGCTGATATACAGCTCAAGTGCTTTGTCACAAGTAGAATCAGACAGACAATGAAGCATCTAATTGCACAACTATTTATGAATGCTTTCCAGTGCTGGCTCAGAAAATATACTTACCACAGCTTAAACATTTGTTTTAACTTAGAAGATAGATTTCTAGTCTTTACAGCTCTGAAGAACTTACACTTTGATACAGAAAAGAACATTAAGAGTCCTTCCACCAGGATATCTAGTTTTTTAAGTCAGAGGAGCACAATTTGCCATGGAAACTTATCTGGTATTTAAAGGTCAAGAAAAGCAAACCCTGTTTCTCCACAAATTCTTTGCTAAATCAACTGGAAAAAAAAAAAAAAAAGACATAAAACTCAGAAAACTCAATTATTCCCATCAGAGCATCAGTGAAGCTCAAAAAATCATCCTCTGGAGAGGTTTAACCCCTCAAGTAAACATACAGAATATTATCCCTCTGGTTAAAGATTTATTAATAAAGACATTATTCCCGCTTCTTACAGCTACAGCTGTTTTCAACCTCTTATTCTACTTATTTGAAGAAAGACAACTAACTTCAAGCCTAGTGGAATTGGTAAATAAAGCCTCTGGGAAGATGATCAACGGTATCAACCTCCACAGATGTCAATGCAAGTATCTCTTTCTGTCAGAGAGATCTTCTTGGTGTGGCTACTCTTAATTGTCCTCAAAGACACTGACAGGAATCCTTTAACAAAACACATCATCTCATGATGCTGTGTGCTGCCAAACATAGGAATATCACGGGCAGTGTTATGTTGTACTGTTTAAGAAAAATGTTACAAAGGCCTGCATATTAAAACAAAAAGGAAAAAAAGCAAAAAAATGCAAAAAACTTCACATTAAAAGCCGTAAAATATCAGATCAAGAATAATTTTTGCTCCACAGAGCAAAACACCCCAAATACTCTGATAGAAAGCACGCATGAATAAGACATAGTCCATAGAGGGGTAATTGCAACCAGCATTTACTATATTTTGTCTTAAGGAACGTTACTCAGTTGAGGAGAAAGTCATCAAGGTTCTAATGTGTATGTAGGAAAAGTAGAATTCCCTTTAAAATTCATATTCAGGAAAAATATATATGACTGAAAAGGATACTGAACACCTTGGTACAACTATCTTATTCAGAATTACACTGAGATTTTCAGTGGTAGCTAATGACATTAAAATATTTAAGAACTCTAATCCTGTGAGATTTGAAGTAAAAGCTAAAACACATTCATTAAACAAATCACTGATGGTGGATAGACACCATGGGGGAAAATAAACCTGATACAAATGAACTTGCTCCCCAAATTAAATATGTATATGCCTATGAGAATCTGCCTCTGCCCAGTGCTACTTTCAAAATGTGAATTATGCCCTGGAAAAGCTGGAACATCACCATAAATACACCTACTATAAAAGATTTCATCCAAGAAATGAAAGAGGACAGTCATATACTTAAGACTTTGGTAATCTGTACTGCTTTTTTGAAACCTGTGTCATGCCATAGATGGAAATGATCATAGATAAGACATTTATATGCTCAAGTTGCCGTTCATAGCCATCCTGAGCTAAATATTGTACGTGCCAAAGAGAATCCACCTCTTATCCACATATCTCTGAAGATACAGTCTGGTTTAGTGTACCAGGAATAAATCTGTCTTTCATCTTGTGTTGACACTTCACTGGATGCACTTTTATGGTAAAAGGTAAAAAAAGTATAATACAGCATATTACAGAGAAAGTATGTAAAACTGGGAATTGGTTTGCCAAAGAAATAATAAAACTTGTGTTCTGTAGGCAATCATATTTTCTAAAGCCAAAATTTAACCAGAGCTTAATCTCTCTGGCAGGACTGACCAAAAGACAAAGAAAGCAGTGGTGCAGGAGGGATGCACAGGGTGCATCAACATAACCCACTCAGCGCACCAGAACCATGCTGTTCACTCGCCCAGTGACAGAAATGCTTTGTGCTATATCTGGATTTCAGCCCAGTGGTACGGACTTAACTGCATCTAGGAACGCACTTGAAATGCTTTCTCCTGAGGTGGAACTAAGGCTGATGTAATATGCCAGGGCAGAGTGATTCCCCCATGCTAGGAAACAAGATGATGCCTTCCTCAGGAGAAAAACACATCCTCTCAGAGGTTTCCCAGCAGTGTATTCAATCCATATGCATGAATTTCTTTTCGTAACAGCAAGTGCAATGGGGAGAGTCATCTGGGAGGGCTGTATAAAATCTCCTTTGCGTCATCTGCTGGATACAGGTTCATATTCTGGACCTAAGACTAGCAACTAACAAGCAGAAAATACAGATACATGGTCCTAGAACAGTATCTGAACATGATAAATCAACAATGTCCTTCTTTCTTCAGGCTGTGCCAGCCACTATTAGAACACACTGTAAAGATGTTGGCATGATGGGATATAGGACACGCAAGGCTGCATCAAGCAGCAAGAGGGACATTACATAATTTATGGCAATCATTTCCTGAAGGTAAACATTAGTTTTTTAACTATTATTTCGATCACTAAACATAACTGCTCTGAGATTTGTTGATGTGATAAATCAGATCTCGTGACAATGGTTTAATTATCACTACTCTTTCTGAGTGACAGGTGATCAATTTCATTAACTCCTCTTCATTTGTAATTGTACTCTTCTTCATCCAGGTATCCTTGACTGATTCTTTTTTTCATCTCACCACAAATCCCCATTTACTGACTTGCTTTCTAGTTGATACAGTTTTCTGTCCCACAATTCTTTTTGTGAAACTGACCCAGCCAGTAGACGTTCTCAGTGGCATACACCTCTAAACAATTTTCTGTAAGACCTAGTTTCAAGTGCCTATTAAAAAAAAAAAATTAAATAAAAAAAAAACAAACTGGTAGTCCTGCATTCTGACTCCAAAAGATAGATTTTACATTGAAGTTGAATGCTCCTTGATAAACCTCCCAGGGCTTTCTTTACTATCTTGGGTAATAACAGCCTATATGCCAGACTTCCAATCTAAATAGAACACTCCCTCTCCATCAGATTCCTCCTTCTTTTTCTTTTATCTGCTTTGTTTTGGTTATTGAGTGCAAATCTATACTCTTTTCCTATGATATGCATACTTTTGTTCAACTACAATCATTCATATATCATCTTATGAAGTATATGATTTTTTTATAATTTATGTACCTCAAATTACTGGAAAATCTACTGTTCATCTTGAAAGATCTCTAAATCCTTCCAGCATCTTTTTTCCTTTCTCTCTTTGTGTTGAATAAATGAGGTGGTATTGTGTATCCTTGCTTTAGCCTTTTACTAACAGCAACTCCTTTATTAATATTGCTTCCACTTAGATAACTTAAACTTTCTCTGGTCCTTGAAGGACTCATTTTAAGCCTTAAGTACCTTTATTAATCTGTATATAAAGAAATCTTCTGAATAAAACATGGTCTTTTCTATTTTTTTAATGCTGTTTTCTTCCTCATAACTATGTATCTCTTCTAAAATTTTAAACATATTCTTATTTTTTGTTGAAAAAAAAAATCACCTAGTCAAAGAAGGTCTGAGTGGAAAGGGAACAAGTGTTTAGATTACCAGCAAGGAAAAGATTTAATGATTATGGATGAAGGACTCCATGACACAAGGACATATAGGTGATGTAGCAAAAAATGTTGACTGTGCAACTGGTTATATCTCTAATGGATCTTGAGTTATAAACAATCAGAGAACCTTGTACATGCATTTTGAAGGGCTTAATTCTACTATCATATATATGGGTGACCATCACTGACTTTACAAAATCACCTTTCAAAATGCAGAGCTTTCAAATGCATTTTTATTCAGAGCAGGTGGAAGTATCAATATTGGAAAAGGCTTTAGAATATATTTAGAACTTGTCACCACAGGTAGATTCAGGTACCTTACAGTTTTAACTTGAAGTGATGGAGGAAAAAACCCAATCTCTTTAGTCAAGTACACAGACAAGATAGAATTTTTTTTTATATCACTAATGATGTTAATGAAAGCAGACAGAAACAGCAATTCACATGAATAAACCAATGCTGAACCCTGAGAGAGAGATTTTCTTCTAATTTGAAATTTTCATATCTGATTACAATTGCTTTTCATTTCCTATTCAGCTGTAAACTTTGGAACTTCCTGTTGTAATCCATCTAACTCTGGATCCTACCACGTTTTGAAAAGAAAACCTTTCAAAATAAAACAAACACCAGGATCAGCATCAGCATAATCCAGTTCCAAATAACTCTGCTTCTGTGCTTGAAAAGCATATTTCTCTCAGGATATTTTTTTTTACTAAGTGTTAAAGGTAGAAAATACATCAGGGATTGAGTATAGCAGCCATCCCCATGAGAAACACAACCTGTAGACACTGGTCTGTAACATTTGATCTGGGATGTAACATCACATGAAGATAACTACTTTGATTTGCCTGACAGTTTATTAGTTTCCTCCTTGAAGAGAAAGCATGTGCTGGTTTTCAGCTGGGTCATGCACTGCCCTGCATGGAAAAGATATAGCAGACCCAGAATTTATTATTAGCTTTAGTGTCCATGACTATTTAACATAAGGTGGGTGTATTAGATGACACTATAGCCTTGCAATGGGCTACCTCTGGTCAAAAACCAATGTTTGTGTGTAAATAAAATATTAATTTTTTATTATAATAAAGAAAAGGATCATGTGATGCTAATGTCATCACTTATCTGCTTAAAAGCTGACCTGAAAGATCACACACTTCATCACCCATCTGACAGAGTAACCACACTGATGTAACCAGACAGCTAGTGTCAGAAAAGGGAAAAGATCACCATCAACACATTAAATTTTTCATAACTTTGCTTAAGTCTCCCACAAGAATCAATAACTTGAGAGAGGTAGGGGAAGGAGGCTTGGTTTTTCTTATTTTTTAAAATTACTGAAATTCAGTATTTTCTCCACTGTTTTCAATTTAGATAATTTTTTAATATAATGCAAATAAAGCAACATTCAAGTTTAAACCACAGTAGTTCTTTTCAATAGAGAGTAGCTGAGGTGGCTTTAAACTAGACAAAAAAATCAGCAAGAATAGAAAGTGCTAAATGTGTTTCTGCCAAGTGACTTTCCATGGCACAATTATTTTGGTCTTTTTTAAATATCTGAAATATGGGAGTTTTTGCTAGCAGCCTAATGCTATACATCTTTAGAAAGTTTAATTCCTTCCAAAATACACATACCATTTCCCAGTGTCAAGTGTCTCTGAATTGCTACAAGAAGGCATAGTTTCAAAAGGTGACAGAAAGTCTTTGCTAACAGAACTATAGCTCTCTTTCCTTTGTGGCATTATTCAGCTCTCTCAATGGTTTGCAGTTGGAGAGAGCTAAAGAGAACCCTATGAACCCATCTGTAGGTTTGGACCAGGACACGCTGCTGCTATTAGAGCTCATTGTGTGGGAGGTGAAATTTTCTGTATGCAAGTAAAATGTACGGCTCTTTCCGGCTTTCCTTTTAGAAGCTTGCATTGAAGCTACATTTTCCCAGTGTTAACTCAATTGCCATTCAGCAAACACAACCTTACTAGTTTTACAGCACGTGGAAGTCAGGATGTGTACCTTATCTTGTCTTCCCATCACACACAAGGAGAATATTTTTAGCCTTCAGCACCTAATTAACAAAGGTGAAGCTGACATCCTCTTCCATGCCTGTGCTGGTTGACATGGAGCATTGCAAATGACTCTCTGCTGGGCAGAGGGAAGGTGAGCTTTGTCTGGCTTTGTGCTCCAATTACAGTCCCATGCTGGCAGGCAATTTATTCCCATTGCCAAAGCCCTTGTTTTCCCACATCCAGTCCCCTGCTTACAGAGACCATAAGCTGTGCTGGTCTTTGGCTGAGAGTAACATGAAGGAGAATCTTGCCTTTGCTAGAATGAAAAAGGAATTAATGGTTAGACCTCAGAGGGATGGAAGAGGACTTTAATTACTGCCCCGATCCCCATGGAATTTAAGAGATGGTTTGAACTCTCACGCTGCTGCTAAGCCACCTCAGAATTTTGGGATTAACTAACATTGCTTTTGTTCCATAAATAAGAAGCATCAGTTTACATTAATTTCCACTCCCAATTGCACATGTTTAGAGCTTTCGTTTGATAATTTCTATACACTGTACTATGCAGCTATCTTTGTCCCTATACTTAATTGCCTTTTTTTATTATTATTATCTTGTTCTATCTTGCACTTAGTATACCCAAGGATTTTAAATAATGGAAATAATAGATTAATAATAATTACTTTTATAACAGTATTTTGGAATTATTTGAAATGTTATAGATCTAAATTTAAGAATAGAAAATTGTACTACGACAACTTTAAAAAGAGATCAGATTTGCTTTGTTAACAGCAACATAAGAATAATATGCTTAAAAAAAATGTAGATTTTATTATCCCAGTATATTGTAATTTCAAAGTGTTTCCTGCAGAACTGCTTTAAAGGAGTTGCTCATCAGCACCATGTTGCTACATAACCTGAAGTATGCAATTTCCTTGCTTTAGAAAAAGTGCCCTTGTTCTTCTGGGTCAAGGAGGTATAATACCAATTAACACACTAAGAGAAGACAGCATAGTCTATTACACAGCTGCATTTATCTTTAAAAAGCAAGAAGAAAACAATACATTAAAATAACCACAGAATCAAGTGATAAAAAGGAAAAAGATCCTAACCAAGAGAAAGATATTCTAAAAGATAGTCTAACAGGTTTCTTTCTCTTTTTTTTTTCTTTGTTTGCTTGTTTTTTCTTGTTTGTTTTTTTTACATTTAAGACCTTTTAATATTACAGGGAATTATAGGCAAGTGCATTTAAAAAAGGGAAAAAAAAATACTGCGGCCATGTTTAAAATAGATGTGAGCAAACGGAACAGAAAAGACAAGTTGTAGTGAGAGAAGAGAGACGCAAAACAAGAGAGGCAAGTAACTAAGGACTAAATGTTGAAAAGTAATGGGAGTATTCCTGCTGTTACACAATAACAGTACAGGTTAAGTGTGAAAGACACAGTCTGCGGGAAAGGATGGGGTTCTTCAAGCAGTTGCCTTACTTAGAGCTCATCTGTAGGAGAGAACCTGATTCCTAAGAGCACCTCCATTAATAAAAATCAACTGCCCTTAACCCCTACGTGTCAGTATTCTACACTTCAAGGCAGATCTATCAGGAAAGAGTGAATACTGAAGAAAAATAAGAGATTGATCTTAAATTCAGCTCTCCTTGACAGTTGTTAATCCTGAACTCTAGACTCCCTCTTGTAGCCAAAAAGGACAATATGTTGCTGTGTAGAGGACAAAGTTGGGGTATTTGCTAAATGTCAGAGGAGCGAATCCTATTTGGAATATTTTCAGAGAAGACACAAGACAGTGACTCTTGTTTCATATGACCCTGAAATATGTTTGCTGAATCACCTTGGAGGAATCAAGGACCTAGGCTTGAACATTAACAAAACAAAACCAGACATAAAATCTAAAAGGTGTTGCTTTTCATATTAGCAAAAAAAGTTGATAAAATGCAGAGAGCAGCAACAGAGAGCGGGAGAGATGGACAAAGAAACTTATGCTTTTATTGGCATCAGAAATTCAGTGATCACTTCCTCCATTTCATTATACTTTTCTCATAAAACTTGCCTTAAACTTGTATTGAAAATTATTCTTTCAAATTAACAAACAAGTCCTTTAGCTACTCTGAATATAAAGAAATTGTTGTTTTCCTAAAATAGGATCCCACTGTACTACTTTTTCTGACTATTTTATCTTTTTGTTTATTATATTTGGCAGAAGAGTTTAAGTTAATGCTAGGTAAATTGTGTCAAGCTAACAGTAAAAGAAGATTCCAGAAGATGTTACATCAGCCAATAGCCCAGTCTGGTCAGCAGTAGCAAGGAATTTTTCCAAAAACTAACTGCTGAAATTTATTCTTGTACATACCCTGCCAGGGCTTTTGCTCAGGAGGTGCACTGAGCACTCTGAACTGGAAGTTGCAGAGGTGGTGTCTGCTTGAGGCTCACAAAGTGCTGGCTCAAATGAGACAGAGACAGGAGGACTCTTAGCACACGTCTTACAAGCACCCTAACTTCCCAAGCTGAGAAAGGAGCACTTGGCTTCCCAGAGGGAAAGGGACATTGGAAGAATGCAGTGACCACAGGAGCTGCCAAGCCAGCTGTTTGGTGGTATCTATCCCCAGACTCTCTAGTTTCCTCCTGTCACCATCACCAGAAATGTGCAACAGAATGTTAAGGAGCATTACAGCACAAACTCAACATAAATAACAATAAAACTGCCCCTCCTCAGTAAACCATTTGTGAGAATTCAGACACAGGCATCCCTGGTGCTAATCTCATTTACAAGATGTAATGGGCAAGAAACAAGGCAAAAAACCTGACCTCCTTCCCTAAACTAAAAAAAAACCCAAACCCCCCTAAACACTTGAAGTTACTGCAGCATATCGGTCTGCAGTCATTAGAGGAAAAAGGAATCAAACTCTGCTTAGATCACTGGAAACAAAAAATCAAATTGTAAGTTTTTACCAATAACTCCTTTTGAGTAAGTACCAAGAAGGAGAGAATTTTTTTTTCTTTTAATAATGTAAGCATGGTTATCATCAAAAAGATTTTGAAAATAACTTGCAGTTTCCATTAGTTAAGTTTTGTTTGCTCTGAAAGCATCTATAGGAAGTACATTTAAGTTGAATTTATACTGCACTACTAGAACACTTAAGTAGTCAGAATAACTACAAGAATATAATTGATTTATTCATCTTTTCAAGGCCCATTTTTCTTTTCAATTTTTGATTTTTTTTTACAAATTTACAGTTTAACTTGTTCCTAAATGGCTTTCCCACTACTATGGAATGGGAGAACCATATAGGTAGTTCCTTTTATTTTTATTTGTGAGTACATTTCAAAACATTAATCTGCTTTCAATTTCTGGTCCCAGAGATCACCTTCCTTTTAGCCTTTAATATTTGCATTTAGGGCCTATTAAGGTATGAAAAATACATATAACTCTTTGAATGATATATCCTCTATGATATAAACTATGACTCAGTTTGAAACACAATAGAGATCATGGTGAATATAGATATTTAAAAAAACAAGTTTAGTCCTTCTCAGGAAATACCTGTGTTCTTTCTGTTTATGTGATTTTAGACTACTTTTCTATATTCACCTTTTAATTAGACAAGTCATAATCATAATCCTGTTCAGAAAAAAGGAAATATGTAAAAGAAGTTTTGTTCAGAGGTTTATCATTCACTAGAAGTGCCTGCTTCACTGTTATTTGGAGAGCACTGATATGCATTATACTTCTATTGCAGTTCATCTGCTTACTTAAATATTTATTTATGGGAAGTGTGCGTCTTCCACAATAATCAGATATAAGACATATTAGATATCATGAATATTCATAA
This sequence comes from Thryothorus ludovicianus, assembly GCA_013397245.1. Classification (NCBI taxonomy): domain Eukaryota; kingdom Metazoa; phylum Chordata; class Aves; order Passeriformes; family Certhiidae; genus Thryothorus; species Thryothorus ludovicianus. The sequence continues at coordinate 815,111 of VZTB01012674.1, forward strand.
GTTTTCAACCTAACTATAAATAGCAATACAACAACCTGCCTTCATGAAGGAAAGCAGATCTTAAATATAGATTATTAAGAAGAATATATGCATGTCTCATTACTTAGCTGTATTTGCATCTATATTCATTTAGCACAGCCTATATAAATACTAACTTAAAAACCTGGAATCATAACAAAAAAAGAATCTGTCAACCTGAGATCTTAAGGTGTGCAACAGGTCACATTATAAAAGGGAAAATATCTGCAGAAGAGGGATCTGGTATCACATCCTAATCAAGGCCTAGTACAGCACATTCAGAATAAAAATTATTTTATATATCCTTATTAAAACACAGTACTATGATGACTAGTGGGAAAAATTTCTTGCACTGTTGAAAAATTTAATCCTTTATCTAAATGAGTTCATTTTTTTAATGATTTTATTAACACTACTAAAACTACAGAACAACATTACAAATTCTTCTCAGAGACTACTGATAAAAAACCCATAGAGAGCTTGAGGAGGTGCAGGTTTTATTCCAATGACTTTTGCCCTTAGCACCCATGTGCAGTCTCACCACTAAGTCTGCCTTAAGACTGATTTCTCTACTGGCTTGACTGTGACTTCTTTGTCCTCAGATTTTGTCATAAACAGGCAAAACAAATTAGGAATTACACTGAAATATTTCAGTTATGAGGAAATTATTGCCTATTTCCTTACTATATTTGTTTTCACAAAACAATGGCCTAGAAGTTGAAACAGCTTTACTACTGAGATACCATGAATTTGGTGATTTTTTTCCCTCCTTCTATTTATTATGTATTTGAGCAGCATATGAGGACAGGGGATCAGGGGAAAATTTAAATCTCATATAGGAGAGTTATCTCAAATTATAGCAGTCCTGGCAACATATTTTTCATTCTCTGCTGTAATAATGCTCTGCAAAATATCTGTTTTTCTTGCATCTGCTAAAACACAGCATCAGCCTTAAAATCAGGCAAAAAATGTACTGAAATTATTAAAACCAGAAATACCTTTGGTGTATTATACCTCAGAAATTTTAACTTTCTTTTCATGTTTTTTTTCCTAACCATCTTTAGCATGCAGAACACACTCTGATATTAGTTCAAAGCTTCATCTCCTTCCAAAAATTCTTCTGTTGATGAGATGAAACCTCAACAAGTTCTTTATGACATTCAGATTATGCAGTGCAACATACAGATGTATATACTTCATTAATTCTAAACCTGTAGGTCTTGATTTAAGTTTAGAGGCTTATCTCCAAATAATGCTCTTTATAATTGCCATTAATATTAGTGAAAATAATCACACATTTTATGCAAACCTCAAAGCAACAAGCACATGACTTCTATGTTTCTATGAAAATGGTAACAGGAATTTTCTGGAATAGTATGTGTGAATTCAGTGATTTTCCTAAGAGTATGCTGCAAATAATTAATATTATTTTGTATTTTTGGAAAATAGGAACAATGATTTTTGAAAATATATACCCAATTCAACACTATACACTGTTCTTATCTGTATAAAGTGCCTTTTATAAATGTGCTCCAAGTTACTTCTGCAAAAGGATTTAATGTCAGCCTGTGAAATGCCATAGCAACAATGATGCAAAGGGCATTTTAGGACATGGTGGTCTTGAGAAGCATGCTTCAGAACCTATTGAAAATTTCAGCTAGATGAAGGATAAATTCAGAATTCCACCAGAAGAAAAACTGAGAACATATATTTAAATTAATGTATGTCTTTTAAAAAATGTAAATTGAAGAAAAATTGATGCTACATGTCTTTTTAATTGATTTGTTGTGGTAGATTTAGCTAAAGTATTTCAGATTTTTCCCTCCCACAATCTAGAATGAATTAGTTTTGAGGTTGTTACTAAACTGAATTCCAAAAGTGCAACTACAACAAAACACTAAGAATGCAGTTTCAATGAAAAGGGAATCTGAAACAGGTTTTTTGTAGGTAGCATGTTTACTGTAGAAAGCCATAATAATCTTTAGCTCAACTAAAAAAGTTTTTTTGATTATGACAGGAGGCAAAAAGAGATGCTTTGTTTTAATTTAATTTTCCTGTTAGTGTCTTTCTTTAATATGTAGCAATTATATGGCATATCTTAACCAGATTTTAAGTAAAATGTCTGTTACTGAACAGGGAGAAAAATACTTCCCCACTGATAATTTCAGCAGATATCAATAATTCTACTATGTCAGATAGGGCCAAACTTCAAATGCTCTTCCATGCAAGTGACCATAATCAATGGGCATAGCTGCAAGGCTGCAAGGAGATTTGTCCCCACTTCACTCACACTGTCACTAATGATTGTGGAGAGAGATAATTAAATGGGAGTAAAATTTCTGTCACCATGCACAGTCTTGAATAAGATTAGAGCACTTGACACATATCCAGGGAAAAGATAAAAATTGGAAGAAATGAGGGCAGTCAGGATAAGAATAACTTATGTAAAAAGACTCACTGTTTTTGTTTTGGTTTGGGCATCTGTACATGCCCCCTGACTATTAGAGGAGCTGTAGTGATGAAGTCTTATTTAAGGAAGAAAAATATTTGAGGAAGGTGGAATAAAAGAAAATGTTCTTTCTAATAAGCTACAAAATTGTAGAGGAGAAAAGTCAAAAAATAGAGACAAAAAAGCAGAGGGGAAGATGGTGGCACAAAGGTCTGTATTGAATGACATTGCAATATAGTGTTTGGTCACTGGTTTATATGCATATGTATAAAGTAAACAGAGATGGTGTAGTCAGTGACAAAATAATGCAAACTGTCTTCAAGATATCATATTTATTTTTCATTGAAGATTAGCATTTGTATAAAAAAGAAATAAAGTTTAGATATCAAGAAGGAGGTGCAAAAAGACAAGAGCAAGTGAGGCCTCACATAAAATTAAAATCATGGTGTAAGCATTTCCCGAACAGCAAAAATGCCTTCTCTTTTATCAGAAGTCCAGTAATATATTGAGGTGTAGCTAGTCCCTGAGATACCAAATGTCCAGAACAGATGGACATCAAAATCCAGACTCCGATTTAGCTTCAACTTTTCTTTGTGAAAGGGTCAACAAAATTTCTGACACGTCAAATTCCTTAATCTTCCATTCATTGATTAGTTTGTCCAGAATGAATGAGAACTAACCCAAAGTGAACATATGTGCTCACAATAAATTCTCTCTGTTAATGTTCTAATGAACAGAAATTCTAAATAACTTCATTGATGCTTGACTACTATCAATACTAATCTTTACAGCACTGAATAATCACTAACTAATTAATCCGGACAATACCTTTGAAGCAGCAATTTAGCAATTTCCCTTCCCCACTGCAAGGGAAAAAATAGGAAAAAAATAATAGGACCTGAATTGTCTAATGTCTTTGTTTATTTATAATAATGGAAATTCGGACAACTAGATATACTTAGTTACTAGGTAAAATCACCTATAAATTAGTGGTTTATATTCTTTTGTTATTTATTCTGATTTTGTACCTATCAAGTTAATTTGGAGTCTCTTATGTAGTGATTTCATTGGTCCTAAGATGCCACCCAGAGACGCCAGAATTATATCTGAGTTATACTAAGGCAAAAAATGTGATCTCTTTCTTCTAGTTCTGTTCCAGTGCAGTACCAGCAAGACAGTCTGGAGAAACATATTCAAGAAATACTACAATGAACAGGAGCTCCAGAGTAATTCCACAAGTGCAGTATTTTTTTTTATAACACTTACTAGTCATTTCGATAAGGCAAAATACTTTAAAAAAAATAAATTCATTTAGGATGAGAAAGGTCTTTTATATTTTGAACATGTTCAGAAGTTGAAATATTTTTAAAATCTAGAGAAATGAAATTTAAAGGAAAACTATAAACACTTTGGCAAAGATGTATGGCATATTTTTTAGTCTCTGAACCACACTTCTGAATGACAGAAGAAACATATGTAGGAAAAAGAGTTTGTGTGCCAGAAATCTTGTCTGACTCCCTCCTCCAATTATATCAGCTGCTGTAATAACATACAGATTCCTTACAGGCTTTTCCCTACTTACATCATTAAACAATCGCAGCTATACAGTCATTACTCACTCCACAAAAAAAGTTAACAAATACACAATTCACGTTTCATTAAAATGTCTGTCAGATATTTAATTATTGCTTTCATGATGAACAATAACATTTCTTTGAAAGAAAGTACTTACTTTTGGACTTCTGAAGATAAAGTATAAAAATATAATATCCCCCAAACACAATTTTTTTTATGAAGCATAGTAGCTTGGTATGAATTCTCTGGTTTAACTAGTTTCCTCCATTTGAAAACTGTTTCTTCATTCCTTTTTGGATTTGGCTTTGACAAAATGACTGCTTTATATTTCTTAGCAGTTTCAGCATTTATGACTTGTCATACTGATAGATGCACATCCATAATTTACTATCAGTGCAACTTAAGGATTGTGAAACTTCAGGAAGCATCTAGGTTCTCTACAAAAATACACAATAAAAACACAACACACAGTTAGACGTGGCTGTCTCAAAGCAAAATACAGATTAATTCCTTCATCAGGCTCTGTTATCCTTGGTATAGAGATAGGAGTGGGAGCTTTGACTGTGCTAGGAAAGGGATACTGTGCACACATTAAGGAAACACCCTTCTGTTGCACCAGCAAATGATTGCATCTGTATCAATCAAGCAGTGTCATAGAAATGAAATCATGATAATGGGACTTTTATCACAGGATCAATGCTGCCTGTTTTGAAATTTCTTCTGATTCACCTTGTGGCCTCAGCCTTTATGTGGCAGCAAAAAGCCATTATCTGTTCTATTTCAGTGACATTTACTCTTTCTCCTCATCTGTTCAGATGTCCATTCTTTGATGGCTCTAGTATATCATGCTTTTCATACTCTAGCAGTTATTTACGCCAACATTTTCAACTACTTTAATAGTTTGGGTGAGAAAGGCTTTTTTCCTTTTTCTCAAAATTTCATCACAGCAAAAATTCTGTTGGTCTGATTATGTGATTGCATTTTCTTTATCCAGTTGGAGGCTCCATGAAATCATATTAGTGCAGTACCATCTCTGGATCAGGTAGAAAAGCTTTCTCATCACTAAAACATTGCCCAAATAAACTATGAACCATAATTTTACATAAGTGACAAAAGCACTAGTCTAGTTGTAAAAGTAGTTGCTGAAAAGGACAAGTGAACTCACTCAAAATTCTCAGTTGCTCACAGATTTCACTGCATCTCTGTTACTTCACTAGGATAATAGGTTTGTGCTATGAAAAAAACAAAACCAAAGTACAACAATCACAGACAGGGAGCAACTCTACTATATGAAAGATGTAGGATATCTGGGAAAAATTGTGTAGGCCAGCTGAAAACTAGCCTTTTACTGTAATCTTCAAGGATAATGTAAGGATTAGACAGGTTTGGAGTTCCTTAGGTTGTTTTTGCTCCTTGTGGAAACAGGAGGAGCATAGGTTTTTCATTGAAACTTGAAATTACAGTGATGCCTTCTTCCAACCTAATCTCTGAAACTGCTGAGAAGCTAGCTGTGAATCTATAGTAACTATTATAGGTACTACTCTTTAAGTATAGCATTAATATCCCCCAAGGAGTTAACTTGAAAGACAACACAACTCTCACACACAAAACTCTCTATTCAAAATAGTAATTTAACTATAGCAAAATGACTGTTTTACTAGTATAACTAACAGTAGTAATGCTCATTTTAATTTATGCAATTACAGGTGACTTGTAGGGAATACAGATATTCTGTAGAGTTTACAATTTTTTTTCCGACACTGGCAAATTGGTTGTATGATTTTTATTATTCAAATTCAAAAGGCTAAGCCTTTGGAGGAAAAAAAACCTAATGACATAGCAAAAAAAAAGGTTGCAATTTACTCAGTGGAAGTCTAAAACACCAGGTGCAGAAGAGAGACAAACAGCTTTCAGATTTTTGTGCATTTTCTTTGTGAAAACAGGTCTTCAATCAGCACAGAAAACCTGTCCCCTCATTGAGGATGACAGCAGCAGCACAGCTGTTGCTCCAGGGAAAGAACTGAGCAAGGCAGGCTGTCGGGGCTGTTACAGCCACTTCATCCACCAGAGACACCTCAAAGGTAACCCTGCTACTTGAAAATGAAAACTCCCTTCAACGATACAATGTTTATAATTCCAAATTCAGTTCACTAATTATACTAATCAGACAGTTGCCATACCAAGAAAACATGAGCGAGACTAAGACTTGCAGCACAGAATACATGTGCTGGAACTAGAGCTACCAGCACTGAGACTCGGTGGTTTGCCTGCCTGCAGGCTCTGCTGTACAGCCACTGCTGCTGCAATCCCAGCACAGTGCACGAGAACACCAAACCAGCACAACTGGGAGGATGGAGTATGGAGTGATACCAACTTTCATCTGCAGCTTGTGCAGAACAGGAGAAGAAGCACCACGTTTATCTACTTTTTAAAGAAAGTTGTGGATGTCCTATCCCTCAAAGTATTCAAGACTAATTGGCTTAGAGCAAACTGGTCTAGTGGAAGGTTGGAATTAGATGATCTCTAAGGTCCCTTTTCAACCCAAACCATTCCGTGGTCCTGGGATTATGAATTATATCTAGAAGAAACCAACATGAAAACCTCAGGTATACTGAAGAACAAATCAGTTATAGGTTAACTATTCAAATGATGATTACAATAAAATAACGAAACATTTGTAAAGCATATGAAGGTAAAGAAATTCAACTGTAGTTGGGAAAAAAATGACAAATTAGGTGGCATATAAAATAGTCATTAAATAGGAAATAAGACTAAAACCTCTGACTCTTTCCAGAAACCCTGCACCAAATAGTACACTGTAATGATTGTGATGGTTTCTATGAGAAGAAGATATGCATGACATAGAAAAATGGAACAAGATCATACTACCACTGTAAAACATGCTGTTCTCAACACAGCAGGCTAAGGAAGTTGTCAGAGGATTTTGAACACCACCACCAAGAATACTAGAACAATAAAGACAGCTAGGTAGGAAACAGTAACATGTTCTCCATATCTAGCTAAAATTTGGTGCAGTATAAATTTGTTTCATATCCAGTGCAAAATTTACTAGTTCTTGATTAGCTATATATTGTTTAAAACAATGCAATGAGGCAGTGCAGATATCTTTTTACCTTGTTCCCATCTGTCTTTGCTACGCTGACATTCCTAGTGGGAGAAAGAAAATATCTCTTTTCTGAAGGAAACTGAGCATGTCTGACTGGGAGAAACTTCTGCAGGGCTGTTGATAAGAAGGGAAAAGGAGGCAGACAACGTGCTGTGTTGTCACAGTTGGGACTCTGCTCTGAGAAGTAAAAGGTTTCCTGCAGCAGTGAGACAGCCCTGAGGATGGACCAAAAGCAAGGGAGCCTGGATCAGCTGGAAAATGAGCTGGAAGCAGAAAGGATCTGCAAGGCTTTGTTTTCAATAGGTTTCAATCAGCAGACAGCAAGTCAGTATGACAAACGACTTATGATCTAGCTACAAGTTTATTTCTCTTTTATGGAACAGTATTGAAGACTTAGGAGCCTTATGGTATCTTTCAGCTTGTTCTCTGTGAAACTAAGCCAGGTGCTTTCAATCTCAGCCTGGGGTCAATTCAGGAATTTTTTGCAAAATCCAAAAGTATTCTTTATACCTAGGAAAAGTTGTCTTGAAATGAGACATCATAAAGTTGTCTAGAAAAAACTTTGTCTTTCTAAACACTCAGAATACTTAGACAGATAAATATCTGACAGATTTAAATGGATTGATGCCTTTTCATTTTATATTTAATAAGTATGAAAACTTATGTCTGATTGTCATAAAAGCCTTTGATAAACTTCACACACTGCTGGTCAGTATCCACTTATAAAAAGGTCACATGTACCTTCACTGAAAGGCTTTACAAAACAGCAAAAAATGCACATGCAATAGAAATTAGGTAGGAAAACTGTCCTTTATCTAGGCCAATGGAACTATGCTTTACACCTATACTTTCTTCTCAAGTTTCTCCCATCTTCAAGGGTGCATCTGAAGATGAATATTTAATCCATGTCCATGTCAGAAAGTATCCCTGTGCTGTTTAGGAAAAGCATTTCTATGGATCTTAAATACTTGCTATTTTTACTACAGTTTAGAAACTCAAAATAAATGTTGAGCAAAAGTATCATTGGTGGGACATTCTTTTTAATTCAATGGTGAAATCCTGAATGACAAAGAGAATGTACACATAAGTTCACAGAACAAGAAATAGTATATCCTCCAGTAAAACAAACAACTTGCTTGGTCTATCTTAAGACAATTAACATAAAGTAATTTTCCATCAAAAAAATGGTTGTAAATGCATGCTAGCATGAGCTGTTTGCCTAGTCATCAGGATATTTATTTTAATTGAAAAAATAGGCAGGTGGGGCTACACAGTTGCTTATCACTAATTTGTTTAAGTCCAGACAACAACCTGAGCAACTTTGCAAAGAGTTACAGAGTTTGCAAAGACAACATTACAATCCATCATGATCTAACGCAAGGCAGAGTACTGTAAAACATCAGAGGTAAGAGGAAAGCTGCAACTCTAGTATATCACTTTCATTTCCTCTGTCAATCAGTTTAACAAACAGAGCAATGACTTATTCATGAAAACATCTTTGTTTACCTCATTAGCTAAACATTTACTTGTTTCATGGTGGTTTTGTTTTGGTTTGGATTTGGTTTTGCTTTTTTTGGTGGGGGTGAGAGTGGCATAGGTGATGGTGTTCCTTTTTCTTTTGTGTTTTCTAAACCAAGCCTTTCCAGCTCCTACAAATGATCTTGTGTGGTTCACAAACTACCCGTGAAAGTGATATGATCAAAGGATGAACAAAAATTTGAAAAATGCTTATGCATGGGTATGAATGTGCAGCAGCTCACACAAAGAGAAACATTCACATTACTGCGTACACGCTGCAGCTCCACCAGCTGCTATCTCCAATAGTACAGCAGCCATTATCACAGCACATCTAACAGCACCCCTGGGAACTCCTGAATTTGATGTTTAATACAAAGCAGCTTGCTGAAAACTCTGATCACTTCCTACTCTTTTTCCAAAAGGAAGAGAATGAAATCGGAGTTCTTAGCAGCTGTTTCCTGTATATTGACAGACCGAACGCTTCTCACACTACTCTTAGAGAAGCAATGTTCAGTAAAATATGCAGATATTCTTAAACCATAGAGCGCCAATTCACAAGAAGAGGCAATAACAAGATAGTAGATGCTTGAGGATATAGATGCCTTTAGAACAATTAACTACATCTGTACAATTTTTGTCTCCTACCTGCCTGATAAAATCAACTGCTCATTCATTCACGCATTCTCATGAGAGATGTTTTAACATTTCAAATCACTGAACAGCCTCACAGCACCTTCTGCATGCAAAAAAGTTTCCACATGTTGAACAATTTTTTTTTTAAAGCCCACGTATTCTTTCTCCTGGGAACACAGAAAGATTTTTTTTTAATATTACCAACAACAAAAATAAACCCAAAATAATAACAGTAATCCAGGAAATAAAATTAAAAAATAAAAAACCCTCAAAACAACCCCAGAACACCCAAGCACAATTTTAATATTACAGAAAAAAACCTAAACAAAACCAAAACCCAAATATAATTCAAGTGGTGCGATCTTATACTCTTGTAGAAGTAGATTATGCTTAATGAAGTATAAAAAGCCCAAAGCAATCAGAATGTTCTAGTTAGTAATCAAAGTAGAAATAATTTTTTTAAGCTATGGAGAAACTCAAGAACCTGGACTTTAAAGCATGTTTTGCATTTCTTTGCTACACACTGATTAATCTTATTATATATTGGATAGTGATATGGATATTTTCATATTACTGAAATTCATATGATACTCATATTTGATATTCATATGATTCATATTACTCATACCAAGAACAACTAAGGCATGTTTCAGTCATTAATATATGAAATATAGCTCAAACTGTAATTAAAGCAGTAACTTACAATTAGCAAAAGTAAATCCTAAAACCTTTGAAAGTGTGAAAAGCTTTTGCGATACAAAAAAACCCTAGCAACAAAAAAACAAAAATCCAAATCCAATGTAAATTGAGAATTAAGCATATTTTCAAGTTCAAATACAACAAACTGATTATATTGGTCTGTTCATTATTTTATTTTTATTGGGAACTTTTACCCTGGAAACCATAAGAAAAGCAGTACTGTGCCAAAGACAATCTCAGTCATCCTTTAGTCTTAGTGACACTCCATCCTAAACCTCTGAAACAATATCCCTTTCAACAGCCTTCATATGTTTATACTAGTGCATCTTTCCATGCTTACAGATAATTCATTGGAAAAAATTGGAAAAATGTAGCAAACACGCAGATTTTTTCAGAAGAGTGGCTAATAGTGATTTCATTGGTTTTGTATCAAAATAAAAGGATTCAATGAAGTCTTAGCTCAACACATTTCCCTAAAAAATTCCTCAATTTCTTGGAGCACACCTTGAGTCTCCTTCCATGTCCTCTGCAGAAACCTAATGTGTGATGATTAAATACAGTTGCAGCATTCTGCTATGTCACTGCCTCCCCTTCATGTCTGTGCAATATTGTTCTAGCATTTCTGTTTACTTTAGCATTCCTTAAGAGATTTCCACCTGTTCCATGATCCTTTCGGAGATAACAATTCAGATGTGCATCCTTCTCTTTTGAGTAATGGGACTTGTGGTCAGTACCTCATGCGTTGTCTTTGCTGCTCTTTCCTACGCAGAGGGAGGACGACTCAGACTCTTTCCCTGCTCCTGCATAGCATTCCTCCCACAGGAGACAGACCCCCATCAACTCCTCATGTGTGAGTCCTTCCTGCAGGCTACATCCATTCACAAACTCCTCCAGAATGTGTCCCTTCCTTGGGGTGCAGCCCTTCAGGAACAGACTGCTCCAGCAGGAGCCCCCTCAGGGTCACAAGTCCTGCCAGCGAACCCGCTCTGGTGTGGGCTCCTCTCTCCACACATCCACAGATCCTGCCAGGAGCCTGTTCCAGAGCAGGCTTCCCACAGGGGCACAGCCTCCTTTGGGCACCCACCTGCTCTGCCCTGGGGCCCTCCACGGGCTGTGGGTGGATCTCTGCTCCCCCAGGGACCCTCCTGGGCTGCAGGGGCACGGCTGCCTCACCATGGGCTGCACCCGGGGCTGCACCCGGGGCTGCAGGGCAATCTCTGCTCTGGTGCCTGGTATGTTTACGTCTTATCCTTTTTCACCGACCAAAGGATCTGAAGGGTTGTTCCTCTCACATATTGTCAGTCCTCTCTCCAACTGCCCATGATGCCACACAATAACTTCTCCCCCTTCTGTAATATGTTTTCCCTGAGGCACAACCACCACTGATGCTGGGATTGGCATTGGCAGGTCCACCTTGGAACCAGTTATCATTGGCTCTATTGGACAGAGGAGAAGCTCCTAGGAGATTCCAACAGAAGCCACCCTTGTAGCCCTCTGGCTACCAAAGCCTGGCCATGCAAATCAAATATATTATCAAAGTTGCAGACAAAGCAATTCTTCTACCCACTAGGATTTTAGACACATTCTTCTACCCACTAGGATTCCTCTATCCACTATGTTTTAAGTGTCTTGCTTGTATATTCAATCAAATCCAACTTTTCTACCTACAATTTTTCTTAAAAAACCCAAACTCACTGGCCTATTTTGAGCATTTATCATCTAGCCTGAATGAAAATCCTCTAGCTTCCACATGAAATACCTCTGATCTGGTAACTGCTTGTATAATAGCCTTTCCTGGCTTAAGCAGGATGCAGTAGTTGGTAGAGAGGGTAAGACAACCAAAATGCATTCTTGCTCTCTGAGTAATTTCCAATGATTTTAAAACCAGAGTCAAAATGAAATCAAAACACTGCACAGAGCTTGCCTTGTCTCAGCACAGACTTTCTTTCTTTCTTACAAGGGCACCGCAAGCTGTCACCCTTTGACCTCTAGTGAATATCCTTAAAAGTATTAAAACTCAAAAATGTCAAAATGATCTTTGTACACGATTCAAGAGCATGGGGTGGTTGGAAGGAAACTGGCACTAGGCCTCATTGGTTAGGATGTTTGCCTCACATGGAAGTGGGAAAATATTTTTTAAGCTCCTGGAGTAATTTAAATTCTACCATGGAGAATTTCCTGCTTCCTGCTTGTCTGTCATATTCCCTCCCATATGATCTTTACACTCTTGCCTCCACGTAAAACAATGGCTCTGGGCTTCCACTGATAACTGACTTCATTCAAGACAGCTCCCAAAATGCCAGTGAGCTTGTGTACAGTGCCACAGACCAGCCTCTGCCCCTGTGAGAAGGCTCTCTGTGAAGCCACAATCCCATCCTTTCAGGGAACACAAACTATTGCCTTCACAGAGACAAGACAACAGTAATCAATTAATCAATATCACAACAAACAGTGACTCCTATCTCCACCAGTGCACCGCCTCCTGTAAAGCCAGTTAACAGGAACCAGGCATTGATCCCACAGGAGCAGAGTAACTTCAACAGCTGCCTGGAACACTCTTGCCACATTTCATTGCTTAGAGAATAGAAAAAAACAGGGGCATAGCATCTTCCCTAATCTGGAAACTGGGTAGATACCACCCAGTTTACCAGTATTACAGGTTTTAAACACAGTGCTGTCCCAGTAGTTTCTTGCTCAAACTCTGAACTCTGCTAAAGCCCAGGAAATAATTGTGTTCCAGAAGAACAGCAGATTAATATTGACAGAATTTAGATGAATATATTTGAAAGTGCTAGACCAGCCTTACAAACACTTAAGAACAACATTTTTCCCTGTATTGGACAAAGCCACTATCTGCTTGTAGACTTAGACTTGTAGACTCTTCAGATAGGCATCTAAGGGTACAGCAATGTAATCTGAAGAAAACTGCAATAGAGAGGCAGAGAGGCATAAAGAGGTTAACTTTAGAAGTTAATATGTAAAGAATACAAATCTCCCTCCTTGGGAAAACTGTAATAATTATCTTAAGAACATATCCAGCCTTGAAACTCAGCAATACCAAGTCTCTGGTACTTCAGCCAGAGAAACAGAAAATCTATTTTTGTATTAATTTTAGAAAATTATAAGACTTCTGTTCATACAGTGAAAACTTTACCTTGTCCCTTGCATCTTACACTTCATATTGGTCAATTTAGGTCGTCAAAAAAATAACAGAAAACTTGAGGCTGTGTCAGTATGGCAAAAATATCTAGTCTTTCCTCAAAGACAAAATGTGAGAATATCGAGTATTTAACTGATTATTAATGCTAAATGAAAGTGCAGCAGAGTAAAATATGAAGGAAGTGGACATTGCACTGCCACTCCAGTGAAGGGTGGTGCTTTGTTTATTACCAGCACAAGATGTATCCCAAAACCTCCAGCCTCCCCTTAAAATGGCACACACACCAGTGCACCGCCTGTTCACAGCAGTGAATGCAGACAAATGGGGAAAACTTTTTTCTTAAGCAAAGTAGCGACAGGGCACACAGACAATTCCAACTCCACTAAAATATTAATGCCAACCTCAGTTAAAAATGCCATTGTACCCATTAAAATTGAAGGAAGTTTTCAATGGAAAAAAGAACTGACAGGGTCTAGCATTTTGTTATATGTATAAAGACATAACAGGAACAGGAACAAAGGAGTTTCTGCTTTCATTCAAGGTTTTCATTTAAAAAAAAATAAAAATCCTTAGAAAGCTCAGGATACAATGTTCCACTGGTAAAGCTAATATAGTCTCTAGGAATTCAGTAGCAATTCTTCTTAGAGCTTACAGAAATTAAGGTATACAAGATGCAATAGACAATGGGACCTTGTAAGACTTCTAAGGTCAAACACGTAAGAGAGAAGTTTCTCCTAAAGTGGTTAAGGTACACAATATACAATTACAGGAAGAATACTTTAGCTGATAATCTTAAAAATAAGTGTTTTTAAAGCAACAGACATTCCCAGATAGATCTCTATAGAAATAATTCCCTATGTTTGGCTTTAAGGTAGGATAGCAGCCCTTGGTCCATAACATACAGAAACCATTAAAAAGCACCATGGAGATCATATTTGCTACTGGATGCATGTGTCAACATCAGGATGTTGACTACCCCTTTCAGCACACACACATTGATACTCTCCCCATATCAGCTGGGATTGAGTTCTCCTGTAGCACTGAAAATCATTCACTTACATGTCCACAGAAAATCCAACTCATTTGTGTGTTTTTGGATTTTTTTTCCTAAAATCTCTCTATACTTAGTGTGATGTAAAAATAACTAAATTTACACCCATTCAAAGTGCAGACAGAACAGTGTGTCTAGCTGAGCACTTGCATGCATGCACATTTCTTATTGGCAATCTAAATGTTTGCTAAAAGATAGTATTGTTACTTTTAGCACTATTGTTACTCTGCTATCATACACATATTTAATCTTTGTACTTCAAGCTTCTTAATTTATACATTTATAACATTATTTTAAGGTTGATGAGGTACTCCTGTTTAGAAGCCATTTTTCTTCTAAGACATGTATTTCATCTTATAAAAACTCTGAAAACTACTTCCACAGCAATGCATAGCCTTACAAATGAAAGAAAGCTTCCTAAGAAGTGACTCATGGACAGAAAATGTATAGATTTTTCAATTCAAAGCCAGCATAAAAAAAATCCCCACGGTAGTGCGATTGCAAATGCTAATTGCATTCCAGTAAATTGCTTTACATTCATCAAACAACAATCAATGGCAGACACTGCTATCTTCTTTTATTGTAGTGATGCTGTTCTCAGCTATACAGATAAGGTAGTGTAAAATAGCTATAATCTTTCCCCTTGCTATTTCTGGAGGCTTATAATTTCAGAATAAAAATTTATGCTGAAATTTAGCAACTCAGCCCAAGAGTCTTTCTTTTTAATTGAAAAATGTGCTAGCATATATCTTGGAGAGATAAAGGAATGCTAAGACAAATATTACTCTTCAAATACCTAAACTAAACTAATTCGAATGTATCATTAGAAAAACATAACTTATTCTATTCTCTAAATTTCAGAGGTACTGCTTATCCAAAGCTCCTTTGAAAACACTAGCCTTCTACCCTAAACATGGTTTTCTTTGTTTTACTAGAAGAGCAAGGTCAGAAAGTAAGCCCATGGGACTTGGAGGTTATATTCAGAGCTGCTGACTGTCAGGTCATTAAAGTTTGTTACAAATTAGCAGTCCTGTGTCTAAATCCATGGGGCTCATATCTATAACTTTTAAAAAGATGTGTAGATGTATAAATACATCTACATGCACATGTATATAAGTACATGTACATGCACACAGAAATGCAAGTATACTTACATAAGATAAAATTCCCAACTCTGTTTTAATTTCTGAATGTCACCTCAATTTCAAGGGTCTCTGTTGGCAGTATTTTGCTATCCAAATTTCAAAATATTTTGTGCTCTATTGTCTCCCAAGATAGAATAATGGACATGATTCACCAGAATGGTCATACTTTTAAGTAAGAAAAATACTAAGAGTGGGACAGCACAATTCATATAAATCTTGACTATGTGAATGAGCTTAAAGCAATAGATTATGATCATATTTTCTTTAAAAAGAGGAAAAAAAGAGAGTTAAGACAAATGGAAAATGAGCTCACAAATACTCCCAGCTGTTTCCTCATACTTTTACTAAAACAAGTCCCCATAGCTAGTGAGGTATTCAGATAAGAAAATAACCGAAGGGAATGTCTTTTTATTACTTGGAGTACAAGTTCAACGCAGAGAGCATTTTACAGACAGGATATGTGAAGCATGAATAAGAAGAATGGAGAGTATCTGAAAACACTGAAAAAATATTATTATTAATATGTCAGAGTGGCAAACAGAAGAAAGATTTAATTTGCAATATTTTCTTTCTTTTTGCTTTCTTGGATCTCTTTGCCTCCTGCTACAGTGAGCACTCTACCTTGCAAAATGCTGTTTTGGAGATGCAAGAGTACATTCTCTTCAGCTGTAGTATCTCTTGAAGCTGATTGAGCTAACGGCTCTCTATCATGGAAACGACCTTGCCTGGTTTTTACCTGCCTGCCCTACTCCTTACACCCTTATACCTCAACAGATTTTGTTGTTTACTGACTTGCTTTTTATCTATTATTTTTTAACAATGTGCTTGAATTCTACGTAACAATCTACCCTCAAAATTTGTCACATCCTCAGGTGAATTTCTGCTGCTTTTCTTTTGGGACCTGCACAGCCCACTGGGTAGGATAGCTCTGACAGGAGTGGGAAGAGAAATTTATTTCTTCTGTTGGCAGCCAGTTAGAGTCAGCTGAGCAATGTGTGAACCAGCGCCAGATCAGTGTCTCATTAAACTCTCCCATGAAAGGGGTATTAAATGGAGCTTAATGTTCCTCAGGAAGGAGTCTCAAAACTCAGAGATGCTCTTCCAAATGCTATTTATGTTCACATCAGATAAAAACACAGCAGCTCAAGGGACAGAAGAACCACAGTAGGTCAAGGAAGCCTACAGAAGGAATATGGGTTGCTGCCTCAAATTCAGAGATGTTTCAGAAGAGCAAGGAGTTGTACTGCAGTTACTGGCACTTACAGTTAGGCACCCATACATAAAGAAAGGGTAGAAGAATAAAGGTAGAGGAAACAAGTTAGGGCAAGCCCCTAAAATACAGCTTCTTAAAATTCAGAATTTCATAGGATCACAGAATGGTTTGCGTTGAAACAAAACTTTAAAGCTCATCTAGTAATAATATTAAACAGAAAAACTGAAAAAAGTTACTGAGCTGAATTGCACCCAGTAAAGGCAATGATAAGTTCCAGAGCAAGGGAGTAGTCCACAAGGAGTATGATTGAGGCAGTGGGAGAGAGAAGTTTTGCCTGTTCCTCAAGCAGTTTTAAGTTGTTATATTAAATCAGTTTTAATGGTTAATATCCACTCTGGAAGAGATGTGTTGGTTTTGCCCACATAAGCAAAATAGTAAGCTAAAAGTCCTGATTTAACAAAATCTTTAGAGAACATGTTAAAAATATCACTTTTAAAAATACAGTTTCATTCTAATAATTTCTTTTAAAAGTTGGATACTTTTGGATGGTGAAAATTTACTATTTGCACATATCTATGGTAGTTTGTGGAAACTGAATGTAGAACTGATAAAAAACTGGCAATAATGGGCAACTCTTATAAGACACATTCTCTGTATTAGTTCCTGTAGTAAACAATTGTTTCCATAAATCTTAATTTTTCTTCTGAATTTATAGTTCAGTGTTTTAAAACTGAATTTTCTGCTGTTGGCTGTCAATTGGATTTTTGCTTTGAATTTCATGACATTTAAAAATTTTGTAATTGTTTCTATCAGCACAGACAATTAGTGATTTCTGTCAATACACTTCACTACAACTGATGTTTCCAGTAAAATTAGTTATAAAATATAATATATTCACATTTGTCATCTTAGCAGATTTTCAAATTTTATATAAAACCATAGGAAAAGAATGTTCCAGCTTTTACAATGGAAAAGAATGTTCCAGCTTTTGGTCCTAAGGTTCCTGCCAGGAGGCATCACTGCACACTTATAAGGTGTGTTGGCACCATTAACTTCCAGGTCTAGGTGAACTAGAAAAAATGAGAACTAATATGGTAACTTTTAAAGCCCATTCAGTGCATGAAAATAGTAGCCTCCCCAACATTAACAGACTCCAATGGAGACTATGGCCAATAATTTGTTCTATTTAAATTACCATCAAAAAGAAAGAAAATAGTAATAATAATACTTCTACACCAATTTTCTAACAGAATTTAAAAGATGACCAGCATTAGTAATTTAGTTATAAAATAAGATGCTGTAAAACTATAGTCTAATACACCCTCTAATGCACATCTTTCTATAGAAATTCTAATCTTGTCAGCTGAGAATTAGCTAGATTTTAACTAAATGTTTGCACCATAAAACATTCCTTTAATTAAGAAAATACTCTGACTTTCCCAGGAGTTTACTCACTTATTTTCCAAGCGAGTCCTTTTACACCCCAGCACTCATGTTATTAAAACAAATCCACAATTCCCAAAATATAGGCTGAAAACTACTTCCCCTTCATATCTTCAAAGAAATAGTCTGGAACTCAAAATACTCAAACCAAACAAAAGGATTTGTATAATATTAGTACTGATCTAAGATTTGAAATTAATGAATGCTGAGTATACTACCCTTTTTCTCTTGCAAGATATTTAAGAGTATTCTGTACTTAAAGCGTGAAAATGTTCTCACAGAGGTCAACTGCATTCTAAAAATACCACTAGTTACAGGTTGCAGTACTTAAACCTCATGGAAAACCCCTGCTGTCCACTGCAGGTCATTCTTTTCCTATTACAACACTACAGGGACCCATCTAGAAAAGCGTGGTGCACTGTTTGAGTTGCAAAGCTCTCTTCCTGCACTAGATAACTAGGCTTAAAACTCCCACAGAATCCACTGCTCCATTTTCCAGAGCATTATTTATGTATTTTGTTCTTGTTGATGGGAAGAGAAGACGATAGTTATTGAAGTACAGCTGCAAAGTAGGCTCCTGTAATGTATATACCACAGAAATTAATTTTCCTAAAACTGATTCAGTGAGAGTAGTACCAGTAAGTCTCAGCATGGAGATGATCCCCATTTTACACTGCATTCCCCAAAGGCCTCTGCACACCGTCTTAAGCAGTACAAAAAGGACCAGTTTCAGAACAACATGACACAAATTTGGTCAGTCATCCCTAAGTTAAACAACAAGAATTCCCTACCTACCAAGAGCCACATCTCCCAACATGGGAGACCATAAGGGCATGTGGACTGAAGAGGGAGAAGGTGGTTCTTGCATGCTAATCTCATTTCTTGAGGTCCTTTATGCAAGTCTGCAGGGAGAAATCTCACCAGCGTGCCTCATTTACTTTATCAGCAGACCCAAATGAACTAGATCAGCTAATTTTAAACTGTAGAGCTCCAAGGGTGGTAAAAGTTAGGGACTCAACATAACCAGCAGTTGGGGAGTACTGTCTGCAGTGAATACAGCTGAATTTGGAAGACTGCACCTGTCCCTGTATTAATTTCTACGCTTCTTTAGGGATGAAATGTTGCAAATCCAAGTAATTTAAAAATTAGCTTTAACTGCTACAGAGCATGGCCCTGGCCATTCCTCACTATCATCCACATGAAAGTCTGGGACAGAAAAAAATAATTTAAGTCTTGTAAAACAGGTTAGACATCGGTAGCCTGGATTCTGGCACATTGCCATTGACGAGACTACCCCAAAGTAAATATAGTAATTTAAACTCATTTTGGCATAGACCTAAAAGTTGGAAGAAGGAACCAGACTGTCACAGTGATCACCAGCATGAGTAATACCAGAGCTGTTATCATGCATTTTCATGTTTCAAGGTCGCAGTTTGACCACACAATGTGTGCTCACGCAGTGGTGCGGGGCTGGCAGACACCTCCCTGCCTCCACCACCCAGCTGCTGCCAGAGCCAGGACTCTGTCTAAGAAAGCTGCCAAAACGGCACAGCTTGCTGCCATTTTCTCTGAAAGTGGCATGAAAGTCTTTGATCTTTTGCACGAGCCCACACAACTATCTATATATAAGCATACTGCATATGCCAAGGCTGATGATTATTTCTGCTGTATCTTTCCTAATGTTGTCTGGAGTTTGTGTGAAACCTAGGTGGAAAACAGCTGTTCACTTGAATCCACCATGCTCCTCACACATGCAAGCTATATATTTGTAATTTTATTCCATATGTTACAGGACTGTGGTGGGTTGACCCCAGATGGATGCCAGGTGAACACCAAAGCTGCTAATCACTGCCATCTTCAGCTGGACAAGGAAAAATATAAAGAAAGGTTCATAGGACAAGATAAGGACAAGGAAAGACCACTCAGCAGTTACCATCATCGGCAAAATAGACTCAACTTGGGGAAATTAATTTATTACCAATCAAACCTGAGTAGAAAAATGAGAAATAAAAACTAAATCATGAAACACCTTGTCTCCACCTCTTCCTTCTTCCTAGGCTCAATCTGACTGCTGATTCAATACCTCCTCCCCACCAGCCACAAAGGGGGATGGGAACTGGGGTTGCCAGTTTATCACGTCTTGTCTCTGGCATTCCTTCCTCTTCAGCAGGAGGACTCCTCACATGTTTCGTTTATGCCAGCACAGGGTCCCTAATAGATGAGATCATTCTCCACCAACTTGTTTAGTGTGGTTCATTTCCATGGGCTGTAGTTTTTCACAGACTGCTTCAGCATAGGTTCCTCATGAGGGTTTCAAGTCCTGCCAGCAAACCTGCTCCCATGTGGAGTTGTCTCTCCATGGGCCCACAGATCCTGACCCACAGACTTCTCCTGGGTCACAGCTTTCTTTGAGCATCCACTTGACCTTTTGTGGGGTCTTCCATGGACTGCAGGTGGATCTCTGGTCCCCCATGGACCTCTCTGGGTGCACAGGAACAGCTGACTCACCATGGGTTGCACCAGGGGCTGCAGGGGAATCTCTACTCCAGAGTCTAGAGCATCTCCTCCCCCTCCTTCTTCCCTGACCCTGAAGAACTCCAGTTGTTGCTGACAGGCTCAGCCTTGACTAGCAGTAAGTCCATCTTGGAGCTTGTTGTCTGCCAATCACTGGAGAAGCTTCTTGCAGCTTCTCACAGAATCCAACCCTCTAGCCTTCCCACTACTAAAACCTTGACACACAAACCCAATACAAGAAAATTTGCTCACTTGTAATTTTGAAGTATTTCTTCCACCTGCTCTTAACAAATATTTTCAGTAACCATTCCTACCATTCTGCTCCTTGGTTCATACCTTAACCACAACCTTAGTAGTACTCACATGTTCTCCCTTCCACACATGTTCATTACACATAGCTTACCTCAGAAAATTACCCATCTGGTCTTCTATAATTTAATGGCATACAGTCTAAGAACATGTGCTAATTTCTTCCCCCCACCTCCAAGTTCCACTGAGCAACCCCACAGGCAGTCTTAATATCCTTTAAAAAATATTCCAATGTCTGTCTCCTGGCCAGCACTCCTCAGACTACCACTCCAAAAGCAATACTGAGGGGATTCTCTGATCTGGGCAAAACATACTGACAGTCACAACCCAGTCCCCGAGAAAGAAAAAAAGCCTCAGTGGAAGAATTAGAAGAGGTATTGACTTTTCCAGCAGCAAAGCCACAAACTGTGCAGGGTCAGGGAAAGGCAGACCTCATCTTACAGATGGTCCCTGCAGAACAAGGCTGCTCTAAGAGATTGGAATAGTTGGCACTATTTCTGACTAAACAGGTCTGTTGTTTTCTGGTCATGCTGAGTGGATGGAGGCCAGAGCTCTTCATACTCCACCTTTAATGAATAGTAAATTTAAAGTGATTTATAAATTAATGTGCTTCCTCCCTCCTCCTCTCACTCTGTAAATAATTGCAGCTTTCGATTTATCTGTGTGAGAGAAGAATTAAAGCTGGAGAGAGTTTGATGCTAGAGGAAAATAAGCTAAGCAGATGATGACAAAAGCAAAAAGGGGAGAAATATAACATCAGTTCAGTTGATTAGCATAAGAAAGGCAAGCCTCTAAAGAATAATTCTTCATACAATGAAAGGTTGTCATCTGGGAAGAGGTGGGTGCTGAGGTGCACAAACACAGCAGTGATGTGCCTGTGCTCTGTTCCTCCACCTCCAGACGTGGTTCCCCAGCACCACTGACACCCCCTCACTCTGGTGCTGCTGGCTCCCAGACAAAGGAGAGCCAGGAAGTCCAGGGGGAGAAGGGGCATGATGAGGAAACCTCAAACCCAGAAAGTGCCTAGTGCTTCATCTGCTGCACTCGCTCAAGACACCACTGGAACAAGGAGCCAGCATTTAATGACATAAATAACTTTTGGAGAAAGGAGCACACAGGTTATGCTTCTCTCTTTTCAGACTCACTAATTGTCCAACTCAATATGAAAATGAAGCAGTGTGAACCATATTGTATGTATGTGTGTATGCATAAATAAATGCTAGGAAGCACATAATTATTCTCTGTGCTAAAATTCTAATTCTTGCAAATATAATTACAATAATCAAGTCAAGCAGAATCTCTTAAAGAAACCCCAAGATCTCTGATCAATGAGATTAATCTGTATATTGTTACTTCTGAAGTAAATTTTTACAAATAGCTTGTCAATGATTTAATAATAAACAAATTATTAGCACTGTTTTTAAAGAAGCAGTACTAAAATAATCACAGAATGGGTCAGGTTGGAAGAAACCACACTGGGTCATCTGATCTAACCTCCCTGCTCAGGCAGGGTCATCCCAGAGCACATGGCACAGGACTGTGTCCAGACAGTTCCTGAATATCTCCAGCTGTGGAAACAGAGACCCCCACAACCTCTCTGGGCAACCTGTTCCAGGTCTAAGTAGAGGTGCAGGATCACCTCCCTCAATCTGCTGGGAATCCTTTTTTAGTGCACCCCAGGATACCACTGGCCTTCCTGACCACATGGGCACATGGCTGACTCACAGATGCTTGTTGTCACAAGACCCCCAGGTCCTTCTCTGCAGAGCTGTTTTGCAGCAGATCAGCCCCCAGCCTGTACTGGTGCTTGGGATTATTCATCCTAAGGTACAGGACCCTGCATCTGCCTTTACTGAATTCCAAGCTGGCATTCTGTGCGCATCTCTCTGATCTGTTGCAGTCCTTCTGAAGGGCTGCACAGCCCCCTGGGGGATTGGCCACTCCTCCCAGCTTTGTGATAACAACGATTCTAACACAAACAAACCTCACAATTTGGAACCCAATATGCCCTGGTGTTTCCATCTTTGTGATAAAATTACATGAAGGAGAGAGGCTGGCCAGTTCACAAGGTGTTAATTGGAGGTATAACAACAGATTTAAACACGTAAAAAGGCTGCATCAATCAGGAGAATTAACTCTCTCTCAATCCACAGCAGGCAAGTAGCAAAGGGGCCTTTAAATCCTGTGAAGGACTTTAAAGTTTTCTGGATGTATGCTTATGCTCATATGAGCAGAGAGATACATGTGTGTAAGTCCTACTGACAAACACACTGAAGTACCATAACAGATTGCATGGAAATGCCGCATAGTCTCCAACATCAGAGGCTTTCAAGATCTTATAAGTGAGACAGATGAAGAGATGATGCTTTCCGGGGACAGAATGACTGACTTGACAAGTGTCAATCAGGCCTTTTTCTATGACTGTACACAGTTTTTTTCCACTTGTATGATACGTCTTTTCTAGTTGCAGTGATGCAACAGAGGACAAAGGAAACAACAAAGAATAAAGACCTAGTACAAAACACAAAGGGATGCAAATATCCCAACACATTTGCAATTCTCTACTCATTGATTCTATCAATGAGCAGAAACAGTTAATGGCATAAAACTTCATCTCCCATGACACGGGAAGCCCTAGCTTTCTTTCTGGAGCAGCACAACTGTGTTAGGAGGCAGGCTCTCAGTTAACCTCTGTGCATAAAGAAAAG
Organism: Thryothorus ludovicianus; assembly: GCA_013397245.1. Taxonomy (NCBI): domain Eukaryota; kingdom Metazoa; phylum Chordata; class Aves; order Passeriformes; family Certhiidae; genus Thryothorus; species Thryothorus ludovicianus. The sequence continues at coordinate 838,673 of VZTB01012674.1, forward strand.
ACAGGTTGGGAGAAGGGAGAGAAGGAGTATGGGAGAATCAACACAACAGTCATTCACAAAACTATCGTAAGCAAATGGAAAAGTTAATATGGAAATTACTTACTGTCACTTGGATAATACATGATCAAGTGAGAGGTTGCTGCTTCCAAGCAAGCCCATGAATGATTAAAGCCCTAGAAGCACACTCACACAAAAGCTCTTTTATGGAGTTAACATGAAGAAAAAGTACATGGAGAAAAGTTCTGTGTAAAACCTTTAATTCCCATCTCCAAACTGATAGCACGGCTTTGAATGGGAATATAGTTTTCCGTAGTTTTAGTATCACATAATCAACAGGAAAGAAAACAGCACAAAAAAACCTACCATGACTTTATCATCTGGGTGTGACTAGTGATTAATAGAAAAGGGTTCCCTGCAGATTAGCACTAAAACCTAAAACATCAGGCAATGCCAAGGGATTGTCTATGATTTTTTTTTTTTTGTATGACTGCTCCATTCCTCAATTTCCTACTAAAAACAGTTTCTTCAGTGTACTGTCAGCAGAGATTCTTCACCATAAAAAAAAAAAAAGCTGTATTGCCTTTTTTCTTTTATCAGGGTTTGAAACTGATATTAAAAAAAAAATCAAAACAAAAACCCCCAAACAATAAACAAACCACTTTTAAATGAGTGAAAACATACTCTGTTGGAGAACTGGAAGGCAATAATATTTACCTCCTCTTGCAATTACCACTGCAAACTATACATGTCTGTTCCATGAAGTATGAAAATGCACCTTGAAACACTATTTCTAAATAGAAGTTTAATAAGAATTTTGTCCAAATACTTTTTTGTTGGTGCAAACAGAATCACTACAGCTTTTACCATACCAATTTACAGATCTAGACTTCTCTGTTTTAATAAAGAGATCCATAGTTTATAACTGTGATTCTCTAACAGAGTAAAGTCTATTAATCAAAATGCTGTTTTGATGGACTGAGCAAATAAATAGCAGTAAAGTTATGCTTAGTGTGGCTATGGTGCATGAAAACCGGCTCCCAGAACAGCTAGAATGAAGAATTGTTCATTTACAGTTTCTAATCACACTCAGCATCTAGAATAAAAATCTGATGTTTGTTAATTGCTTTGAGAATATTATTTCATTTTTCAAAACCCTATAACACAACACTGACATTATTGGCACCATTTCACATCTATAGCATTCATTCTTTCAAAATAAAATTTTTATTGCCCCTTGCTTTGTACAGGAAAAATCTACCTTAGAAAAAGGATACAATGATGACTTTAAAATATGCACAGTAATAAGTTTTCATCTTTTCTGAAAAGTAAAAAAGCAAACCCTATGGGTGAAATTTGCGCAATTTAACATGCATAAAACCTAACAGGCAAGAAAAGCAGTGTGATTTCTCTGTGCAGGAAGGAAGGATTAGCTGATCCTGCAGATCAACATTTAAAACAATTTGGGAGTAAACTCAGGTCTGGATCACTAGATCTCAACAGGGATGTTGCAAGGATAAATCTTAGATGAAGTCTCAGTTGTAAATGTGAGAAACTAATTATTTAAGAGGTGACTAGCAGGAGCCCAAGACCTGGTGGGAATATCAGGGGCATTCACTTTTGTTAACCAAGCAGCCAACTTTAACACCTCCAAGGGAAAAAATTATTTCTATATTCTTTCAAGAATACAAATATTATGCACATAAACCAAGCTCTGTTTAACATCTGTGGACAACAGCTGTGGAAACTAGACCCAAGCTCCCTCACAGGAAGTTATACACTTGTGTTTTCAACTTTAAGTGCAGAATTGTTTGGCTTCTGCTCTCCTCAACAGAAATTATTGCAGTGAGTATTGGTCATACTCACATCATAATTTTTCTTTTTTTTAGTGTACCTTGGATAAATATATTTATCTTAAATTAATCTGAACAGGGTAATTTTTATACATCTTAGTTCCATTACTCAAGAATTTTACTCTCTTATTTAAATCATGGTTTGGCTTGCATTTTTCCCTAACACCTTCAGAAATACAGAAATAAACTTCAAAATAACCTAATTCCTAGGTAAAGTGTTAATGTCTAAAAAAGAAATTAAAAGAAATGTTCAATTTGTAGCACCTTATGACTGTTAAAGTAAGGCAGAAGACTGTCATTAGGGGCTGATTTTTATAGAACTTTATTTTCTTCATTCCTTGTGACCAATTTCTTTTGACATACTGGTGAATCATCACCAGTAAGGCAGAGCCTTAGCTACTTCAAAAGATAATGATGAAGTACAAAAAATAAGGACACTGCAGAGCTGTTAACCAGCCCTTCTCCTTGCCCTCCTGCCTCTAATGTCCTTAACAAAATGCATGTTCTTTTATCTGTGCATTTATGACCTCTTACTTCCCACTTGTCTGCTAAGCATTGCCATTTCTCCAGTGACTTTTTCTTAGAATGAGCTAACAATTCTGTATCAGCTTGGACTGATTGGAAAATAACCTCTATTGCTTAAAAGGTGATAAAATTACAGCTACAAAACTTGTCCCACCACGTCATTTTAACATCTATTACAAAGTTAGCCAGGGCTTGTCTACCTGATAAAGTTGTATCAGAAAAATGTGAATTTCAGGTTCTAATCTTACATATGTTCACATATCCATTTGTGAGCTCTTGCACTTTATGACTTTTTATATGATTTGAAAAGTGATTTACTATCTAAACCCAAAAGTAGATATATGTATGTGTGTTACAGCTCCTAATTACATACTGACCTGGTTTATTAAGTCAGGTACATAGCATTAGGGTTAGTATTAGGTTTAAAGTACTTTTATTTCTTTGCAAGTACTCTCCCCTCTGGATTTTGTTTCCCAGATGTATTATATCAACCCACATGGAAACACAAAGCACTACAAAAGACTACAAAAAGGTGGCTCTTTACACATTTTCTTCCATCTTGCAACACCTATCCTGTTACCACCTTATCTGATGCCTGAACTTTTTCCTATCTCCTAGAAGTCATACTTTGTACATATCTACATATTTTTACAAAATGCTAAATGACTTTCTTCACGAAACAAAACTTTTATCTCATTACTGTGTTTTTCACTAGATTTCCTCAGTTTCCTGCCAATATGATGTGGACCAGGGCTCTCCAGTGTCTCTTGACAATCCACAGTTGGGTAAAGCATTTCACAATTACCATCACTAAAAAGGAGATGAGAATCAGATTCTATGTTCATAGAAAAATCTATTCTTTCTATGAAAGCATTTCTCCAACAAATTAATATTTTTCATTTCCAAGAAACACACTTGAAATGAAATAAATAGTCACTGAAGATGGTTGTACTTCTATTTTTTCCTTAATAAACTATATTATCTGAAACAGATCTGAATATTATTCATAACAAAATTATGCTCTTTTTTGCATTTTTAATTTTAAAAGACTCTCGACAATTCACAGTTCATCACACATTGAATACCACATCTAATCTTCTAGTTTAAATCTTCTATTAATCATGCAACAGTGGATAGATATTGCTTAAGGATCATTCATGAAACATTTTTAAGGTATCCTTTAGAGTAACTAATTAAAACTATTAGTAAACTAATTAAAAGGATCAAACTAAAATAAAAACAGCAGGTACATCCATACATCCATTTTTTGGTGGTTGATACCTTTTTCCTACAGAAATTCATGCTGTAGCATGCACAGAAAATTTCTACTTCATTCTGAAGACAGAAAAACATTTTCCCAAAGCAGAGAACTCTTTCCCTAAAGAAAGCCCGTTTTTGAGCCTGATTCCTAAAACTTATCCCAATCAAGCAAACAGCTTAAGCCTGTCAATAAAGCTAAGTATCCAAGTAGTCCTCCTGATGCAGGCGATTCCATACCTAAAACACGAGGTGAGGGAACTGCTAGGTGTATGAAGTAGCATCCATAAGTGCTTTAGTGGACTGTGTCCAGGCAGCTTATCTCCTGCATGGCTTGAAGAGTCCACATTCTGTTTGAAAAGCTTCCTTTTACACACTTACTTGCTGTAGTTTATCAGCCATGTTATTCAATTATGAAATATTTGAAGGGGAAAAAAGCAAACAAACAAAAACCCACAGTAAATATTACAGTACCTAGAGACACCAAGCTATTCCAGTCGATCACAGTCTGCCTTCTTTTGGAAAGTCTGTGACACATATTAAAATTCTCTGCAAAGTCTTTACCATAATAATCTTGCAGTAATAAGCATCGATTCCTCAAATTAATGCATTTTGCCCCTTAGAGAACACTTACACAAATACTGTGCTTTTGCATATTGTCTCTAGGCAGCAGTGAAGCACTTCTGCCCTATTAAGCACTATTTCTTTAAATTATCTTGAATTGCAAAGAAACCCCAAACAAATCATACTAAATATTCTTTTCTTTGTGGCAAAATATATCTAGTGATTGTAATTTTACATTTCAGTAGATGCATGCAAGTTTAGTTGGACGCTTGAGTAGTGGATATGAAACATCATGTGTAAAATTTCATCAAGTGCCATAAACCCCCCTAATATCTTGGCAACCAGTCAGTTCAGAGTAACTCAAGAAAAAATTCTTGTCATTACTTGATGGCTCATAGTCTGAATTGAACTATAAATAGTATGAGAATTGAATTTTTGAACACTCTGGCTTTAAAGAGGCTGACCATATCTTATATTATATAAAATTTACAAAAAAAAAATTCAGTAAATTACATCCCTTATTTGACACCAAAATGCTAGGACCCAAATACTTGGATGCTCCAAACATATTGCTTGGAAACATACATTTCCACAGCAGTCTTAGTGAGCCTAATTGCCTTTTGTCAGTGTAGAGTATTCATGCACTTTGTGTTACTAGCAACCTTTACCCCAGGAGATACCACAAAAATAATAGCAATGAATGTTAAAATCCTCTGTGGCACATTACATACATTGCAATGTATGTGCAGGAGATGGCACAGTGAAGTGGTACGTACACACCAACATCACCAAACAATTCCTACTGGAAAGGATTCTGTATGGATGGGATTTAAAGGAACTGTGTTGATTCAGACTGAATGAACTACACTTTATATATATACTGCAGCTTTATATATATAAACTTGCTCAGAGAAAAAGGCAGAGTGACAGTAGTGATCAACACATTAGTAAAGATAGAAGCTAAAACCTCAACCAGATTGGAGGAAAAAAGCCAAAAATGCAGAGAAGTACTGGAGAACTTTTCATAAATCAGATGTTCAATTACATATTCATGACTAATATGCGTCCTGTGTTGTAAAGGATTGTTAGTTTTGTTTTTTTTGTTTCTTGTTGTTTTTAATTTTTTTTTTGTTGCAGTTATTTTTAAATGTAGATCATTAAGAACGATTGAACAGACCTGTCTCTATTTATACTAGCTGAGTATTTGTGGCTGCCTAGTATCAAGACAGAAATAACAGAAGAGCACCAGATCAGACATTCCTTCCTTAAAGATGTACCAATTCTAACACCTGAGTCAGGACCAGTTAGATACATGATCTCTTAGTGAACCTTGATTTATTTTTGAATTATTACCATCATGATGATGGCTTGTGGCACAAAGAACAATTCTGATTAGTGTAGCCAGTGCTGCTGCACACATCTATTTTTAAGAAAGATGAATCTACAAGTTTTCTCAGGTTATACATCTGCCTAATTCACACTTATTCAAAAAGTACGGACTTCTCTCTATCATATATTTGTGGGTCAGCTCAGAGCAGCTTGACAAAAAACACTTTTTAAGATGCTGACTGCATGTTAGATATTGTATATACAACTATAATTGGGAACACATTGATTCATCTGCATAAAATGTCATGTACCAATTGTTTAACTTAGGGCAGCTAGAAATTGATTTGATTTAGACAGAAATACATANTTTGATTTAGACAGAAATACATAGAAAAACATTTTCTTCTTGGCTTTCTTTCTTTCTCATTTTTCTTTTGCCACATGAGTTTTGAAGCCCATTAACTCTTTCCTTCACAACAAATTTTCTCTCTTTTTCCAAAAGCAATCAAGTTCTTCCTTAGTGGAATTTTACTGCATTTGAGAATGGCTAATGGCAATGATACAGTGTTTAAGCCAATCATACAAAATTATTCGTAATCAGCCAGCCAGGTTTCCAAAATCTGAAGCATGACTCCTTTTCTAGCTTTTCAAACACTAAGAATTTCCTCAGACATAGTCTCAGAAGGATGACTTTGCCGTTGTGAGTCATCTTCATTGTTCAAGGCTTTCAGGCAAAAAAAAATTGGCACCTTGGAGCTGATTTCCTCAGTTGTTTTGTGTGTGTCTGTGTACACTTGTGTGGTGGTAGACAAACCAGTGTTTCTGTCTAGTTGGCTTCTTAGGTTTTTTTAATGTGCCATCTGTGTCCTGATAAACTGAACTCACATGTTTTACACATGGAAATAGCACACAAACCTGCTCAAGGAAATGAATATCAGCCAGATTCAAGCGCCTCTTAATGATACAAATGGAAACACTGTAGACACAAAAGCAAGCCCCATAACAGAACAATATTCTGAAAAAAAAAAAAATAAACAAACCAACAAAATCAAAGAACACACCAACAAAAACAACACAATTACATCAATGGCCAAAAGGAGTATACAGCTTGGTCATAATGTGGCACAGCCAAACCCACAGTCTTTGAAAATTCCTGTGCAAAAATAGTGGAAAGTCATCTAAGAGAGGGAAATACAGATAGGACAAAGTAATTACCATAATGAAGCCACTCTGACTTCAAGCACCAGAGTCATGGATTTTTGAGGAATCTCTAAATTTAATGTGAAAATGCTATCTCCTGAAGTGACTCACTATTGTATATTTTGACTGAAATGCATTTTTTTTTTTTGCTATGAAAAGGTTTTTTTTATGGACTATAAGTTATGAACATTAACAGAGGATACAAACTTTAGATTGGACAGTAAGATTTTATAGCACACTATGTTGTTACATTCTGGCACTTCAAAAGGATTGATTTTTTTTTTCAAGACTCCTGTTTAGCTGGAGGGCAGGCAGATATATTTTGCTAGCAAAAGGGTTAATGGATTCAACCTTTTGAGAAATGTACTCTTTACATGCATATAATACGATGGATAGTTAACTGCATACACATTGGTAAACAGAGGTGAAAAACAAATTAATTGGAAGGTATAGAGTTTATTGTTTGTTCTCTGTTTGATAGATGGATCTCATTATTTTCATTGGACAGAAAAAGCCATAATAGTTTCCAGAGAAAGGAGAAGTGGCAGCTCCAGGAAACTGCTTACAGATGGACACCCAGCAGGCTAAAAATATTACTTCTGTCCACCTCATCAATAAACTGCCTCCATGCAGAATGGCAATTACTCTTTTCCTGCTCATGTTGCCCTTTGTGAGGCATGAGGACTATTATTGATAACAGGGTATGGAGTGCAAAATATATACAGTAACTCAAACTCATTTACTATGGTAAATCCATACTGGGTAGTAATGATGCCTTTTATGCCATTATTTAAAGTGGCAGTGTGCACTCATCAATGTCCAAAAGGATTAAGTTGATCCTGTGTTTTGCTACTGGCCTATTAATGATTAATGATACAGTTATTATTTGCCTGTGTTAGATATAGCACATTCTGAGCTGAAAGAAAAAGAAAACTCTGTATTATGTCTTTAATGGATTAAAGTTTTGTAAGCAGCAGGATTTTCTGATCTTTTTTTCACCCAGGGACAGATCTAAACTGTATCTAACCTGGGGAAGATAAGTTCTCTCAGATAAAGGCAACATGACTACAAATGTGCTTTTCTGGGATGTCAGCAGTGCTGTCATCCAGCCCTGATCATGGGGTTGAACAAGCCTCACACAATGTGAGAAGCCATGAGACCCTGGGAGCAAAAGCTGTTTGAGAAAGTGACCACAAATATTTTCTGTATGAATTGCTGACATGCAAAAATGGCTTATTATACATTTACAGTACTCCACCTTTTCACCCAAATATACTTTGAAAAACAAACTGAGCTTATTCCATACAGAGAAGTATAATCAGTGTTCCTTACAGGGATTTATATGAATCTGCTGACTATTCAGCTGAACTTTTATGTGTGAGAGAGGCTGTGCAAGGTTTTCAATACTTAAATGTCAATTTCTACATGGCACATGAATTTTAAACTGAGATATACTGAAGGTATGTTGCTTAAATATACTATACCCATACAAAAGGAAAAAAATTAAGGTGTGGACATATTGTAAGAGATGCAATGTGCCTGAGGATAGGAGATTTCTGCCCAAAAAGTAGGTTAGATGGACACTTGATCTTACTCATCCTAGATCTTTTCCTTTTTCAGCAAGCGAGCTATGTGACAGGAAATGTTAATTTGATCCATAACAAAATCATTACTTCATGAGGTCCAAGGTGAACTGCCCTTCTGAAATGAAGAAAGTTAAGATAATTAGAAAAATGGAAATTAATTCAATGCAGAGATAAAGGCAGATATAGAAGGCTGCATCCAGAAATCACTAAAGTCAGTGGAAATACTGCCATTGAATAGAATATAGTCATGTATTAGCTTGCTGTTTCAGAGAGAATTCCCCTACAAAGTTACACCTATGTTGCTTGTTTTGCCATTACTATTGACACCTATCCCATATAAAAATTTTTTCACCTGTTTATAGAAATTTGCAAGTGGGATGAAATATTCTGTATTTCAGATTTTTAAAAAATGTATTAAATTACCTGTTTCTATTTCTGATCTCAGCAGCCCTGTTGCTTCATACAGCACAGTCAGGGTTCCTACACCTTCACTAGATGAGTCATATCTACATTTGCTTTTCTTAGCACCTGAGAAGCCCACGTCAGCAGTTTTGTAAATGCACACAAATCTCCTTTACCACACTCATTGTGTAGAATAAAAAAAATCTTTGGTTGTTCATTGTCACCTGAATATTATAAATGTTTAGAGCCCACCTTTGACATAAAACACTTTTGGTGCTTTCCTCTTGATGACTAATATTTGAGATTCCTTCTTAAAAATAATCTCACATACTCAGAAGACATACCTCTAAAAAAGAAACAGTGTATGCTCCCTTTGCCTGGAGCCAAACAGAAATTACAATCACACAAACATGTTAATCACGGAAATTATCTCACATTTCTAAGAATTAGTAAATTCACAAATGTATAGCCAAAACTATGGAATCATTAAAAATACTTAAAAAGCTCAATCCCTACCAAAATCGTTAAAGTATCCATGTTTCACAGCTGTTTGCCAGAACTTGTTTTGGACTTGGAGCTCTGCAGGACCTGGATGGTAAGGTTACTAGTTCACTTATTAAAATTTTACATTAGGTCTTCATTCAAAAGTATTTTTACTGCCCAGAATGACATTCAATCTACAGTGAAATAATATGTCTAATTTTTATTGGAGAATAAATTGAAGATACTAATTTCTACTAAAAAACCCTCAAAACTATAATTTTTAGAGGGTTTTGGATCTGTTGTTTTGGTGTGGTCTTTTTTATTTGTCTTTGTTTTATATTTAAGGATACAAAGGCTGGATAATAGGCATCATCTATTTTCATTTAGTGTTGTCTGGGCTATCATCAAACCAATAAGCAAAATGTGGATAATATCAGTAAAATCTAAAGTTGCTGGAAAGTTTACTAGCTTTGTATAATGTCCAGAAAAAAAGAAAAAGTCTCTCTCTTTTAGAACTACTGTTACATTACTAGGTCTGTCTTTTAGTAGTTCACATTACCATTCACATTTTTTGGTTCAGTGTTGGATTATTTTACCAAAATATTGTTTCAAGATTTCACAGTCTTGCTCTAGTAGGAGAAAAAAGAAAGTAGATTTTTAAGGGTTTTTTCCCTCCATAAATGAAACATCTCACACTGCTTTAAACTCAATATTTCTCCTGTCTATGCACTTAATGCTCTGCTAGTTTTTATGACACTACTTGTCTCACAAGTAAAATCAGACTACTGGTCTTAGCATTCTTACTGTTCTCCACATATGGTTATCTCCTTTATGACCTAGATGAATTACTTTTGCTCCCTATCTTCCATGTGTTAATGAACATCTTTGTTTAATTTTATTCACAGTCACAGCATCTTTTATTATTCATTCAAGTCTAGAAAGGCAAGTTATTTACCTATAAGCAGAGACTTTTCCCAGCACATTTATAAGCACACATATAAATTAGAGTTATTATTTTGGCCATGGCAATAAAGTTTCCTTAGAGTTCTCTAATCACTTTTAGAATTATATTGTAATGAAAATCTATTAATCTTATGGTACTTTACACACTACAAAAGCAGCATTTCCAATGTAACTAGCATATCAGGGCAGGAAGGTGTGGAGAATTAACCTTTCATCATTTCTAAATAAGACAGATAATGAATGAGTGGCCAAAATATCTTTAAAAAAAAGTGATTTTCCTGTCTTTATGAAGTGATTCTTTGGTATATCTGTGCTCTGGTTCTGGTGAGAACTGGGTCCTTGGATGTCATCCTGTCCCACCTCATGTCACTGGTGTGGAGAGAAGGGGTTCCTTCTGTCAGGTGAGCCTGGCAGATGAGCCATTGGGTGCTGTTGGTTGTTGGGGGTGTTGGTGTAAATTGTTACATTCTTCTACCCTTCATCATCAATGCTGTTGTTGTTACTGCTCCAGTAAATTGGTCTCATCTGAATCCATTATCTTTGTCTTTCGTGCCTCCAATTCTCCTCTCCAACCCCCTGCAGAGGGAGAGGAAAGTGGGGGAGAGAGCAAGTGGCACGCTCTGGTGGTTTGGAGAATCTCAGTGAACTAGGGAGTAGCATTCCTAAACCATGACAGTCTGTTGGGAAGTACAACAGATAATAATTTATAAATATGGAAATAATAACATAAAATTGGTAAAACTCTTATTTCTCTATTTTGCCTAAGCATGATCTCTACTCGTATGTCATCACTCATAAATAAAACAAAGCACAGATGAGTTGCTACACTTTAACAGATTAGTGCTTCTATTTAGTACTATTAATTCGTTACTAGATGATGTTAGTTTAGTCATGTAAATAAGAAAAAAACATTTAATCTTTATCAAGAGAATTTGATATCTAACAAGCAATGGGCAAAGGGAAAAATATACCCCAACTCAAGTATTCAAAAGGGTATTTGTCTTCTCATTTCCTTTTGAATTTTTCCCAAAGATGATCCAACAAAATAGTTAGGTGTAGGTGACTGTTGGAAGATTTTAATCTTTTCCTAGAAATCACTTTTTTCTCTGTAAAGTATGCAAAAATGCGTTTTTTTTTATTGAAAAGTTTTGCCTTACTGTAGGACACCACATTTGGCAGTTTTAATAGACAAGACATAGCCATAAATTCAAATTTTGTACTGAAAATTTTGTTAGCAATAATAGCTGCATGCTTCTTCCAAAATGTAATACTGACGAAAGAATGCGTAGCTATTGAAATCCATTAAAGTCATGCTGTTGTCTTAAATGAAATTTTTTTAAGACTACAACTCTTGCAAAAAGAATAAAAAAAAACAAAATAAAAAATCCGTTCGTTACTTAGACAAGTAAGAGAATTAAATATCTGAGGAATTAGCAACAATATCATTCCATATTCCTTGTATGTATTTAGATATCTATAGAAAGAAGAACACTCTCTGGTTAAATATTGCCTTCTATTGCATTTGCAATGAGATAAACAGAACATAGACACACACTGGATTTTCATGACAATGCTAACATATTTTACATTCTATTTACATATTGGGTGGGGAGAAGCAGGCAAAAAAATAAAGGAATTTGTGTAGTAACCCTGATCTTGGTTTTGTTATTTTGAAAATTGCATTATATCAATTATGACTCCTAAAAAATTAGTTAAATGCAATTTAAAAAAATAAGCTAAAACACTATAATCACTACCACCATAAAAGAACCACTTAGCCTCATTTTTAAGCCTCTGAATAAGACAGAAGTTACTAGGTTACCATCCCTGTAATTTTTTCTATCAGTAAAAATTAAGCTCTTGTGCCTGAGGTTTGCAGCAGTTGTTCAGACAAGAACAAACATGTATGATAACAAAAAGTAGAAACTGATTCATTTTGTCCAAACATATTCAATCCAAAGTAGGAATTTCATTGTCAATAATTTTTAATCTTTCTGACAAGATTGCAATAAACAATCAGCACTGTAGTGTATTTCTATGAGTCCATATCTCACTGCTACCAACCACCACCATGAACCAAGCCTGGCTTTCTGTTGAACAGAGAAAGCTCATGGGCCAGTGCCTTGCCATTTAATGTGTGTCCATGGAATATTCCCCTAGGCCATAAAAGAGTATTGTAATTTTGTATGGCATGGCAAAACAAGTATGTTCATTTTTTTACTCCACCTTATAATTATTTAGGTAGTTAGAAGCTTCCTGAAGGGGCATCTATAGAGGACAAAGGAGATAGGGGTTAACTGTATGCTGCAGAGGTGTTCTTAGATATCCTGAGGCTGTTCCCCTCAGATGCTAAAAAGCTTGGCTGTATGCAGTAGAGCCAAACTGAAAGCGAAGTGAAGCTTTTCTAAAGACAGCAGAGCAATGAATGGCATCCCCTAGCCAAAAAAGCAAACAAATAAACAAAACTCCCCTTAACTACTCAAATTTAAAAGCAAGTAGAACTGGTCAGTAGGATACAACCTCAGAGTCTGATAGTTGCTAAGCTCTCTTAGAACTTCAAAAATAAAATAAAAAAAAAAGTAAAGACACACACAGCACCAGGAAACGCATCTTTAGCCAAAAGTAAAAATCCTTCTTCTCAATGGAAGTCAAAAAGTTTTCCCAAAGTCTTTAATAAATACACAACAGTATTTTCTATGCAAGAAAGCAAGAAAAAATAGTGGAAAAGAAACAGCAAGTTTTGTTACAGGCCACAGTCCAGAGACTTCTTACTATTGGCCTAGATGTGTAGAGCAGTTAAGGAACTGCAGCAGACAAAGAAAATCTTCTGAAGTTTGACAGAAGCAAGGAACATGTCACTTTCATAGGGGTCTGAACTGAAAACTACCAGAGCACAATTTTATTCACTTACTTATCCTTTAATATAGTAGAACAAATGATGGCAAAGATCCTGATCCCTTTAACCCTCCAAATTAGTTCCAGGAAGAGAAGCAGTCACTCAGTGAGTGCCAAGGATCAAAAAGTATATGGACTATAAACTGGGATGTCTCCTGGCTGCCCAAAAGTAGCTGTAAGACTAGCAATGTAACATGTTATTAATATGATGTAATATGAAATTTGACAGAGTTATAAAATGAAGAAATAACCTTCTCAACTACCCACATTAATGACAAATTAGCATTTTGCCATAATGCCACTTCCCTGCATAAAACTGAAATAAGTGAATATTGTCATTTTACTAATTAGTCATAAGAAAAAGATATTAAACATGCCAAGCTTGAATATTTTACTATGCTAGGCAGACAAAAATTAATTACTGATGATGACATAAATACATAATTATTGAATTTAATCTATAAATATGGAAATCATAACTTATAAAACTGGTAAAACTCCTATTTCTCTATTTTGCCTAAGCATTATGATATAGAAATAAAAGGAGTTTCAGCAGTTTTTTAAGTACAAAAAAAAGCTCATGGGAGCCTTTTTTGGAGTAAGCACACACTGGCAAGGTCAAGGCACCAATGGTCCCTCTAATCCAAATATTTGCCAGACACCACTGGTTTCCCTTGAAATCTTCTCGCTGTAGATGACTCAGTTTTTGAGCTTTGAACTAATAGCACCATTCATTTTATCAGTATTGGAAAAGTGATACTGTCTGTTCTTAAAAAGTTTCCTGGATTGTAAGCATTCATAATTATTAAATGCTGATACAGAAAACATTCTTTTCTCATGCCACCTCTCTTCATCAGTGCAACTTCTTGGTCTTAGCCACACAAAATTCAGTCATAGCATTTGATATTTGTGCCTTATGCAAAGAATTCTTGAGCAAATTACAAATCACACTTTTCATGCAGACCTTGCAAGACCTACGGTCATTCAGTTTGAACTTCACAGTATCTTTTCCTTCTTCTGTAGAAAATGTCTAAACAGAAATAGATGAGAAAATTCTTCCCTAAGAATCATCCATCAAAGTCTAGTAATGCACATAAAATGACTCTTTAAATTACTGTTTAAAGATTTCCTTTATTTAGTGACTTTTTTCTCTTACCATGTTTTTCTATAACTCAAGTTACTCATGAGTAGTTGGTATTAGTCAACACAACAAAAACTTCTTTGCACAGGGATATAAGCCACAACTGATGAACAATAAGTAATTTTAACTTTCTTGGACAAAAAATTCATTGGTTTTGGGCATACATCCCAATCAACCAAAACCAAGAGGTTCAGAGACACACACTCAGAGACACTAGCAATTAACACAAGTTTATTGTTGTCTGCAGATAAGTGAGTATATTAATGGTATTAAGTTGCCTGAAGACCTCTGCAGTTCCTGATCCTTAGTAGGTATTTATCTGCTTTGAAAATCACTAATTCTAATTAGATACTGAGTTCTTTTTCCAGTGAGATGCTGATCTTCAATAACAGAGATTGAGTGCTAGAAACAAAATATGAAGGTCACTGAAGTGATGCAAGTCATTATTTTACATAGGGCAAAAACATGTCACCATTTAGACACTACTGGAGGCAAGCTGAACTATCAAATGATATTGTATATGTGTGTATTAAAATAACTCATTGTTATTGTTACCCAGTTACACTAGGCTACCCCCTGAGTCACACTAGGTGCTGAGGAATACTTCTGCAGAGCATAGAAAACTCGAGGGAGTAGACAATCGTGAAGATTTCAGAAAAACCTCAGAAGCTGATGACCCCATTGTTATCAGATGCATACGTAGTCTAGCTCCCCTTTAATCCACACTTTTATTGTGAAGGTTACCAGAATTATGGGCTGGTATGAATAGCATGTGTTACATTTCAGTGATAGTACTACTCCGAAAAAATAAAAGGAATCAAAGTTCATTTGATAATCTGATCTTCATTTACCAAAAGAGGTTCCATTAAAAAGCACTAATGAATATATTTGCATTCTTCTTTGAGTCTCCATTGTAAGCAAGGCTTTTGTAGCTTACTCTAACTGTATATGAGATTAAAGCAGTTCTTCAGCTGTGAAAGCTCCAGTGCCCCCAGTTTAAATGATCACTATAGAGAATAAAAAATTGAAGCTTTTGACTAGATAGCAAGAGGGAAAACAATCAACCTACAGGGAAATAATCCTTTAATACATGGCAGGAAAGGTAAAAAGATAATAATCTACAAAAAGAAACTGAGTAATTTCATCTGCAGTTTTGTAGCACAGTATTTTCAAGCTATCCATGAAATGCAAGCAGATCAGTATTCTCACTTCAATATCATATTTCTGGGCAAGAATGAGACTTTGATAATTTGAATGCACTGTGATAGTGCATCAAATTAATTTAGTCCTGAGGAGCAAAATGGTTGTGTTTCTGAACCATAAACTGATGGCAAAGAGAGTACGAGCGGAAAAAAATGAACACTTTATTCCCTCCTTCAGAAGCCAATCTTTATAATGCTTTCATTAGCAGTTAAAAACCACTACTTTGAAATAGAGAAAAAATGGATTTGAAGATCCTGAATACTATGGGGTATAGTTTTGCTTCCCCATTTTACTAACAGGCAATGTAGAGAGCTTATTTTTTGGTGTTACATTTGTAAAAGGTTTGCTTGTAAAAGAATCAAACAAAAATATAACCACAAGGAGCTGCAGATACTTTTTTATCTTCCACTAAATGTAAAAGGGAAGTTGTTCCTACATTTAAGAAAGAAAAATTAAGAAGCACACTTTTTTTCTAGAAGAAGATTCTAGTAGCCTAGGCAGGAAAGTGAAATTTGCTCTAGTGATCATGGGCAGAATATGTTTGCTTAGGACTTAAACAGGCAAACAAACAAAATCCCAAAATATAAACAAAAAAGAAGCCCAGCTGAAGTCGGATCCAGTAATGTACATATCACAATAAATACCAATGGAAATTTCTGCTATATGAAATAGTAGATTGCTATCTGGAATATTAATTTTATTCAAGCTTTCTAACCCACAAGAAAATTCTTTAGAATCTGATAAAGTTTGATTGAGCAATGTTTTATTTTCCTATCCAAATAAAAGCTATAGTTTTACCTAAACTTTGTAATATTGGTGCATTTAATCTGCCCAGACGTAGATTTGAACACTTCAGTTATCTGAGTTTATAGAAGGAAATGTGCATTTCCACGAAGTCAGCAGACTTGCTCCAAAAGCAGGTATTTACATTTTGGGATGGAACAAACTGGTTCCTCGTGCTTGCTTCCCTCCAGGAAGTACAGAGGGGCTCTAGACAACCAGTTGAGTGAAATAAGTCAAGTTACTGTCCATTGTTAGGGCAACACTAAGACATAGAAATACAGCAGAATTATGCTGATGGCAAGCTCAACCATTCAAGCACTGTAAAGGAAGTACATAAAGGGGTGAGAAGAGAGAAGCAGTGACTCAGAATAGTCACAAAGCAATGTATTCTTTTCTCTATTGTACATTTGATTGGTAAATATCAGCACTAAGGACATAGTTTTCCCATGTGTTTTAATCTGCTCACTCCAAGAATACCAGACTGGTACAAAATTTTATAAAAGAATGAGGAAGAGAAAAAAATACTTTGATAAATATTCTATCTACAATGATGACAATTCAGGAAAACCTGGCTTCAGATATCATAAGGGCCTAGTGTGTAAATGTAACATGGTTAAATCTGAAATTCTAAAGAAAGCTAAAATTTTAAAACCTCATCTTTGATATTTTGTTGGTCAAGATTATTGCAGGACATTTGATTCCAGGCTTCCCATCATTTGTATTTCTTGCAAATTGTCCAAGAAAATCTAAATTACTCTGCAATTTGACAACTATACCTAGTAGTGTAATAGTAATAAATGTTCAATGGCGTGATTGCTCTTATTTAACACAAAAAACTTCAAAAGATTGGTTGCTAAATAATAGATCCTTAATATTAGGCGAATACTGACTTATAGTCACTGATAGCCATATACTGTCTCACTCTCTACATGTCCAGTCACAGGTCAAATGAGTGACTCTACAGTAAACCAGGTATCCTTATTTCTACAATCCAGTTAGTGAAAAACCTTTGCCTCATTTTCCTAACCAGTGTTAGCACACACACTAAGAATCAGGAAACAAGCAGATGAAGAATGACCAGCTATCCTAGCAGATAAAGTTTTGAAATACAAATATATCTTTGTAACAGATGTTTTAGCCCTCTTCCAAAAGGATGGTTTCCAGATAAGCAAATACTCAGGAGAACAGATAAGCTTTATGGACCGGCAATCGTTCTAACGAGCATGTGACTGAGAGTTTTGAGGGCTTCAGAGTCACAGAATCCATTTCACAGCTTAAGTGCTAATGTAGCAAATCACTATCCCATCTCTCCAAATCCTAGACTGAATCTTACTCCTAGTCAAACACAGCTTTTTTTTTTCCTGCCTATGAATCTCAACTTACCTTTCCAGGTGGTTGTTTTATGACCCAGAACAAAAGGAAACTGCCTCAGCCATTGGAAGCACCTAGTACTGGTCCTGAAGAGCATATGGCTAGCAAAGGAGCCAGGCTAAATAAAAGTCTAAGCAGAAGTGATGACATCTGAACCACTTGAATTTTGGCTCACCATACTTGGATGCTAAAGTGAGCTTCATAACACTATTAATTGCTTGCAAATTGCCAAGATAACAAAGGAATATTTTAATGAATGGTTAAAACAGGAAAAAAGATGAGGGAGGGGGAGAATTATGAAAATCCACGGAGTTTCTCATGAATCAAACCAGAACCTATAGATCAAATTCTAAATTAAAATCTAAATTGTTCAATGCTGCAAAGAGTGGTTGTGGCATCTCCTTCTCTGGAGATATTCAAAACTTGCCTGGATGAGATCCTGTGCAACCTGCTCTAGGTGAACCTTCTTGAGCAGGGATTTGGATTAGATGGTGTCCAGAGCTTACTTCCAATCCCAACCATTCTGTGATTCTTCAAGTTGTCTCTATTGAATGAAAAACATTACCGTGTTTTCCATTTGCAAACGTAGCTCAGCTATTAGACACCAAAGTTATGTAAAAAGATTTCATCTTCCAACCTAGGCAGTGGGTTAAGTTATTCCTTTTTCCCTGACAACCTGTCAGCATTCATGACCCAGTGAAATTCCCAACTGAGTTCCTGATCAGGCAGTTAATAATTTAGAAGTTTCTTTCTTCTGTGGGCTCATATTTGTTATTAATGATAGAGCCACTAGCAAACAGTTCTTCATCTAGTCTATAAATGGAACAAGTGTGAGGTAACACTGGTCACTAAATTAGCCCAATCTTTTCAGATGCCTTTGCTTGGATCCATAGCAAAAATAAATTCTGCTCTCATCAAGAATATGCCATGAACATACCTAGAATTATTATTAGTAGCTTCATTCTTTTTAAATGCTGTTTTATCTCAAACTAGGATGTGAAAATACTCAGAATAGAGGCATCAGCTAATTGCCATTGTTACTGGGCTTTGTCCAACACAGAAATATCACTTCACTGACAAAAACTTTATTCCAAGAAGCATAAGGCTTCATTTTGTGTGTGAAATTCCTCCATTGAACAGAACAGATGAAACAACATATAAAGGTAGACAGCACTCTTAAAAAAAACCTTGAGCATAGAAGTCACAGAGCGTCCAACTATTCCTACCAATTTTCCTTGTTCTTCTGGGATACACCAGGTTCTTCTCTTTTTTAACCATGTTTGGCAAAAATATTTGCCACAGCATTGCTTATTCCTGCACATCCAACCCCAAATACCAGTGCAGCTGTGTGTGGGAGTCAAGGCTATGAAATAGTTGAAATAATGATGTCTTTGGCTCATGGAAATAAAAAAAAAAAAAAAGAATTACCCAATAGGACCAAATGCGTTTCACTGCAATATGAATAAGTGGCAATTTCCTGGGTGCTTTGAGTCTTGCAGTTTCTTCATAATTGAGTCCTTCATTAGCATTTTTTAAGCATCTCTTCTCGTTTTCATTGCTTCACTGAAAGAAAATTATGCTTCAGCCTTACTTTATTTCCAACATTAATACAAGTCAATATTCATTCCCTCACCACTCTCCCTTCAAGATTGGGATCTTCTTTTATGAAAAAAGGACATACTCTGAAAGTCTGGATTCTACAAAAAATACTTTCACAATTTCAAGAAAGTGAAACCTGAAATTTCAAAGTGTCTATATTTTGGTGCTATCAGGAAATTAAAATAGTCTAGCAGTACAAAGACCAGAAAATTAAATTCTCTAATAATAGCACAGTGCTATTTAACTCCTCTAGCTGAAGGGAATTTAAAGAGAAGTAAGGCTTAGAGAGCATGAGTGTGTATATTTTAATAATATTTCCTTACCTCCCTTCAGTGCAGGACCACAGCATATTCAGAAAGAATGACTGCATTAAAAGTTTTCATTCCATGCTAACTAGAACCGATGGGCTCTACATCCATGCCTTAAATTCTGTCGCCATACCTCAAATATTGTTTGTGATTTTTCAGAAGACATACACAGACACATTTTGTCAAGTTTATACATTACAATTAGAATAGGCATTACAACTATGACTATTAAAATAACTGAAATAAAAGAAAAAAATCAAATGTGTATTTTGGACTGAGTGGTTTTAGTTTTGTTTAACTGCAATAACACTTTCTTTCAGAGCAGGAATTATGAGGAGTAATTTGAGAGCCTAAAAACATGTATCTAGTGCTTTAAAGTATCCTGAGTGTTCTCCAGCTGCTAGCCCTGAAGTGTCTCCCATTAATCACACAGTCTTGCTGCACAGCCTCTGTTGATGTCTTAGATTATACGTTGTGTATTCCTCTGATGCCCCTGCTTAGGCACCTGTGTTTCTCCTTTTCAGCTTAGTTTGCCTGTATCAAAATAAGACAGGCAGGAAGGTCTGCTGTTCCATAAAAGCCAAAAAGAGCTTAAAAGAGTCACTGATCAGCCTAAGAAAGATGAAGAAGCGGCCAAAATTGGCTTCAGTAATTTAGTACATTAGGAAAGCAGGGGATTTGTTCAGGAAGGCATTATACTGTGCTAGTGATGAATGGGAATCAACCTGCATCACTGAACCAGAATGCACAGCACAAATAGAAATGAAGTGTTGAAGTACCCCAGGTGGTGTGGTACCACTAGGAGAGGAGTTAATGCGAAAAATTGTGATATGGAGAAACATTAGGAAAAATTAAGTTAAAAAAAATGTAAGAAATGAGGTCTGGCTGCAGTCTATAGGAAGCTGACTTTGAGCCTAAGGAAATTCACTTTATCTCCCAGGCAGATAGCTCCAACTGAACTCTAGAAGAAAAAAATCTTAAGTGCAGATAGGCTATTTTAGGAGCAAATGGAAAGACAGAATAACTCCAGGAATAGCTTTAAGTTTTCTGTCTTGAGAGTGAACTATGACATGCAGATTAATGAATCAGGATGAAACCAAAAAAATCTACTTTTCTTTTAACAGTCAATGTAGTAATAAAATTAGATTAATTAAAGTGGAAATAGCAAATTATAGAATAAAAACAGGACAGGGCAGCAATTTTTGGAGGGATTTTTTTTTCTAAGTTCTTTATTCAAAGGAATGTACACTAATGACTGTTTAATATTGAAGATTAAAAAAAATAACTGAAGCCTAAACATAACAAATTCAGCTTTTTAAAAGTTTCTCTTTATAAAAAGAAAAAATATGTGTTTGACTGGTTTTATAGATCTTTTTCCAAGTTTATTTACTGTGAGCCTGATCCAGCATACACTGAAGCAACAGGGAATTTCATAAGACAATTGAAGACCATGAAAAGATCTTATGATAAGGTGCTTCATCCTCTATCACAAAATCCACATACTTCAATACAGCATTTTAAAGATAAACATGAACATAAAATCTCTAATTCTACCTAGACTTTTGAAACAGTGGTAGTGCTATTTCTGGATACTTTAAAAATATATTTTCATTTCTAATCTGAAAAAATCAAGCCCATTATATGCAACTGTAGAAAGAAACAAACAAACAGCCCAAGAATGTCTATGAAACAGTGCATTACACATATTTTTTAACTATTTAACCACTGTAACCATGTATGTATGCCAATTACTTACAGATCTCTATGCTGTGTTATCTTTTCTAAGTAATAAAAGTTATGGCAGTTTGCTATTTTATTTTTCTGCTAGGATGTTGTGTTGGATACTGGTCTCCTTCTGGCTTATCTAGCTTATCTCACAAATGCACCCTGATCTTGTCACTGCCCCAAGCACCCAGCTGCAATCCCTGCCAGGCTGGGTCTTATACATTTTAAAGGGTTGTTTAATCTTAAAAACATTACAAGCTCTAAATGGACACTTCTGTATCCAGCCTAAACTCAGTAAAGTTTTGCTTCACAGTATCAGTCCATAACACTGTAAACATTGGGGGAAAAAAAAAAAAAAAAAAAAAAAAAAAAAATAGAAGAAATAAACATGAATGGCTGAAGTTACCCTGCTGCTAATACAATTCTTTCTCCTATAGAATTTTATATGTTTCAGGCTTGCACCTGCTTTTACATTTGTTTAGAAAATGTGCTTCAGCTCCTACCTTAAGTCAATTTTTAACTCCTGTAGAAATTTTCATTGGTTGCCACTGTGTTTTACCCAGAAAAATCTGATACACTAGTCACAGATTGACCTGTTGTAAAGCATATTGCCCAATATTTCTCTTATCTTTCTAATGGGCTGCATTTCAAAATCTACTTTCCATAGAAAGCAGGGTGGCTCTGTCAATCCCACTTTTTTGCCCCGAAGGAAGTTTGTGGAGTAGGAATTATTATGCAAACCAATGCTAAGGAAGAAAAAGCAAGGAGACAAAGTAGGTTTTCGGCCTCCTAATCATTATTCCTGCCCATACATGTACAGATAACTGGGTCCTAAAACACATGCAGCCCCTACTGCATCAAATCTCCCTGGCACCTGGCAGCTTAGCAGGCTACTTTATTTCTGTGGCAGTCACATACACAGTGGAAGGGCTGGTGCCTCTGAAAATGAGTGACCCACTAAAATGCACCTAGTGTCATGATAGCCTGTGTTTCTAATAAAGATGTTTACATGCTCTCTCAAAAACAAAACAAAAACCATTAAAAATAAATAAATAAATAAATAAAGGGAAAATATTGGGAAACAAGATTTCAGGGGTGTTCACTTCTTCTGTTCCTTTTAAATCTCAAAATGAATATCCTAATTTTTAGCTGTTAAGTGGATTTTTGTTTGGTTAGCGGATTAGGGATCTTTTTGGCTGGTTTGGCCCCAACATTTGGTTTGGTTTTTTTGGTATTTTTTGGGGGGAGAGGCTGGGGTTTTTTTTGGGGGGGTTATTTGTTTGTGTTTTGTTTTGGTTTTTTTTTTTTCTTTTTTGCATTGATGGAAGGGTGGCTGTCGGGATAGGAAGGCAGAGGAATTACCATCACTTTTTCTGCCATTATGTCTTAACCTGCTACCAATGTTTTCCTCAGTTCATGTATACCTGATTCCACCAAACTCTGTTTGTTTAATGTAAATGCAAGAAATTCAGAAATGAGGATAGCCCTAAGAAATAACATACTAATTCCCTAAGAATGTGTAAAGAACTNAATGAGTGACCCACTAAAATGCACCTAGTGTCATGATAGCCTGTGTTTCTAATAAAGATGTTTACATGCTCTCTCAAAAACAAAACAAAAACCATTAAAAATAAATAAATAAATAAATAAAGGGAAAATATTGGGAAACAAGATTTCAGGGGTGTTCACTTCTTCTGTTCCTTTTAAATCTNGGGGGTTATTTGTTTGTGTTTTGTTTTGGTTTTTTTTTTTCCTTTTTGGCATTGATGGAAGGGTGGCTGTCGGGATAGGAAGGCAGAGGAATTACCATCACTTTTTCTGCCATTATGTCTTAACCTGCTACCAATGTTTTCCTCAGTTCATGTATACCTGATTCCACCAAACTCTGTTTGTTTAATGTAAATGCAAGAAATTCAGAAATGAGGATAGCCCTAAGAAATAACATACTAATTCCCTAAGAATGTGTAAAGAACTCAAACCTTGCTGAACTCAGAATCACACTATAGCTTGTGCGCCTTGCACAAACTCTAGGGATGGTCAATGGCTTGTTCTTGACAACAGGCACAGAGATCCTTCAAATTTGCAGAAGAAATTTTCAAAATCTTAAAGTGAAATTGCATTTACTACAGGTGTGGTTCATTGTAACCATTCTTCTGGTAAATCTTTCATAAGTGCTAGATGGAGGAGTTATTAAAAACAAGCAAAAAAATCTGCTATTTAATTCTATAATTTTATACCAGCAACACTTGCTTTTATGGTCTCTGGAAGACATTTTAGGAGGTGTTTTTCCAAGAAGGACAACAAAAAATAAAACCAAATCCCCCTTATTCTTACAGAAAAAAATAGCTAAAAAGCCTGCTTTAAGACTGTTACTTGTGCTTTCAAGGTATTGAAAAAGCATTGAATATTTTTAGTTAACATCATGAAGCCAATAATTTGCTTACACCATTTGAATTTAACCCTAAACCTTTCCAGGAAAAAGAAGGAAGTTATATTTACCTCATAAGTCTCATGCTACTTGGATAAAAACACATTTTGAAGGAAGTCAAGGAAGTGATTATAAAAAAATGAAAAGACTATATATAAGTTTAACACTAAATCACTTCACTGGTTATTTATTATCAAAACCTATTTGAAATGAAATCTTATTGTACCTCCAAAAATTAAGCAGCAATTGCAGCCTTCAATACAGTGTTCAATACAGAAGGGAATTCAAAGGTATCTCTATTTTGAGCTACAAATACTAGCAATTCATTTTGAAATGTGTGGTAAATTGCTGTTAATCAAGGTAAATCAAGCCTTGCATAAGAATCTCTTTCAGAAATAAGTAAATAATTCAGTTTTATTTTCTGTCTACATTTTGAGGACATAGTTGAATACAGGGCATTGAATACAGAAACTTTTCATAAGGAGGTGAATTAAATACATTCCTTTTTCTTTTTTAGGGAATAATTCAAAATAATGTTGAATAACAGGCAAAGGAAAAAAAGTTCTGTTCAAGGAACCTGGACACAAGATGAATGAGATGTTACTAATAATGGTGCTGTCACAGTTAACAATTTTACTGCTTACTAGAGGCATGGCCAGTTAGGCTAGAGTTACTCAGTAGCACAGTCTCTGCAACCCACTGGTATTTCTATTTTCCACTCAGCTATTGGAGGAAAACGCAAGTCTTTTAATGAACTATGAAATCAACCAGTAAAACGTTTCAGCTTATGAGACAGGCTGACGAGCATCAAGGTGATATATCACGCACGCAGGGTGCTGTTCAGTCTACTATGGTACAGTGAACTCAGCCTGCAAAACTACAGTATCCGCCAGCAGGCACTTACCAATAAAAGCTTTCCAAGACAAATGAGGGTGTCTGAGGACAGCTTTAAAATATTTTATTGCTCTTAACTTCGCAGAAAGCACAGCAGGGGCTGGAAAAAGGGAAGGGGTTTTCATTTCTCTTCTTTAGTGACTCCACACAAAATTTGGTTCCCGACATAAATCAGATCCTGCTTCTAACTACCAGCCATTTCTGTGTAAGGAAGTTCTGGCTGGGCTCTTTCTAGCAGAAGCATCCATATTACTTAAAAAAATACAAAGTATGTTCCTATTACTTGAAAATAAAAAGAGCATTCCTGAACACATCCTTAATGCTTTGATCGGGCATTTCTGTCATAGTCTCAGATAACTCAAAGTTTACAATATACAAGAATTATGGGTTAAAAATACCATAATCGTTTTTGAATACATACAGTCAGATTAATTGTACATTAATATGGCCAGCATAAAATTATCCTCCAATATCAAAGTACAAGGAAGAGACAGTGAATAGACTGGACCATCTAACTTTTTCCTCATGCATGAATTCTATCAGGTAAAATACAAAGCAAGCAAAGGAAGTTAAAACCCTCCTTGCAAACTCATAAACCATGTAAAAATATTCAGGGAAGTCATACCTTCCTGGGTTAGTCATAGTAATGATAGGAATCACAACAGGTTATGAGGCAAAGGCAGAGGAGAGATGATACAATAAACAGTATAGAACTGAAAAATTTCAGAAATAGCCGTCTTGAAAGGAAACATCACTTCGCACAACTTACATGTTTAAAGATAAGCATGCTCAGGAATAGATAAGCATATGAAAACTTAAATGTTTCTATCAACAAGTACTTCAGGAGGGCTTCAGCTTCCTGCTGGAGCTGTTAACAATTTTGCCAGGCCAAAGAAAGGGTAACCAATGTTCTTGAGGGCATGTTTGGGTCAATGAATGGAGAGAATGAAAAAACAACCAGACTCCAGCCTTTTTATCAAAGGCTGTTGATGATGCCTTGACTATCCAATAGGTAATGACACTGTCAGATCATGCAACATTGCCATGCAAACTTCAGAGCAGCATTGCTCCGTACTTTTCCCTTCTGATCAACTAGCTTAACCTTTCTCCATATCTCAGTTTTCCTTCTTTAAAATAAGGGAAATAGGAAACAAAAGAATCCCTAATTTAAGAGAAACATTCATGAGCTTTGCACGTTAGATTGGCTTGGCTGGCAGCTAGACTGGGTGGAAAAGTGTGAGCATAGGTATAAAACAAAGAACAGAAACTTCTTCAACTTTCAATGTCTTTCAGTTTTAAATAGAGATATTTTGAGAATTAACACCACTAAAATAAAACTAAGTATAGGATCTATGTAAGAAATACGCATCTATACATACATGTAAGACAAATAGCCCATGATAGATGCTGAGTCAATTAATCTATAAGCCAGCCTCCAATTTAAATTCTATTTCTGATGTAGCATATTAAAACAAGTAACTCCACACTTACAGTTTTGTTTTGGTTTTTCTCTGTCTTACAGATTCCTTCCTGGAGTTTCTCTATAGATGTGATGAGAGACTGTTTGCTTTAAAAGGTCAAAAAGTGCTTGAGTGGACTCAAGTCAGCCGTTGCTTAACTTGCACAAGCAAAAGGGAAATTCATGCAGGGGAGAGGAAATCATAGGAAATAAAAAATTTTCTCCAAGAGTCACACACTGAGAAGAGAAATACTCCCAAGTAGTCAAAGCAGTTGGATTCTGCACCATCCAGCATTTGGAAAATATAAAAAGTGTCTAAGGTTCATTAGTACAAGCCCCAAGATCCCAGTTAAAAAATCTCTCTACTAGAATTGTTAACTCTCAACTCCACCCTGGACATCCACTTCCTTTTAAATATCTTGCTGTGCATGCTATCAAAAACAGACCACCAAAATAGAGGATCTTTTTCCTAGAAGGAGAGAAGGTTTTCTAAAGCTAAATAAAGGTTTTTACAGAGAAAATACATATCATTATGACAGGTTAGCTATTTCAATTAAATATATGGATTCAGTACTTGTTTTGAGTTCTTTGCAAACTGCACAATAGAATTTCCATGATTCCCCACTGCAATGAATTATTGCAACAGTGGGGAAAAAATAAAATCTCAAAGCTCCAGTCCTCCTTGTCGAATTGTCACTATTTTTGTTCAATGGAACAAGATTCTTAGGTCATTGATTAAAAAAAATCAAAAACAAACTTTACATGTGGCCTTATAGAATCTCATTCAGTGGTTAACATTTATTCTGAGCATTAGAACAAAGGGATCAAAGAGATGCTTTGAAATGTCGCCATAAAAGTCCTATCATTATGGTCTATGCATATTGTATCTCAATGACCAAATGTGCTTGATTTACATAGATTTTTTTTTTTTTTGGTCTAACTTCCAAAGTAAAGTCAACAAGGGAGGCTGTCATGTAAATGTGCCACTCAGCAGTTGCACAATGGCCTTAGAACAGTCACACTGGAAGCTGAGTATGTAAAAGGAAATGTTAATTTGGGGAAATAATCACAAACATGCTCTCAAATTAATATGACCTTTTGTACAGACTGGTAGAATATTTTGCAATAACAGTATGTTTTTGTGTTCAGTGTTTTGAGATAAGAAAACTGAAGACCATATTCTTGCTTTAGTATGAAAGAGCTAATATTGCCCCAAACCATTACATCAACTACATTGGCTACAGTTGCCTTAAAAATTTCACAGCACTGGCATCTGTTATAAACAAGACAAGCAGCGAGACAGGCATCAGAACAGAGACTGACAAACACCCAGAAAGAATGGAGATCTGACTTGGAGAAAAAACAGTGCCTGGATGCTTGAGGAAGAATAAGAAGATTGATCAGAATGAAGTGTGAGGTGAAAGAACACAGATAATTATTGCTAATTATTGTTTGGTATTATTTTTGTAATGTTCCATGTTAGTTTGTTTCTAAAAATATTAATTGTATTCATATAACGATGTGAGCTTTTATGACCTAGATAACTGCAAATTTTGCAGTTTGCTTTGGACAAACAAAAGGTAACATATGAACACAAAAGAATTTATAGCAAATTAAATAGTTTATTCAGTTACTTTATGATGGAAACTCATAGCAGCACAGAAGCTATAAAAATGATCACGTCAAGGGGGGAATAGCTCTCACGGCGTCAGTTAAACAGTATGTAAGTTCTTAGAAGGAATACCACTAGTCTCGCCTTTTTACAGATTAAACACGTGCCTCTTTTTAATGCCAAAGTGGTTGTATCAGTACTGCAGAAAACCCGTAAGATTCAGAGTTTATCAGGCAGTGTCTACTTAGGAATACACCAGCTCACTTGCTACCTAAAAGTCCTCCACATGCTGAAGGACCTTGGCTGACCACCAGACTGGCACAAACTGATCCCTTCTCTGTTCCACTGCAAACTATCTGCAATACCACACTGTATATTGTGTCCATTTTCTCTCTTAACTTTACAAAAGACAAATCTTGACTGCGTGCAAGCAGTCATGTATGGATGTTGAGGAAACCCATCATGCTGTGTAGAAAAACAACTGTGCAAATGCTGAAGACCTCTGCACTCCATGTAAGGGCAGTAACTGCATTGCCTTGTATCCTTATGCTCCCTCTAAAAATAGTTCATGGTTAGATAGAGTCCAAAACTGGAGACCAATATTCTGCTGACACAAGCTGAAGACTCAGCTCCCCGCTGGTTTATCATTGCCATCTGTCTCCTGATGCAACATCCAATTACTTGGGGGAATCAACAGCACTGTGCTCTGATTTTGTTCAGCAGCAAAACATACACATTACCATGTCTCATGTTTGGTGATGGGACTGTTTCTGTCACATCCAAAAAAGCTAAAAATGACCATCTCAATTAGAAACTTCCCACATTTGAGATATGTATTAGAAGAACAGACACTTTATTCAGTCAATAAAATATGTATTTAAAATGAGGCTGAAGAAATTTTATTCTGCTTCAGGTGGTAATCAGGAGAGATTACCCAGAATTATTATTTAATACATAAAACATGCCTTAATTTGATACCCTTCTGTTCCACCAAGTACAGCGGAACACGGTTCAATATTCAACTCCACAGATACTCTAAACAGAGATTCTGCTGACGCTTGCATCTGAGTCATTCTGGTCACTCCCTACAAGACAAAGTTTACTAATTCGGGCTGGGCAGCACAGAGCCCTGACTTTACTGCTGGCATCACAGAAATGCTGCATGGACCAGTGTGTTCAGGTGAGCACCACCTCTCACCTGCGAGTGCTCTGCTGACAAAAGCAAAAGTGTAGGTCTTGCCATTCCACCTTCCTTGAACAGACCCTGGCTTCCTCTGGACTACATTGGGATTGCTGCATCTGAGCACAAGAAAGGAAAAGTGAAGAAAAGGGCCCAAGAACTGTATACATTTCCAGTCACACTGAGCACATTTCTCTGGAAACAAGGATCTGTTTTCTGAGAATGGAAAGTTTTTTAATCTACTCCTTCACTGTTTGTAGAGGAAAAAAAAGGCACCACAACAACATATGGATTTCTTTTTCTTCTACAGCTGTCAGAAGACTCCAAATAAAACTCCTGTCATTTTCCCTTTATTACCAACATTAGAGCTTTCACTGTAGCTGTGTATCTGTAAGACTTCTGGAAGCTCAGAATAAAATGGATGCATTTCAAAGCTAACTACAGTCTATTTATAATCCAACTGAATGCACCTTCTCATCTGCAGTGGGTTTGTGAATTCATATTCAGTATAAAACTGCAGGGGCTGTCAACCCTTTCCAACAGATATCCTTAGTGTTATTCCTCTGTTCTCTCACAACAATTGTGCTTCTTGCAAAAACAAAACTCTAAGTAATAACAAAAGTTTCAACACTCTATGTCCAACTCATCACATCCAAGTACACTTCATACTGTGGAATTTTCCACAATTACTCAGATATTTGGTACAGAAACTTAAAGCAAAGATTCCTTATTGGTTTAAGTATGATGCTGCTTTGAGATGACAATACAAAACTACACTTGTTTTCACAGTTACTTAGAGAGTACCAATGGCTAGAGAGAAATTGACTTTCTACCAAAAATCCTGTTAACAGACCCTGAATAAAATATATATAAAAAGATATTTTTAGACCTCTCATGATGTTGAAACTCATGAGTCATTAATATTTTAACTTCCTAGCCTGGAATATTTTATGTTCCCCTTTTCATTTAGTACACTCAGGTAATTTGAATGAATATGCAGATATCCATACATGTTTAGGTTTCATTGATTCAACATTCAAAAGCATGCAATTTCCTGGAAAAGAAAGATGCTATTGGAATAGATTAAAAGCAATTTTATATTTTGTCTTTCAGACAAGTTTGATTAAAAGCTTTAAAAAAAAAAAACACCAAAATTTAAAAAACCAAGCACTTCCTTCCCTCTGATTTTCAACAAAGCCCAAGATGAAGACAGACAGCAAAACACCCCAGTATCCCACAAAACCTTAGAGACTCCCTTTCACTTCATCAGGGCGGGACTTCATGTCTCTCACTGTTATGAAAATAAGAATAATATTAAACTAAATACTAAAAATAGAAAATATGGTCACTGGTGAAGAATTTTTCTATGTTCTTAAGATTAACTTCAAGTGGAAGATTACTTTTAAGTAAAACCTTTTAATCAGGCAGTAGACATATTTTTGCTTCTTACTGAATGTTTAATTTTCATTACTTTCCAAAGATCATTCCTCTCACTTGGTAATTTTCTCACCTGAACAATTCACAAGACATTTTGCAACTCAAACCTAGGCCAAGATTCTCAGATATGTTTAGCTTCATTTCAACACCATTGAAATTATTAATTTCAATGATATTAACATGATTATCACACTAAGTTCTAATCCCTTTTAAAAATCAGATCTGACAACATAAGTGAAATCCTTGGCAACATTGGGCAGCTTCTATAAAAGAGCTCATCACATACCAGCTGCTCAATGAAACTCCTCTCTCCTAGATGTAATTGAACAGAGACTTTGGAGGCAGCAAGCAATTACTAATCTATATAGGGAAAGCATTGTGTGAACAAACTGCAAGTATTGATAATTAAAAGTCAAATCCTGGTACTACTGTAATCTTTATAAATTTCTATTTACTTCAGCAGGGTTGAGATTCTGTCATATTACTATAAGTATATTTAGACATTGCCATTTTTTCATTTCTAATGATGTACGGAGATGGTAAATACCAGGTTGCAATTATAACACTGCCCAACCCCACCACTGCAGTGTCTTATAAAAAACCATTATGTCAATGACATAGGAATTCACCAAAAAAACTGAGAAAGTTTATATCTGCATACATGTAAACATCTGCAAATTGCATCATGAAAGACATTATTTTCAAAGTAAGGTTCAAGCAGAGGTGTCTGCATACTCTCTGAAGATGACAATTTTGATTCCTTCCATTATCTGCAACATGTTAAAAAGGTCTGAACAACATTCTCATTCTATTCAGTTGCTTCTCTCCAAAGAGAAATAATGTTCTTAAACAAAATACCACAACAGCTTTACAAAGTGTTTTCAAGGAGTCACAAACACTGGTCAGGATGTGAAGGATCCAAATGAGCATATTAAAAATGCATGCAGTTGTCCTTTCAGCTAATGACTCGCTAGAGCTCAGATGTAATAGCTGGCTTTCAAAAGCTGTTGCAGACAGTGTTTTCAGAGGACATTTATGTTCCCACCTCAGTTAGGCCTTTTTTGTGGGTCTGCCCTTAATGCCTTGTAGAAGCTGTCTGTTCTGCTATTTTCCCCCAATTTACACTTTTTGATTTCTCAGGGAGTGTATTATTGAATATCTTGACATTTGGAGAGGACAACAAATGCCAGCATCAATTCTATTGTTATTTCCTAGGAAGTCTTTGTTATTGATTTTGGTTTTTTAAGCACATTGAATTACACTTCAATGCTTACCCAACAATGGATAAGAGGACAAAAAACAAAACAGGAAGCTGCTACCTTCTAAATAAGTGTGAAGGGAATGTAGATGTAATCGTATTTCCCTAATGAGCTCCACTACCATCAGGAAGATGTTGTTTTGGTTTGAAGTCTTTCAAACTTTGCGCCTACAAACTTTTTCATGCACATCAAATTGAATTTCTCCATGATGAAGATTTTCAGTCTGGTTGACTGTTAATGGCGTAGACTACCAGCCTAAAGTTACTCCAGCATTGGTTTTCCACTTCTTTTAAGCTTTGCTTCATTTGTTATTTTAAAAAGAAAGATCAAAATAAGACCACTTATCTTCACCTCTCTCCTTCAGTTTATGTTAATGAATCCTGAGGTGCCAAGTCCTGCACTAACTCTGATGATGAGGAATTTAGTTTAACATATCAAAATAAATACTCATACCCCACATCTTCTTTCTTGAGGGAACAAAACAAAACTTCCCTGGTAATGCAGAATCAGATGATAGACAAAGACAATATTTTATCAGAGAAACGAAAAAAAAATCTCACGTGGAGCCTCATTATTAAGTATCTGCAGTTTTGATGATGTGGCTGTTAAACCTATTTAAATGTAGCAGGTGTGAAAACTCTAACATTATTTACATCTCACAAACTGAAATGCTTTCAAGTCTTAAAAGTGACTAAACTTTCAATCCCAGCAGTATAAAACACAAACAAGAAACCCACCTTACTATGCAGATTTTAAGCGGTGATATAAACATATAGTTATAAATTAAATCTATTTTTCCCTATAAAGAAAAAAATATTAAAAGCCACTCTGTTAAGCTTTTTTTAATAACAGTTTGTGAAGACCACTTATGAAAACAAAATTATCTCTACTTCTCTACTTCATTGTGCTCAGAACACACACTGTGACTAAAGCTATAAAAATAAAAATAAAACCTGTCCACAGAAATATTAAAAATTATTTCCAATTTGTAAAGCCATTAGGTGCCATGTCATATAACTTGATACAAAAATAACAGACACTCTAAGTTTTACCTGACAGGTCAAGAGAACTTCCCACATGGCTGACCATATGCTGCACTTAATTTCATGTATTTAATTTCATTTAAAGTATTTCACACTTGAAATGCTTTAAATAAGTAATTTACTTCTCAGAAAATTCTCCATCTATCAATATATGCATTCATTAATATTCATTATAACAAAGTGTTCTTTATGCATCTGAATTCTGTACACTGACTACTGGATACAACACAAGCAGGACCTTCCTCCCACCAAATCACACTACTCAGTAGGTACTACAGTGACATTCTTAAGGGTTTTCTGGGTTTTGTCTGTTTTTTGGGCTTTTTTGTTGGTGATTTTTTTGTTGTTTTTGGGGCTTTTTTTGGTTTTTGTTTTGTTTTGTTTTAGGTTTTTTTGGGGTGGTTTTTTTGGGTAACTTAACTAGGCTTCTTGTCACATTCGACATCTAATTTAAATTCTAAGCTACTGCTTTGCAGTGGCAATGTATGCCAGCAAGGTACAAAAGGTAGCTCCTAGGGCATCATGAAGAAATAACTTGTTTCTACAGGAAATGTGTTTATTGCAGATTGTCTGTCAGAGGCCCTGGTTGAAAATCCTCTAAGAGTTTTGATGTCCAAGCAGTAGCACTGGAAGCTGTCCATGTTAATGTAGTTTTACTATTATCTCCTTTCTTGGTTTCTGTGTGTGATATCTGTTAAAGACTTCCCATACAAGATTGAAGATAATCACAGAAGGCTGCCTTTTGCCTACTAATATGAATTGCAACAAATTATCAGTCTAGAAAGATTCAGCTCACTAGGCTGAACTTACTTCTGACCATCCCCCTGAGCATCTCCAGCACAACTTTCCCGGTATTTGAGTAATTATCTTCTAGGTTGTATTTTATTTATGACCAGGAGGACAGTCATATGAATCTTGTAAGGCTCAGTTTGACTGCTTGTGATGCTTTCCTACCTTTCTTCAAAGGAAATAGCACAATTGTTATCCCACCACAAGTGAAAACTCTGGTAGTGCTGTCCACTGCAGGATGAAACTATGAGCTTTGACAGCTAAGTGCTGTTTGACATTCCCCATAAACCATTACTTGATTCTAAGCAGTTTCTCCATGCTCATCCATGCCCTCCTTCCAAGGTTCTCCTTTAAGAGAGCACAATTAGTTTCTAGAATCGTATTTTTTTCTAGAATCATATTTTTATGGCTGGGATATCTCTTCCAAGCAGACTCGGTCAATCTACACCTTTCTCTTGTAATTCTGATTTGAGGTTCTGTCCCAGAAGGAATTGATTTGCTATGAAAAATTGCTATGAAAAGATGCACATACCCTAGGATCACCATAATTCTATTCATAAGTCTACTACTGACATTAAAGAGGTCAACTCATAAGCAGAAAAATGAATCTAAGAGAATGACATTTGTACCATATTAAAAACCCACATAAATTATACATGGATACCAGTGAATCACATGCCAACTTCAAAGCTCCAGTAAAGTGGGTTTATATAGCATCATTAAGGCTGGAAAAGAACTCCAAGACCATTGAGTCCAACCTTAGAGTTAACATTACAATTCAACAAAAAAAGTCCAAGGTGCATCATCCAGTTATTTCCTGAACACATTCAAGGATGGTGACTTCATCCCTTTGCTAGGCAGCCTTATCCAATGTTTGACAACCCTTTTAGTGAAGAAATTCTTCACAATATTGAACCTGAACCTTCCCTGGCACATTTCAAGACCATTTCTTCTTTTCCTGTCAAGTTGTCTGGGAGATGAGACTGGTCTCCACTTGGTTACAACCTCCTTTCAGGCAGCTGTAGGGAGCAAGAAGGTCCCCTCTGAGCTTCCTTTCCTCCAGGCTAAACCACTCCAGCTCCCTCACCTGCTCCTTATAAAACTTAACTCTCTCAACTCTTCATCTGTTGCCCTTCTCTGGACTCACTCCAGCACCTCAATGTCTTTCTTGTACTAAGGGGCCCAGAACTGGGCACAATATTTAAGTTGCAGCTTCACCAGTGCCAAGTCCTGAATCACTTCTCTAGTTCTGATGACCGCACGATTTTTGATAAAGGTCAGGATGCCATATTCAACATTTCATGAAAAGCTTGAAGCTAGTAAATTGGGTTAGCAGATTTGCTATACGTTTTTTACTGTTAGCAAATGCATGCTGTTTCATACACTTGCCTAGGACAGAGAAGTCTCTGTACCAGGAGTTTCAAAACCAAGAAGTAATTTTCCAATGATCTGACTGTTCGAGAATACTTCAACACAGTAATGAATATGCAGTTACAGCTCATGCAGACATGCCAACTCTTATGCAGCCAAGCAGATGCTGCCAATGGTGCAAACACAGCAATGAAAAGGGCTGCTTGGGCTGGCAATAAAACTTTGCAAGAGGCAACTCCCTTTAACTAAGCTGACAGAAGACTTTTTATTTCTGAGGAAAAATATTCCTCAAATGATGACAGGAGCAGTAAAAGAGCCATTATGAAGAATTCTAGTTGGTTTTTCAGTTTCTACACACCAATCTTTTCACTCTTCTCAGCATTAAATGTTACTCAGCATTATGTCTCACACAACAAAAGGAAAACTATCTGAAAACCAGCAACAAAAGGGAGTAATATACTGCTGAGGAAAACAGCTTCAAGATATGCAACACCATAAAGCATTCTGCACACTTTTATTTCTGTTCCTTCCAAAAACTAATTTAACAGTGTAGCACGTAAATGAATTTTTATTCATGAATCAAGCATACAACAGACTTGGAAAACAAAACAAAACATGAAAATCCATTGAATTTCCATATTAGTTTCCCAGATTACAGGAGAAGCTGGGTTTGTGTTAACACTTGATTTCACAGGTAAATGTCACCTAGTGCTCAGAAAGGTGATCTGATGAAAACAACTAAAAAGAAAGTTTGAGTACTGCTTTGCATGTGTATGCACTAGGAACAACCAGGCCTTTACTCAGGATAAAAATTAATTTTCCTGCCTAGAACAAGTTATCCAAAGGAGCTACTCCTGTACAGTCTCACGGTAACATAGAAGCTGACAAGCAACTGAATATTTCACGATTCAGGAGAACCGGGTAGTCTGTTGTTGGTTTTTAACAAAGGCAGAACAATTCTTTTCTAGGAAAATGTAGACAGTCTGCTGTCACTTCTCATCCTGGTTATAAATATTCAAGGAATTATTGGCACAGAGGAACCTACACAAAAAACTCCTGGCTTACTTGAATATGTGACTGCATGCAAACTGTTCATTGGGAATGTTTATCCAAGCACCTCATCTCCTGATCTCTGCATATACATAAACATAAATACTTGAGAATTCTAGCTGTTACAGGCAAAAGCAGCACCTGAAAATGTGTAAACGTTTTAATGAAATATATGTTCTCATTCCAAAGACTGAGAAATCATTTTGATTATCGACACTATCATAGAATTCATCCTAAAGTACAACCTAAGTGGCTACAAGCAAGTTTGGTACAGCTTAGGAGTTTTGTATTCACAGAGAGAGAACAGGCTGAAAATATCTTGAAACTGAGACATACTTATTTGAAAAAAGGTTCTTAAAAGTATGTCTTACACAGACCACGACATGTGCTGGTCTGAGAAATGACAATCTGCACATAGTCAATTTTATAAGGACTGAACTTAAAAAAAAAAAAATGGATAATAATAGTTAGCAGCATCTGCAGCAGTGACAAATTGTATTTTGTGCCAAAGAGCAATGAATAGAAGGCATTACTCTGCATCTGACTTTCCTGCATAATCACAATCTGAACTGGTATTTTCATCATTTTTCTAGAAATTGGAGAGTAACCATCTCACTCTAGACAGAAAGTTTTAATTGTGGGTGGCAGAGGATACTTATAGCTATCAAATGCATCAAAATACAATTTAGTGAAAAAAGATACTATGTCAAGGCAAATCAACAAATGTTTATCTCTTCTGTGACTCAGCTAAGGAAGTCTGCTGAGATGCAATTGCAATTTCATCATGTCTTTAAATTAAAAGACAGCTAATGAATTGTAATTGACATTATTCGACAGAAATCACAGAAGCAAAAAAGTGGAAAAAATTGTGTCAGTTATAAAATTAAAGTCACCTTCTAGTAACACAAGAATGAGACAATACTCATTTATCTTTCAACTGCAATTTTCTGTTTCTAATGTGTTGAGCATCCCTGTAAACAGTAACTTCATTTGGAAGAACAGCTTTGCCCCTTTCAGTCAAATTTTCTTAGATGCATGTAAGAGAAGAAAGCTCTTTGCGTTCAAACCGTATCCTGTACCTGACAGACTCAAATTTCAAACGAAAGGCAGAAAGAAGATGCTCTGCTAACATAACTGCTTGGGTTTGCCTCTTCATTGGTTGAACACCAGCAGTGCAACCCCTTGTCCACCCCCAGCCCTTCCAATGCCACTAGTGGGCAAGCAAAAGCACCAAGAGCTCCCAATGCTCAGGTCTCCAGCAGCAACCTTGGCACCACATCTGCACTAAAGCTCATCTGGACATATCAGAGGGAAAAGAACAACAAGATGGATGCAAATGTAGCTTAAGGCTTATCAGATAAAAAATATCATTAAGGCTTTTGTTCATAGAATTATTATTGTTGTCATTATTATTATTATCATGTTTTTACTGTAATAAAGTGCAACTTGAATAACACAGACAGCAGAGGAAATCTAAAACATTAACTATGTAAGCTTTGAACCTAGTGAAACAGTCAAATAGAATAAGCACCTATGTATTATTAATAACAGCTGCACTGAAGACAAAGGACATGAGAGTACAATTATATTTTAAATTATCACATTCCTTCTTCTGTTCTACAGGTACAAGATTGATACTTGTGCTAACACCCATTCAAGTTCAGAGTTTTGATTTCTGAGACAAGTCTAATCTGACTTTTAGCACTTCAGGTGCCCTGAGGGATGTTCTTGCTGCTTCTGCTTCTATCTGTCTTGCCACAATAGAAGGCTACAGAGATTTAACAGTGACATTTTGGCATCTCTCTTCCAAAAGTTTGAAACCCTATTGAATAGTATGCCCTCATTAAACTTCCATACTTCTATAAAAAACAGTGCAAGTAAAGGAAAAGGAAGGGAAAAAAAAGAAAAAAAAATTACTATTTTTAATCTTCAGGATTCTCCTTCATTAAGCATTTAAGCCAGGCCATTCTTGCATAAGATACCATGAGAAAAAAGTTTACTATTTTTTTCATTTTCCTTCATGATCTAAAGCATTTATACTGGGAAACTTCAAGTTTTCATTCTGCCAGTATAATATGAAGTTTCACCTTCCAGAAGTTAACCTATAGGCATCCTTGCTGATATGGCTCCTCTTCCTCAGCATTAAAAATCAATTAGGGAAAGAGAATTGGGTACTATTAATGTAGGTATTTCTAGCTTTCCTTTGGTAAAGAGATTTTTCACATCACAAACAGGAATGAGCTAGCAGATGCTAAAACTCTGTAGGCTTTTCAACATAATCAGAGCTGTCACATCCTATAGCTGCCCTTGTGCTGAGATAGTAGCACATTCAACTATGGTGTTACCTCCTGGACATCCAAAAAGGAGTATTTGTTGCTAGCTTCTTTATACACTTCGGCTTGAAAAAATAGTAGTGAGGTTCCTTTCTTGTCACAATGACTGAATCTCTCAGTAATTAGTGGCTGCACAACTACTTCCCCATCCTTCTTGGAGAAGACAAAACGAGATGAAAATTTGTATAGAGAATATAGACTTTCATTAGAGCTGCAAACTGATCAGATAAGAAGAGAATTTTAAAATGAGAAGAATCATATTCACTGTATCCAAATATATTTGAGAATACCTTAAAATAGATGTAGATAAGAGTTCACATCAGGAAAAGATTAGTGACCTTCCTCTAGAATATCACAGTCCTTGATGGAAAAGATGTTGTTCTTCTGGTCTGCCCAACTAATCTTGCTGAGACAGCCCTACCTCTAAAAAGTATTCTTCTCTACAGACCTTGCACAGGCAGATGCTACAGCGAAAAAGAGCTGACTGATGTAGGGGTTTTTTAATTTAAAAAAGGATGGTGAATGGAAGTTCAGTGATTTCTAAGTGCACACATCACTTTGGCACATTAGTTCCAACAGGTAAAGACTATAATTTTCATCTACCCTAAAAAACTTTTAGTGTGCATCTATACACTCCTCCTACACAGCTGCACTGACCCTGTTCTAAACTTGGGTATATGGACATTCATCTAATTTTCTAAACCATCAAACTGTATATTCTACAACCTGAGTTTCAGGAGTCGAATCAAAAATAACCAACTTTCACTGCACCTAAAGAAAGGGTTTAGGTGGGGGAGCAGAGTAAACCTTAAGATGAAAAATAAATAAATAAAAAACAAAAACAAAGAAACCTCTATTTTTCACTGAAGGGAACCAAAGAGGCAAAACATAGTCAATGTAAACATTAAGGGAAACAAACAAACACAAACAAAAACCCCAACAAAATACAGCCTTTCCCAGACAATGAAAAGAAACAATATGGCAAGATTACTATGTAACTTCTGAAAGTAATAATTTCCTGTGTTAGCCTTTATCAACCTTTCTTGTAGAAGAATCTTAACCTCAGTCCAATAAAAATGCTTCTAGTAGTAACAATGAGCTAAATATATTTGCACTTCATTATTCTATTCCTTTTTCTCTTCCCTGTACCTATATAGAAATAACAGACACAAGATGACTCCTTCTTTTCCACTCAAGCTGTGATAAAGGACTTTATACACAGTCTAGGCTCACTGCAGATCAAGAGAACTCAGACAGCAACACTACTGTGTCTGCTAGGACAGGGATTCCTGTGGAACCTGACAGATGTCTTCCTGCTCTGGCTAGAGGAGTTTGCAGGTAGATTGTCTGCACTGGTGAAATGCTCATCACGATACAATACACCAAACATTTTCAGGATCAGTGAAGAGTGGTGAGGTGTTTCTCCCACTTCACAGGTTTTTTTCCATTCTAGGGGCAAAACCAGTTTTGCGAGCTCCTAATGGATGAGCATATCCCTTTTTCTGCACACATATACATAAGAAAGTTACAAGGATAAAAAACACCTCCCATATACAACAGAAATTAAATATATTTTATCAAATTAACCCACATGCAGCTTTCTGTTATATGGGGGGGATCCTATTATGAAATATGATTCAAAACACTTTTTAAAAAAAAAATCTTCATAATTTCCTTAATGTTTCTATTCTTTTTATGCAGTGACTAATACTGGCCAGCTCTAACACAGCTTGCAGATCCACAAAAATTAAGAATGTAACAGGGGAGGAGAAAAAAAGGAGTAAAATCTGTATTTTGAGTGTCTTTGGGAGACCCTCTCCAAACAGATGCCTATCAAACCCCCTGGATCCCCAAACAAATACAAATTCTGGGACAGCCTGGCCACCTACTGGGAATTGCTATCTACAGATAATCCCCAAACTGAGTCTCAACCTAAGTGAATCACAACTCTTCTATTCTCTTTCCAGTATACCTAAGAAATATGACTATATCACTTACACCATAGGGATGATGAAAGTGCTCCTAGAGTTCAAGTTCAAGGTAGAACTAGCTGTGCTTCACTGATCCCTAAGGTATTTTCTGTGCTATAAATTTAACACCTGCATGACTCTAGGGGTTTCGGTGACACATATAAGCTGGCTGTATTTAAGCAGTACTTAACAGCAATGCCAATAAATCAAAAGTGAAATTTCAGCAGAGCTGAATGCAGAAGTATCCACATCTCCAGACATGTGTCTTAACTATTAATAATGTTCATTGAAATCTTAATCCTCCCAGACTGAAGTAGAGTCAAGCGAACACAGGAAACAATAATGCTATCTGACATGCATGACCTTTCTGATTAAAGCAACTTGTCTTTCTTAGAGAAGGGAGCCACAACAGCTCATTAACAGCTTTGCACTCTATTCTTCAAAATCCTGTATCAACCAATTCATACTCTTTATTTCTGGTGGCATTTGAAAATGTTTCAATGTCCTCTTGAAGTTAATGAGAGACAAGGGGTATTAAGCTGTAGGCCAATAAAGATGGATATTGCCATACGATATACTCATCTCTTTTTACAGAATATTTTGGGTCTTTTCCACTTCCATTGCCTTGCCTCCTTCCATTCCTGAAAAACCAACAAACTTATTATTAAAAGAACTGGGTAACAGATAAATAGGTATTTCACCATTTTATTTTTCACATTGAACACAATTATCAATGTGATTTATAAAAATGTATTTAATTTTGAAAAGAACCAACTGTGTTACTGTCATAGGTGGTATCAGAAACCCCAGGACAGAATCAGAAGCCCAAGACAGAGATGATAAATAATGTTTCTTTCACTAATTTAACTTTCATATCTCAGTTTCAAAAACATACCATTGATCACAGACCAGGAATCTCAAATATAGACATTAACCATGGTTATACAAAACTCACTTGGAAATTCTAACTTTTCAGAA
Source organism: Thryothorus ludovicianus (assembly GCA_013397245.1). Taxonomy (NCBI): domain Eukaryota; kingdom Metazoa; phylum Chordata; class Aves; order Passeriformes; family Certhiidae; genus Thryothorus; species Thryothorus ludovicianus. Next base: position 879,660 of record VZTB01012674.1, read on the forward strand.
CATAGGTTTTTAAGTACATAACAAATAAATCTTTTATCAGTGTACTGCACAAAAGAAAACACACCAGTTCTCAGAATGTCAGTGTGTATCTTCTAATACCATTATACTCATTCCAACAACTGACTAACCTTTCCACTACAATTCCTGTGACACTAAAGAGCTAAAATTTCAAAAACTGGCATAAGGATTGATATCACATCAATCATATGAATTTCTACAACCTTGTTGCCATCAGCAACCTGGGCTGCATCAAAAGCAGTACAATCAGCAGATCAAGGGAGTGATTCTGCCCCTCCACTCTCCTCTCACGAGACTCCACCCAGAGTGCTCTGTCCAGCTCTGGGATCCTCAGCACAGGAAAGATACGGACCTGTTGGAGATTTCAGAAGAGGGCAACCAATTTGATCAGAGGGATGGAGCACCTCTCCTATGAGGTAAGGGCTGGGACTGTTGTGTCTGGAAAATAAAAGACTATAAGGTGACTTAATTCTTTCCAGTACCTGAAGGGAGACTACAATAAGGATGGAGAGTATTTGTAAGAATATTTAGTGACAGGATGAGGAGGAATGGATTCAAACTAAGATTTAAAAAACTTAGATTAGGTTCTAGGAAGAAATTTTCTACTGTGAGGTTGGTAACATACTGGAACAGGTTGCCCAGACAAGCTGTAGATTGCTCATCCGTAAGTGTTTAAGGCCAGGTTGGACGGAGCTCCAAGCAACCTGGTCTAATGAAAGGCGTCCCTGCCCACAGCACAGGGGTGGTACTGGATGATCCCCAAGACTCGCTCCAACCCAAGCCACTTTAGAGATGCTGTGATTTAGAGATGCTGTGAAACTTGCAATACCTTCTGGGGGAAAATCTAACAAAAAGTTGCATTTGAAGCTTACAAAAATTAAATAAAAATTTTTTTTCTAGCACAAGAAGAACTATGTACATGTAAACTCACATGAAAATTAGATATGTTGTCATGGATATTAGCTTTCCCTCTTGTACAAAGTTTAGCTGCCTGATTCCATCCAGAGTTAATGTGGAACAGCCACATATTGAAAATGTAGTGATCTATTTGACACTGATAAAATAAGACCTATGGAAATACTGTTAGCAAAAAGCTATTGCTCAGTATTTGTATGTGCTATTTGGGATATAAAACTGACAGCTTTTCCATTGCAAAGTCCTTGGTTAATATCCAGAGTTATTTGAGTATATTCTGTGATAAAAATCACATTAAAATGGTTATTTAAAATACACAAAAACTGCATGTGTGTATTTTTGCAGTTTCCTCCTCATCTGCTCAAACCAAATCCAGTTTTCACCAGAAAAAAAAAAAAAAAACCTTTTCCACAGTAAGGGCTCCCACCTCATTGACTAGAGGAACATTTAAGCACAAATCCAACGAGTCACTGAAGAGGAAAGGTTTTTCCCCCTTAGCTTTCATATATTAAAAATGGTAGAACTGTTATTGTTCCTAGAAGTACAAACAAACACCACCAGAAACATATTCAGGCAAGAAAGATGACAGGAAAAATTCAGGACAAGGAGGTAAATATTACAGAAGTTTATGAGCAACAAAGCAGAAGTTTGGAATGGAACCCTAGCTCACACAAACTTAATTTCAACTAGTAAACCTAGAGGCTGTTTTAATTACCATAACACTTTACTAAGCTTTCACAAATACTTTTAGGAAGGATTAGAAATCATGCAGTCACTATGCTTCCTATAGCTTCTAGGATGTAGAATGTATTGTACAGATCACAATCAGGCATTGGCCCTGATCCAAAGGCTGCAAGTGCCAAATAGTGCAGTACTACTGCTGCTGAGGATTTCACACTACATATTGAAAGAGTACTTCAGGTTCTTCAACCCAAATGTTGACTAATTTCCTGCAACAGTAACACCCTTGTACCCAATATTCTGTGAAGGATAAGTGATTTGATAATCAATTTAAATTAGTTTTTCAGCATATAAACACCTGCTTGAGAAACATGTGGCCATGATATCAAGAGGCCAGCAAAAGCATTACTGAATGTTTCCCAGAATGAAAGTGGCTCAGAAAATGTTTATGGAGATTCAGCTCCACCTGGAAAGAAGATCTTAAGAAAAGTTTTGCTTACCAAACAAGTAAAACATCCACTAAATCCCAACAACATAAAATACCAAGCTAGGTATGCATTGATAGGACTGCTGTTTAACACTGCAAGTACTTTGGGGCACAGATTTTAGCTCTACCCATGCTGAACCTTGAATGTCTGTCCTTGTGGTGCCCAATTTGAAAGTTTATGTTGCTCAAAACAAACTTGGGAGGAGCTTTTACTCTGCTACATCATTAAGGAATATAATTTATTCTGTTCTCAGAAGCACATCAATTTAAGAAGTCTATTTTGTATGTTATTGTAGTTGATGATATTTAAAATGCCCACCCTAGGTTTTGGGTTGGTTTGCGGTTTCGTGTTTGGGTTTTTTTTGAGATCAGAGAGAGAAACAGGTACTATCTGGTAACAATTAATTTAGCCAAATTACAATAAAATACAATTAAAAATACAATAAAATACAAATAATAATACAATAATCAAATATATCAAATTGCATTCCAATTAATTATTTTCATTGTAAAATTTTTTAACAAATCAGCTGTTGCAGACAAACCTCCATATAGATATCTAGAATTAGTTGAGATTGATCCTATTATGAGGCCTCTGGGCAGAGATTTGCGTGTCCTCTATATGTGATATAGAAATTATACTGCCAGATCTGATTCAATTGATGATGTCATAATGGTAGGTCATTTCACTGGTGAAGTCTCCTTTGCACATCATGTTAAAACAAAGTTCATTAATTTCTGTATAGGCAATCTCATTTCGGTTTTGGGCATGCTTTACTTTTGCCAAGTAAAAATGACATTTCATGTTGACTTAAAGCAGGACAACTACTCTTCCTGGGGAGTCTCTCCATAAAACATAAAGTGGGGAAACAGATGACTGAATTTTCCCAGTCTCTTTCCCCTTGGGGCTAATATCTACCTGGTGTTCCAGTAATCATGGCATACATGATTGGGCTGAAGGAAAGAAAATAGCATGGTTTAGATATTCTTTTATTGTTACATAAAACTTGTTTTCCTTCTGACATATATATTTCCCCATGGATTTTGACTTTCTAGAGCTAGAGAAATCAGATCATTGAGGGTGAGGGTTAATACTTCACTGCCAAGGCCACTGCCAATGTCTTCTCTCCAGAAGAATATCATGTGGGGAGTTGCTGCTAGGGGGAGATAGAATATACTGTCAACTGAATCCCTACTTTTTAAATTTATTTTTAATATTCCAGAGGAGCAATATTTTAGTAAAATCAATGGATTTGGTTGGGTGGGGTTTTTTTCACTGCCACATCATTGACATTTCAGAATCTTCCTTCAAGGACCTCTGAATTTATCTACATGTCTTGTCCTAAGGGGACAAAAAAGCAGATTCTTTTTTACTATTAGCTTTTCTCCTTTTTCAGCTTATTTCCTACCCTGCCCCCTGCTTTTCCAGCAGCAGCTCTGGAATTTTTATGACTATTTGACTAAAGTATCAAAGAAATCCTTTGGGAACAATCTGTCATGAGTTTCTCCTTTCAAGTCCTGTGGGTCAAGTGCCAATACCTCAGCCTCCAGCAAAGGAAGAAGCCTTTGAGGAGAGAGATGACCAAATGAGTTCTTAAGCCTCAATGTGCTTCTTATTTTTTTNCTTCTCTTGCCCATGAATTAACTTCTTCTCTGTTCCTAATTCTGAAGAGGAAAGGCTACCCTCTTGCATTAATCACATTTTCAGGGTCACTGTGATGTCTGAGCCAGATTCCACATGCTAGTGCTTTTTGCTCAGAAAATTTTAAGAGAAGCTGCACTAGAAAGGAACCCTATGTCTTGCAAGGTCACAGTGATGTGCCTTGACATTTTTCGGTGGAAAAAATTCAAAAGCTATCTGCGTGTTTGCTAACTGCGAGGCATGAGAGAGTAAGAAAGCACAGAAAAGCTTCTTGTGTATAAGTCTTCCAATTTTCACATTCCCTATCCAGCTTGAAGAACTATGGAGGATGTTTAAAAGTCTTGACCCACATTTTGTGCTCTTACACATCAATCCTGTACTCTTTTTTGTATCAGCCTTGTTTGCAGAGGGCACAAAGCCGATAATCTAGAGACAGATCCAGACTGTGCTCTACAAACTAAGGGCTCCCTTTGTGTCATTTTGGCCTCCTGTGTGCTGTCCATCTGCTCAACTGCAAATTCTGCAAAAGCTCAAAATTCTCCTGTCTAGTCAAAGGGCTGGCAAACAGTCCTCTGTTGATGAGAGACAATATCCTCTTTTTCTCAACCAGTAAGAGGCTTGCAGGCAACAAATATGAGAAATTAAAATTGGTGTCCGGGATGCTGAGAAAACTTCAATTTTTTTCCCACAGTTCTTTCAAACTGTTTTATCTGATGTTGTTGGTGTCCACAATGGGCCATAACTTCCTCCCAGCTGCAAGTGAAAATTTCCATATAGGCAGGCAACAGGCTGAGTATAATGTGATAGCAGCAAAAGACAAAGGGTTATTTGTGTTTTTAACTATCAAGTAGGAAACATGGCAAACATTTATGAAGGGATTTAATTCAGGCATTCTTTTTCTAGCATTTCTCCAAGTAGAAACAGCAAGAGAAGCACAGATTTAATTGTTTGGTAATTAGAAATAGTCCAAGCAAATGCGAACATTATGGCTGAAATTAATTCTAGTTCCCCAAAACCTTAACCATACAAACATTGATGCTACCATTTTTCACTTTGACTGCCTGCTCTTCTCATAACTCTCTCTGAAAAGGCAGTTGAAGTAGGAATTCTAGAAACAGTATGAAGCTTTAGATAATATGGGAAATACAGCAGCAGTGAAACTGTCAGAATTTTCTGTTTTGTTTTGCACTTCCGATGATTTGAACAAAACAATCTACACTGCCTGCATTTTTCGTCCTGAAAGCTAATTTACTTTTGGGTGCCACTTGCCCTCAAGCAATTAACTAGAGGAGGGAGCTGGAACAAGACAATGCATAAAATTCCAGTTGATGCTGGAATTCAAGCATCAAACATCAAGTATCAGACCCTGCAGTTTTGCTTTCTTGCCCTCTTTTCCTGCTGGCTTCCACCTCCCTAATTCTGCTTCCATCTGTTGATGGATGGCCTCTTCAATTCACCATGTTGTTATCAGAGAGGCTCCCATTCTGCCAATTTCCCCATTCATATCATGCAGGATACCTCCTCTTCCATCACACAGATACAGTGTTTGGGAGAGAAGAACGTGTCTCAAATCATAAAGCTGAGATTTTCACAAAGGGCTTAAGCATTGGTAATCATATTTACTAGGTTTTAGCTTCCTAAATACATTTGAGTATCAGTTCTCTGGTATTTCTGGCACCTCCAATCAGCCTGAAAATGCACAAGGGTTTTCTCTTCTCAGACATCAGAAAGCACATCCACGCAGCCTGCACTGAAATGCTGACAACAGTTATTCAACTGGTCCTACACATGAAGCAAAGAGTAAAAAAAAACATTAAAAAATAATAAAAATATGTTACCTGTTTGCCTCTTTATGAGTGCAATCACTTTATGACTACAGCAAAGTGCAAAAATTGGAGCAAAGAGCACGATGAAGCAATCAGATGGAAAACAGAAAGCCACAGTGTTAGGGTAACTGCCCACACTGCTACCTAGCATGGCCCAGTACTGAAGGGAAGATGCTTTTCCCCTCATTTGAATGGAGTCACAACTGAAATGAATGGTTCTCAGTTACAGCTAATCTTCCATTATTGTCAGATTATAAATACTAAGGTATATGATTATGGGCTGAGTAAAACATAAGCATCCTAATGCTGATTAAAGAGGATGCACACTCAAAGAAGGGTAGCTCTGTTAATCATCCTCATTTTCCAAGAATTTTATTCTTCCTGTCTCTTATAGTTCTTTAGCTACAGTATTAATTCAGAGAGTTAGGCAGCTCCCACTCTGGGAATTTAGCTATAAAAGTACAGTTTTATCTCAGAAAATGTATTGCTATAATGCTTCCTGAAGCTTTGGTCTCCAGAAGCGCAAAAAGCCCCAAAGATTTTTCTTTTATACTGTAAACACTGTTACAGATTTAAGTGGCACTCTAGTAATTTACTTGGCCAAAATAAAACCTTTTAATCTTAAATGTTTCTTTTAAATTGAACACTGACTCCAGAGTCCTGCAAAATGTTCTTCAGCTGTAACAAGTACACTCTCAAAAATACTGCAATATACATAAAACAAAACAAAAAACCGCCCCAAAATAAACCCTAAAAAAGCTCCAAACAAACAGTCATCACCCAATCAGAAAAATTAACAGAGACTGATTTTCACTACTTGATTTCAGCAGAGCCACATTAGAATGACTGATCAGCAGATGAGCAACCTCATATTGAAGGCTTTTATCATTTTGTGTTCCAGCATACAAAAATAAGATCTCAAAATGCAGCACTCTCCATTTTACCACAGATTGTGCTGTAAATTTATATTTTGCAGACTGCTTCTATTTCACAAAGCTAAGCAAGATAGAAAGAACAAAGTTCTTAACCCAAACCATCTTTCCAACCACAATTGATTCCATTTTCTTTGTTCCACAGCTATTCTTCAGTGGCTGACTGCTAATTTTTTCCTAACACTAACTTGCACTTTGGAGAGATCATCATGTTCCCTTCATCAAGGAGCTAATTTAAGGGAAAAAAATACCTACTTTTCTTGATTGAGAGCCTTAAATCAGGGACTAAGTGTACAAGATGAAAAATTTCAATTGATCTTTTCTGTTGTCTAAGAAATAAATTCCATTGTTTCTAAAACTCTGATCAGAAGCATTTCTTTATCCTCCTGAACATGTAGAGATTTGTCATAAAGCTGGAAATTTTTACTTTATTTAGCTTTCTACATGATTTCTTTGGAACACCTTGGAGACCACCAGCAATGGAGGCATTAGGTCAATAGAATTCAATAATGCAAAGTCCAGTGCTTCTATTTCTCTGCTTTATGCAAAAATGATCATAACTTCAATAAATAACAGCTTCAATACACAAGTGTTCACTTGCTGTTCACTAAATCTTCAGCAAGGATATTTTTACTAGCTTGGACACAAGGAAGAAAGGTTGTCTTTGGTTCTGCATGCCCTTAGTGTGATTAACTAGAGCTACCTGCTGCAGAACACTGGCAAAGGAATTTCACCCAGTGATTCCTTATTAAAAGAAGAGCTTTTATTACACTAGCCTTTGAGCAATTTCTTAAAAATGAAAAATCTTATCATCTTACATCAAATAAATAACATCATGGTGACATCTTTACAGATTAGAACTGCCTATCTAGAGTTCTATATTGATCTCTTCTTGCTCTCACTATGAAGTCTTCGGACCAACTGTATGTATTCCTTCTTCCCTGCCACTTAAACCTATCCTGTGGTTCACTTGTACTTGAAGGTATAACCAAGCAGTAACAGAGGACAAGATTTTTTCTGATGCAAAAAAAGGTCCTCTGCCCTTCTTCAGTTCATTTGCAGAAAACAAAGATCATGTAAAGCATATCCACAAATTCACACTGAAAGCAAGAATTTTTTTACAGTAGAATCATCAACAAAATATACCTCATTGCTAAAGCACCCTCAAACTAGTAGATGTTAAATTAAATGCAGATTTGACACCTGGGATCAGGCAATCCTGAATGTACATATAGACTGGGGAACAAAAGACCAGAGAGCAGCCCTATGGAAAGGGGTCCTGGTTGATGGCAAGTTGAACATGAGTCAGTTGTGCCCTGGCAGCCAGGAGGGCCAACCTTGTCCTGGGAGCATCAGGCACAGCATCACCAGCCAGGCAAGGGAGGGGATTGTCCTGCTCTGCTCTGCACTGGGGTGGCCTCACCTCGAGTGCTGGGGGCAGTTTTGGTTGTCACAATTTAAAAAATTATGTAAAGCTATTAGAAATCATACAGAGGAGAGCTACAAAGATGGTGCAAAGTCTAGAGGGGAAATCAAAGCTGAGGCCACTTTGTTCAAGTGAAGAAAAGGACACTGAGGGGAGACCTCATAGTAGTCCACAACTTCTCATGAGGGAAAGCATAGAAACAGAAACTGATCTCTTCTCTGTGGAGACCAGAGTGAGTGGCCTGAAGCTGTGTCTGGGGAGGTTTAGGTTGGATATTAGAAAAAAGTTCTTCCCCCAGAGGGTGGTTGGGCACTGGAACAGGCTCTCCAGGGAAGTGGTCACAGCACCAGCCTGCCAGAGTTCAAGAAGCATTTGGACAATGCTCCCAGGCACACGGTGTGACTCTTGGGGTCGTTTTTGAAGAGACAGAAGTTGGACTATGGATGATCCTAGTAGGTCCCTTCCAACTCAGGCTATTGTATGATTTGTTACGTTTTTCTGTATGTGGAAATTGCTTGGGTCACCCAACAAATCTGGTCTATGTTTATCTAAAGCCTAGTCTGACTTCTCACAATAGGTAAGCTCTGATCATTAACAGTCAAGGCACTTGCAAAAACAAGTTGACAACTTAATTCATTGATGTAGTATAATTCTAAATATGCAACAGACTATTTGAAAGTAAACCTCAAAATACATCACCTCTATATTAAAAATCACACAGAAGCCTTCGTGCAAAAGTATTTGAGTGTGCACAGACCATGCAATATGACAAAGATTTAATTCTATTAGTCAGGGAAACTTCTTCCCTTGACTTAAGGGGAAACAGTTTCTAGCCTATGTAAGCAAAAAGCCACCTTTATGCTATGTATACATACACAGAGAGAGAGGTACACAAAAAGACTGTATTTCAAGAGGAAAAGATTACTAATCTTCCACATTTGCATAGATTATTTATCATTTTCTATAGGACATACTCCTTCACTGATGCTTCCTCTTGCCCTATATTCAACTGTTACCTACCACTCTACTGAAAAATAAATTTCTTGCAATTGAGGCTGTAAGAACCATTATTCAGGATTTCAATGTAGGCTATGAGCTGCTGTATCTCCATACCTCAAGAAAACAGGGCACTAGTTTGACTCAGGGGATCAGCATACTAGTCCAATCTTTATCACCAAGAGATAATACAAACAAAACTGCAAATTCCTTACCAAGGTAAAACCCCAGTAACCATTACTGCTCAGGATTTCTACTCACATCCTGGTTTTATCACCCCAGGGTATTTAACACAATCTTCCTGTGGCAAATCAGTCCTACAAGACTATAGGGGAGATGACACTACACAGTAACATCCACTGAAGTCCTTAAACCTCTATTTACCTTAAGATTCAATAGGGTTTTTGTTCTCATACATCAACTTTCTACCATGAAAAAAGTCACACAAAATAACCACATCCAGTGGTAAAGCAACTACATTCAGATTTAAAAAAAAAAAAGCAATTTTACTCCAGCCATCATCCCACACACTCTGAGTAACAGACCTGATAAGAGAGACCTTTCAAAGAGGAATAGAAGAATAACTCACAATGGAATTTAATTTAATCAACCCACCCACACAAACCAGTCACCCTTACCAGAGGTGAAGAACTACCTGAACTTCTTTAAGCCTTTGGCCACTGAAATATCTCTATAAAGTTACGACATTATAACATTGCAGTGTTAGCATTCCATACATGCAGAATCTCACCTTCCTCATTTCCTCATGGAAACCCATTAACCTGAGTTTGCTGAAGTTTTTAATTATGTCCATCTGGAAGCATCACATAGCCTTGAGATTCTGTTTTCACTCAGACTGGTAACTAGTCTAGGTTCTGTGATGATGATGAAACTAAATCACTAAAAGACTGAAGTTCTTTAAATACCTCTCCACAACACTTCATTTTCCTCCAGATTCTAAGAATGAACTCGCTCAGGTGTTTTGAGGAGAATCACTTGATCATGTCTTTACATAATCAAGTGACTCTCCTCAAAACACCTGAGCTAACAGCTGTACAAAATAACCCAAACAACAACTCTCCACACAAGCAGTTCACCTACCTACAATAACTCCCTTATAACCTCCGCTGGCACTGAACAAAGGTCAGTTAAAATCTTCACATTTGGCTACAATTACTTAGGCTGATATGGGGTGAGGACACACCAAAAATAAGCAAGGAAAATTAATCCTAAATCGAAGGAGGAGAAAGGCTTCTAATCACTTACTTGTTTCACCTACTGTAATCAGATGATCTTCTCAGGGAAGAAGGTTAGTTTGTATTTATGGGCTTACTGACTCAAAGAATAATGTCTCTCTCCAGATACTACAGCAACCATTGCAAAACACATAAGTTTGACTTTAGCAAGAAAGCATTTAATGAATCAGGAATAATACCATTATACAGCAGAAGAGTTTTATGTAAAGTTTTAAGACTTTTGTTGATGAAAATAAGACTGATGGAAAGTCAGTGGATTTATGGCACTAAGTTTTTCCAGCTTTGTCTTGCTCCACTGGAATATCACATATAGATTTACAACTACCAATGTACATTTTCAACTGAGGAAAGGAATAGCTGCGGAAAGGAATAGAACTGTGCAAGTGAAGATGTGCATATATCTGGTTCTATATTTCTTAAGACATCAAACTCATCTTTTAACACAACTACATTGCTCCAAATATTTTCAAAAAGGTTTCCTCAATATAGCTTTTTTCCCCATCTTGTTTTTGAAATATTTACCTCTCTTGAAAGTTGATAAATCTTTGTTCCAAATGATCTTATCTTTACATCCCTGTGGAAGTAGATCTTTTATCCCACTTGTCGTGGATGGTCAGTTCCAGAATAACAGCTGCTGAATGTGGTACACAGCTGCACCATCCTTCCCTCCTAAGGAAAATCTTGGAATAAGCTGGAGTTCCTGATTACCTATGTCCACACTCAGAAGAGTTGTCTGTCCCCAGTGGCCTCTCTGGCTTACCTTACCTGGTATAAATTCTGAAATGCATCAGAGTAATACAGGAAAATTATGAAATTAACCAGGAACACAATGATTTAGGGAGGCATAACTTCTCATTAACTCTTATTTAAGTGTCTGAATGTTTTTCCAGTGTGATAGTTAATTTGTATAAAGTAAATCACCTGATAGGTGAAATTGAGTAATAGGTTTTATTCTATTACATGGCATTTTTTGCTGAAATCCAAACAACAGTTTAATTTTTCAAAAATTCTAGCTAGTGTACTGCCATGTTAGATCTCCTTATACCTTGACAATGGCTGTTATAATCACCAGGCACATCTTCTAAACATTTTGTGTTAAAGAACACTCACATGTTGACCATTTCTTTAGAAAAACGTTTTATTATTTTTTTTTAATAAGTTCAGATATTGGATGTATTGATTTGATTAATGGGATCAAATACTCTCTTGCAACTTCACTTTTTATCATTTTGGTGTGGTGAAGATACTGGAGACTATCTAAATCTGACCAGATGATTATCACTCTCAGAGTGCCAGAAAGGTATCTTGTACATGTAGCCTTTGCCTTGCCCATCATTATGTATTATCAGAGGTTTTTCCTCCACATGAATAATTTGTTTTCTTGAACCTTCCATCATTACTACTGCTGCCTTTACTGTTTGTTTCCTTATCTCACTGCTGTTTCCAGTAAGAGGTGTGGGGGCACTGGATTGTCCTAAACCAGGACACTCCTGCAAGTAAAGGGACAATACCCTCAGATAGAGACAATTCACTTGACTGCTCTAACTTCAGCTGAGGCTGGTCCTTGTAAGGACAAGCAGGGTGACCTTCTCTGCCACACTGTGCAGATACTTGGTGCAGCTGGTCCACACATTGTCATGTTGATAGCTCCACTCCTATAAATGATAGTGGCAAAGCTGTTAAGACAGATCTGTTTGGATTCAGAGAAATCAAATTCTGCTTTGATAGGAGGCTGAAGACAGTGCCAGTGAACCCAGTCCCAAAGCACCAATGTCTTGGCATGAATTTCACTGGCTGCAGAAGCTAACTTGTAAAGTTACCTCCACAGATCCACAGGCTTTAAGGAGATATTTAAATTTTAATGATGGGAAAGCTAGTCCTATATACCCCAGCCATTCTGAAATCAGGATTTATCTAGACAGAGCCACATATCTGTACAGGAGTACTTTAGAGTTATTCCTCATACAGATGCTCTATATAGCCTATTTAGAAAGAAAAGCTGTAAATATTTTCTACAAAAAATGTAGATGGTGCAGTGTCAATTTGTCTTAATGTGGTAGCTGATATTTTGCTCACCTGTTCAGCGCCATATATTATGTTCAGAGGGTTAGAATTCTCAAGAAATGCATGCATTAAACACTCAAAACTTGTTTTTCTTTGCAAGGTCTCTGGCAGCCACTGATTGATAAGCCATAAAATGTTTATTCCTTGGCCAGAGCTTCTGATGACTATGGAAGATTACACCACTTAACTCTCCCAACCACTGCAGCAGAACATTAAGCAAACTTAGAATACTTGGAATTATATTTCATCTAAATATGGTTTCTTTGGGGTAAAACAAGCAGTTAATTTACATATCATTGGCTTTGCTTACTCCTCTCTATGTGAAGCTATAAGTGATTTCCAGGGCTGAGAAAACAATCACACTTTTCTCAAGAAAAGTCAAGCAGAGTGTAAACACATTCAAAATAATCACAAAAGTAGCTGAATGACCAGAACTGAAACAAAATAGACGTTAATGATTAATAGAAAAGCAGAACACAGCTTCTTGACATGTCTGCTCTTCATCCCAAGGATGAAATACTCCATGAAGTTCTACCAGATTTCAAAGTGTCAGTAAGGGAATAATATGCTGCAGTACTTGGCAAAGGTTGCATCATCAACTCTGTGCCTGGAATAGGAAAGGTGAAAGTTACATTCAGGTCTTTCTCCACTGCAGAACACAATCTTCATCGTGGTTTGTAATAAAGGGAAAGAAAAGCTAGCCACAATATGGTATACATTATTATAAAGTCATAGACAACAAATGCCCAAGAACTTGCAGGGCTGTATAAGCAAGTACATTTTCTTTCTCATTCAGAGTTTGTCATGCTTGCTTAATGACTTAAATGCAGAGACTTCAGCTAAACACTGTGGGGATTTGGAGCTACCCTAAAAATAGACTGCAAAATACTACTCTTACAGAATGAGTATGTATCATGGAAGACTCCTCTAATTAATAATCCATAAAACTTTAAATAAATCTGCCAGTGAGTGAGATGCCTCTCAAAGAGGTAGGAAAAGCACTTCTTCCAACTTGATGGAATCGTATTACCCTGAGGCTCTATCCTGGTTATCTTAACACATAGCTTTATAATTTCCAAAAATTTTTTAGGTAATCTTTAGATAAACTTCCTAATAACAAAATTAGGAGTCAGATGAAAAACCTAATTTTTTTATTTTTTTTTTTTTTCATAAAAAGACTGAAACATCTAAACACTAAGACTAGTGTCTCCCTAAATAGATGATTAGTGAAATTGTGCAAACAAATGAGATCTACAGGGATGCATTTTTTAGCAAGAACTCAAGACTTGAATAAGAAAAATAGAATGAATTACAAAAGTTCCAGAAATTCCAGGAAAGCCTTTACCAGTTCAAGAAATCCCTGTAGATGTGCTAACCATAAAGATGCTGTCTCTGACTTAGAACTGAGATCACGGAATATTCTCAGTTGGAAGAGACTCACAAGGATCATCAAGTCCAACTCTTAAGTGAAAGGCCTGTACAGGGATTGGACTCACAACCTCAAGTGTTATTGCCACATGCTCTAAACAACTGAGGTAGTTTCAGGGTCAGCTCCTGGAGGCTGAGAATGTTCTGGGGAAGTATCAATACATGGCTGGCCTTTGACCACGCTGTTCCTGCTGTTAAGGTGCAGGAAACAGCATTATAGGCTACTTAGAGTTTACGTCTGTCCTTCTATGGACATTGTGTTCTTATGTCAATTATATAAAAAGACAATATCATGAAGGCTTACATCTCCTAAACCACACATATCATCATGGTCTTTGTAAAAAAAAAAAAAAAAATCTCCTTTGTCTTTACTTTGCCAGGACCTCTGTATCAAAAGTAAGTAAGGAGAGAACTGACAGGTCTCTAAATTGTGTCTGTAAGATGTTTTCAGGTAATGTTTCTTATCTAGCATAGACACAGTTAGGAAGACTGCCATATAAAAAAATGCAAATGGATCTGTACTATCATCTGAAAATAGAACAAAATGTTGGGGGTCTTTCTGAATTAGAATTGGGTAATGAAGGTAGGGAGAGCTCTCAAGCCCTCCTTTGTGTGGGAAAATCATAAAACAGTATGAACAGAAACTCTTCTTTTAATTCATGAGTAACTTCCTCCCCTCTTGAAGATCCACCTGAAGATAGAGAAGATCCACTTCCTTTAGAAACAAATTCTGGGATAAGTGGACTCTAAGGGGAAGACAGTTGGAGACAGGTATGAGGCAACCTGCAACATTCTCTGACCATGAAGTATATGTTGTCAAGTATGCCAATACCAAAAATGAGAAAAGGTAGCTTGCAATGCAAGGAAAAGCGACTGAAATCCATGAACATGGCAAAATGGTAACGCAGACTTGTCAGGATTAGTACTAGATTAAATCAATAACAAATCAAGTATTTCATTTTATACCTTGAGCAGATACTAGGGTGTTCTGCCATCCCAAAGAGAAAATTTCTCTATTTTTTCTTACCTTGTACATGGACCAGATCTCAGAAAATTCTGTTCTCTTTTTCTGCAGTCATATACACATAGAAAGAAAAAAAATAGCAAATAAATTCTACAAAGTGTGAAGGGCATTGCCCTTTTTCATGCAGAACTAATTTGCACCATGCAAACAGAAGATCCTTCTCTGATGACTACACTGCTCCTGGGATCTCAGAACTCCAGAGCCAAGGAGACAGCAGCTCATTTCCACACAGATTCCCATTGACTGTAACAGGGTAACTGCAGCATCTAGGGCTGTTTGTAAAGGTGCTCTTGCAGCTCACTGTCCCTCAGTAATTAGGGATTTAAATTCTTTTCTATGCTCCTGTGGTGACCTCATCAACAAAATCTGTAAACTTATTATAATCAAGGAAATCATAACATGCCAGAAGGACCTAATAATTTGACATTCTAAACTGTAAGCTTGCCAATGAATAAATTTTATGACCAAGCAGATCTGATCATCTTGGCTCCCTCTCAGCAGGAGTTTGTAACTGTCTGTTCTGTCCCCACAAATGACAGTATATGTATATATTTTGTTGTTTCCTGCCTTTGAATCTGCAATGACGATTCAAAGTCCTTGCCAGATATTTTTATAGGTTCCAAAATGAGGCCTCATTAATGAAAGCTCTTTTCTCCACAGCAGAGAAGTATGCAGCATGTTCAACAATCTACAGGTTTGATGCACATTCTCATGCAAAATTTTGAAAAATTTGGTTCTCTTTCTCATAAATTTCTGGAAACTTCAAGAATTATCTTGGATTCAAGTGTACCAGAGGGATCAGCTTGTATTCTAAAATGAGTTTTGATTGTTTCTTTGTTTTTAGGTCTTAAGGACAGCCCTAACAAAATTCTCTCAGCAGCTGTTTAGAGATGTCTTGGTGATATCCTGGAGATCAGTTTTAAGTGCATATGAGGCAAGAATCAAGACAATTACTTAAAGTAATTGAGTCCTTTTCATCTTTTGCTATCAATTTTCTAGAAGTACTTAGTCAGGAATCCTTAAAATGTAAGCAAATGTAACAGTATGAGAAATGCTTGACTTGGGGAAAATAGTTGAAGTTTAAAACTAGAAGATATTAATCTTTCATTCCTTGTACTTGGGACACCTAGTGGGGAATGTTTTTACAGAAGAAGAAGAAAATACAACAACAAAAAAAAAAAAGGCAGCCAAAGTCCTATGTGTAATCTGTGTAACCTCCTGCAGGAATCCCATTAAATCCCATTAAGCCTATATACTCACCCCTGGTGCAGTGTTAGTAGCAGGACTGTTAGTTCTGCTGCTACTACTGAAGCTAGAAAAAGAGTAAACAACAGAAAAATATAATATTTACCAGTGTTATTAGAGTTTATTATTTGTATTACCATATGGACTAGAAGTTCACGTTACAGACCTAAAATCAGTGCGATAAAAATTTGCAGTTTGGGAGAAGTTTCACGTTTCTTTTTCCTGAAAAGGTCATAAGCTGCTCATCTGAAATGCTTCACATGTCCCATATTCTACATTATTTACTAACCCTGAACTTCCACTAGCTTGAGCAGAACTCTGAATCATATTTCTTTTTAAAGGATACAAAGCATTATTTAATTTTCTCCAGTAAAAAACAGGCTGATCATGAATGTCAAAGTTGCACGCTCTAAAATCAACACAATGTTTGTCAGTTTTTACAGAATGTTTCTCAGTCTAGTGCATACATGTTAGAAGTGCTCTTTTTGGTAAGACAGAAGAAGAAATCATCATTTCCTCACAATAACAGCCATTGTCATAGAGATTCAGTCCAATTCACCTAGTTCAATACCCTCTTTCTAGCAGTGACCAGCATCAGAGAAAAGGGCAAGAAACCATGAAATTGGCAATTATAGATTTATCTTTCAATAGGTAAAGTTGCTTCTTATACCTGAATTTAGAAGTGAAGTGCCCTGAAGCTTGAGCATCCACAGAAATCATGCTAAACCTCTGACTTGTACAGTTTCTTATGGCAGCAAGCTCTAGGCTGCTCAAACATGTTACTGTACAATTATTGTATAAGCTTAATTTCAAAAGTATTCCCTGCTTTTAATTTTCTTGCACTTTTGCTCTGGAAATGCAAAAGGTAGTAAGAAGTTTTTGTGGCTGCAATTTAAGCAGCTCCCGTATTTCCCCTCAAAGCAAACACAAACCATGTTTCTGTGCTCCTAGAAGGAGAAGTGAAGAGAAACTCATAATAGAAAAGCTTAAGAAAAAATACTGTACATCTACTCTCTCACAATTATGGTGTACATGCATTTATATACATGTGAATATTTATTTCTAATAACCAGCCAATACTACAAGCACATAAACTCACATGGACATAAATGTTAAGCCCTCTTCATTGCTGAATTCAGTTTTAAACACAGAAAAGCAGTTTCATTAGCCCTTGAAGAGAACGGTGAAGGAGAAAATGGAAAAATAAAAAATTTAGTGTATATTTCCAAAACAGCCTAGTGAATTTAGCCATGTATTTCGTCATTAAATGTAACTGAAGAAATATGGACCCTAGTACTTCAAAAACACCAGCTCCACTGTTTGGAAGCTCACTAACAGAGGATCCAATGACTGCAGAGCAAAGCAGATAGAAAACCTCTAAGACAATCAAAAAAATCATATATACAGTACAAGTGCCTAGAAGACATTGAAAATCAAAACCTATCCAAGTAACGAAGGAAAACAATTAGAAACTCTTCAAAGGAATGATGCCCCTATATGGTACAGCACTGAATGGATCTTTTATAAAGGTTGATGCATTGGGTAAAGTTGTCTAAATGAATTTGCTTATTGAGCTGCCCTTGTTGAATACACACTAAAACCACAAGGACTGAAGTCAGTACACCTGATTTATTGGAAAACTAATATAAATTGTATAGATGTAACATGCTCATAAAACAGAGTAACATGCAGTAACTTGTATCTTACAAGGAAAGAAAAAAAAAATAGCTGGAACAACTACTGATACCTAATAACAATTTAGTAAGAGAACCCTACTCAATTACTACATAAATCTGTAACTTCATCCCCAAGAGATCAGTTGTTCTTACCAGGCACTTTCAAACAAAACAAAATGTTCCTGAGAACCATATCAAACACTGGCTGAAATTCCAGAAAAGACTCTAATTGACTTGAGTAGCTGGAGCACAGAAATTATGAGATCTGTTCTCTTTGAAGAGACTGAAAAACTTCATATTTATGGTTAGTCCTCTGAAGAACCACTATTTAAGAAACCGGTCCTCCTTAATGACAAATCACACCTCCAAATTGCTTTCACAGTGGTGATACCCTGGGGCTATGCAAGACCCTGAGCTGTCCTTCAGTGTTTTGCCACCAAAAATATTGCCAGTAAGTACTGTTCTGTTTCCACCTGCAGCATACTCTAAATGAAGGTAAATAAGGCATTCATGCAGGAAATTAACACATGGCATAAAATAATACTGAGCTTCAGGGTGAAAGCTAGCATCATGTGAGAGGGAAAATCAAAGTGTAACAGTATGTTTGCAGTCCCAAGCAGGGGCTTTGTAAGGCAGCTCAAACCCCTAATAAATGTATTGACAGATTAGGCACACAAACCAAGACTAACTAATGTAGCACATTGTCCCTTGTGCTGCAGCCTGAAAAAACACAGATGATTTTTCTTAACTTTCCCTGATCTTTGTAATATTCACATGCTCTTATCGTGTATTTTGTTAAATTGTTTGCAAAATTCACATTCAAGTTTTTAGCTAAACTATCTTAATATATCCTTCACAATCTATGTAGGTTAATAAGCAATTCAGTGCAATTCCTACTTCCAGTAATATTCTGTGTGGGTTTTATTATTTGGGGTAGGGAGAGAGAACCAATATAAATCAAAATGTCTATGGAGCCTCTCTCAAAAGTGAGGCAGAGAAACTAGCTTAAGAGTTGAAGTCAAGTAAAATACTGTCTCCAGCATCCTGAAGGGGTAGCAAAAAGGCAACAAGTTAACCTTCCCTGTTTCAGACTCCATCAGATGCCAAAATATCCTCTAACCTTTATATTTTGGTTAACCCTGAAAATTTCCATGGTCCATTTGAGACAGATTAGCTGCGATTCCATCACCAGAGTGCTTGAGGTATTTCTTGTATCACAGGATTTCCTACTTTCAGGTTCAGTTCTGGCATATCGTCAGCCCTGGTTCTTCCTTGGATGGCAACTTCTTACACAGCCAATAAAGTGATTTTAAACGGTGTCTGTGCCAGTGGCACTACAGCTTGGTCATCCATGGGTATCAATAATAGCCACACAAGGCAAGAGTAATATTCAGTGCACGAATAATATATTAGGATTTTTTGAACTTCCAGCAATGTACATTCACAAACTAGTCTGTAGTCAGACTACAGCACAGCAGTCACATGGAAGACAGCTGAGTTTTTGTAGCAAGATTCAGACAAAAACCTGGGAAACAATTTGATAACTAATTCAGAGTTTAGCCTAAAAGAAAAATAAAAATCTATGGACAGATTTTTTGCCATTAATGCAGATGAGAAAAGGTGTAAGAGCAATAACATCTTTAGAGAAGCTGCAAAGCAGCTGCCAGTTCAAAAAGTTGAAAATTTCAGAAGAAATGTTCAGGACTGAAGGAAAAAGCTGCTGTGAACAGGACTAAATTTGCTATTCCTGCCACAAGAGGAGGAAGCAAAGGTCAGGGTGAACAGGGGTTCACTTAACCGAGCCAAAAATGCAGAGTAGGTGTTTTGGATGATATAACACTGTAAACCAACGATTAGGCAAGGAAGAGGACACAAAGAACCTAGTGTTTGCTGATACTGATGCAAGGGGCCAAAAGAACAGAAAGCAATAGAAAGAATAATTCTTCTCCACAGGTGGCTCAAACTGCAGAGGAGATGCCTGGGGCTGGGGTGGAGGGAAGTGGGACATTGCATCCCTCAGCCAACTGAGCTCTCCAGTACGCTGCATAAGGGAGCTTAGGAGACAAGAAAGTTTGGGGCCAGGCCAGAGCATCATTGTACAAAATGGTTTCACTGAGCCAAAACTCTCTGTGGAACAGCTGGTTGTATTTGCTGCATCTCCGTACTGTGAAGCAGAAAATACAAGTCTACTGCCTGCTGTTTTCTAAGGAAAGCTCTCTGTAAGCCGTTGGCACTGTGTTTGTGCTTTGCTCTATCAATTTGCTTAGGTTTTCAGGAGGATAAAAAGGGGCAAATCAAAATAAGACAAAGGTCCTGAAAAGTAAACGGAAGATGTCTGAGACTTTACAATGAAGAGGAACCTGGGGGAAGAGGGGGAGGATGAAAAGGGAGAAGAGGCGAAGAAGAAACCTTTTGTGGGATCTGATTCATCACACTATTTTCCTGTTAAGATTATAACAATCTCCTTTATTTTAATATATTCAGGAAATTACTTTATTTCAATCAGAATTGTCTCAGGCTGAAATGATAACTGCTAATGGCAGTCTATAAAACCCAGACATTCTTTCTGACTCATTATATATATTTCTAGGGGAAAGCAGAAAATCATCTATCTATTAGAGGCCATTGTAGTCTCTTGGCCAGGCAAACACACACCAGCATGCAACATGGAAACATTCTCCAGGAGCATCAGCTCCTCTGGTTTGAGCAAGGAATTACTGTGTGGATGCAATATGTCAATTCTCTGGTTTTCAATTGACAAGTTATAGCCTTTGCACTTCAGCATTTGCCTTCAGGAAATACTTTAATGAATGAGTTTATTAGGAAGATTTTCACAAGAGGAGTATTTTTCAAGGAAGATAAAACCTTGTGTTTGAGGGAATAGCAGATAAAAAAGACTAGGAAGATAATTTTCCATCCAAGAAAGCTGATACTCTTTCCAGGAATACTGTCCAGTCTGGGACAGAGATGTGGACTGAACTTGATACAATGTTTCTATTCTTCCAGTAAAGCAATTCTGAAAAAGAGTGAACATGAACTTTCCTAGAGGATATGAACAAAACGCTCACTGAACAACATTACTTGTTCCCTTTAGCACCTTACATTTTAATTCATCTTATTCCTTTTTGTTAAAGTAGCACTATGAATATTTCAAGGCTACTAATTACAGAAAAAAGGTAAGGTTGTTGTGTCTAAACAAAGCCAAACATAGAACCATGTTTGACTCCAGTAAATCCAAACAAAAATCACAGAATCACAGAATCAGCTGGGTTGGAAAAGACCTCTGTGATTGTTGAGCTCAACCTGTGATCCAACACCGCAAGACCATGACACTAAGTGCCACATCCACCTCCAGGTACAGTGACTCCACTGTCAATAATTACATATAAGTGATTTTGCTGTCGCCCTCTACTGAAGTACAGCTTTGTACAGCATAAAACTCTTGGTGGATAATGAATCTTCCATTTCAATATTTTTCTAATATAGGGAGCTATTTATTTGAGTTATTAGTCCTTGAAATTATCTTCTAAAGATACTCTGTAGTTTAAAAAACTTGTTATAATTTTTTGAGGCTTTAACAGGGTCTTACGGTTGAAAATGTTGCAACACACTAGACAGATTATACAATTCTTGTTCTTAGTGATGCTACTCAGTATTGTCTCTCAAAGCAACAGAGAGAATATTCCCTAGAAAACACAATTTCTGTAGATGTCTAAGAGAGCAGAAAAAAGCAAATAAATAGTATACATTGAAAACAAAGTTGACATAAGAACACGTTGACTAAGTGTTTGTGCCTCACACCATTAGGTCACAGCAATTCCTTTAGACAGTTACAATGTACCTTTATTTGTTTTACATTATTTTATTAACTAACCATATTAGTGCTGTACTTTGGGTCATTTATAAAATGTTACATTCCTCCAGTGCACCTTTTGTCACACAAACAAGATATGTTATATTTTAAATGTAACGACTATTCAGTGCATATTTTTTCTTTCTTTTTTTTCTCCCCTTCTCTTGCTTTGGCTTACTACCCAAGATGTGTAGGTTGTTTGGTTTCTTCCCTCTTTCATCTCAATATATAAATGCAATAATAGAAGTAATTAATGTTTAGCTGTTTAACTTCGATTTTATGCAGAGGAGACATCTGACGATCAAATCCACCCAATGTCTGCAATTAGAGCAACTTGTGCAGCTGCGCTTCCTCTTGCTAGCTGGAAAGCTCTTCCCTTTTGCTCTGAACCGATTTGTGATGCACTTGATGTACAATGTTCTATGTACAGCTTTGAAATAAATGTGGGATATTATTCTATCTCCAAGGCCAAAACAGAGAAAGGCTGCATTAAGCATTTAGGTGGGAGAAGGAGAGAGGGAGGGAGGGAGTGGAAAAAAAAAAAGAAAAGGCGATGACTGCAGATGCCCAGGCTGTATGTGGCACTGGAAAATCATTGTCAGCTTTGCTGTCACTGTCACAGTAAACTTCCCAGATGTTCATATCTGGAAATGTCACAAAATGTCATGGCATAAGTTGGTGTATTTTGTTTTCTGTAGAAAGAGTGAACAATAATAAAACAGCCTCAGGAGTGTATGGCTAGCCAACAGCAGCTTGTAAAGGTCTCAGTAAAATAGCATGTGTGCACATTCTGGAAAAGTAGCAAACATCAGCTTCTTTTTTTTTTTTTTAACTAATAACAGTGTTTAAGATAGAAATGTAACATTTAAATTAAACACAAAGAAAAGGCCCTTTTGCAATCTTCTCCAGATCTCAAAGCCGTCTTTGTCCATGAGCTAAAATGCTGATGTCAGATTAGTTATTGACAGAGCCAGTACAAATTCGTTCCATGTTCATTTATCTACTGGAATTTGATGTAATGCTCTATAATTAAAAGCAGAACCCTCTGTGAAATAAGCTCTTCACTGCCGACATCAGTGTGGGAGAAAGCTTTGCATTTTAAAGCAAGATTTTTTAAAGCACAATTTTTATCTTCTCCACAAGGTTTGTGGTTTTGAGTGAAGTCCAGGTCAGGTTCTCTCTGTGACATCTTCTTTCTCTCAAATTACTTTCATTTGCTTTTCAGCAAGCAAAACAAACTATACATGCATAAACTCAACAAGACACCACTCCACTTAACCATTAAGATTAAGCATTATAAAACAGTATCTGCAGTCTATACATCCAAGTAAAACAACTTTGGATAAAATGATTTTGGCTTCTTTACAAAAGAAAATAAGAAAGGAAATCAATCATCTGTTTTTCTCTGCTCATAGAACTCAAGATCCAGAAGCTAGAGTCAAAATCCTTTCCTTACAATTCTGCTCTTGCATGTAATTAAGTTCATTGTAATACGTTAATATTCCAATGCTGTGACCTACTTACAAAGTCAGAACTGTCAAACGGCTAAAAGTGACCCACTCACTTTCATATTGATTTTTACTAAGTCACTAAGTTCCTTTGCTCTTTAGTGAATCACGTGCCTCTGCTTTATCTACACAGCATGTGTGGGGCACACACACTCGTGTCTTTTTATAACATAAAGCATGACAGCTACTGCAACTACAGAACAGAGGTGGGCATAAGGAACTAATCAAGAATTAATGCTGAGCCAGAATAATTTGTTTTCAAAGATATATTTGCTTCAAGACAGTGACTTATTTCAATGTCTATTTTATATATGCCGAATGACTCAGATGTCATCATTTAGTCTTGTAGTCCTTGGTACATCAGTCTAATGTAACATCACTGAGAGGATGCATTCCCCTTTATTTGAAGGACAGATGGCAGCTGTATACTTTGGTCAACTGTAAATTTGTTCACTCAAATCTCTTTTTCATCACACTTTGTTTTATTCTATAATGGTTGGCTCTACTCTTTTTCAGTGTTTTATTCTTTTTTTTCATCCCAAGCTTTTATCAGTGTTAAAGAGCAATCAAGCTTAGAAACATTTCGATGCTTTTCAGTTATTTCATTAGATGTTTTGTGTCAAAAGTGAGGTGAACTATCTGTTTATTTAATAGAAACATATCACCAAGTGACAGATTCTGCACATCATTCTGATCCTTTCTGCTGTCATCTGAGGACTGAATATTTTACCTGGAAGCAGTCATTCATCATCCATCATTTCCTGAAACAGAAGGCTTGGTCTCCCACACTCAATAAATCCACAGGAATGACTGCAAAACCCCTTGAAAACAAATGATATTATATTCATATTATGAAGGGGGAACAGACTTTCATAAGGTCAGATCTGTCTCCTTAATTTTTTGTTATTATCTCTGTCTTTTTACCTCTTCTTAAATGCTTGGCTGAACAGGAGGCTGCAATTCCACTCAAGTGTTCTCCTCACAACCATTCTGACTCCTGGTACCACCTGGCTTCTCTAATTCACAGTGCAGCTGCCTGCAGCATCGTCGTGTTAACCCATTGCTGAGCTGGACTATGGGAGGCTGATTAAAGGCACCCATCCTGATTTATGCATTTGCCAGTTGCAGCTTGTGCACTGCATTTCCTCTGCTGAGAAGGGGTGTGGGGCCTCTCGGATGGCAGTAGATCATCATCCTGAAGTGGATGTGTTTGACTGCAGCACAGAGCAGGCAGAATACACAGTAAGCTAGGGGCATCCAGCAAAACCAGCAATTGATTAAGGAGCTCCTAAAACAAGCAGGGAATAGACTCAAAGCCAAACCTCAGAGCAGATGATAAAATAGATACTTTCACAGAGGTTCAGAAGAGGCAACGCAGAATTCCCTGCACCTCAGAGAGGTGATGAAAGTTGCTGGAATCACAGGAGGACAGAATTCACTCAACAATCACAGTAGTCTGAGAGGGGTATCTGCTGTCAAGTCTTTCATTTTAATCTATCATGACCAATAAGTCTTGAATTTTCTCTGTTTCAAGAGCTTTTCACTTTTAGTGCTTTAGGGTTGTTCACTTGAAAGAAGAGATGTGGCCAGATCACTGTGAAAGAATCAACTGAGACTAAGTTGTCAGAAAATACAGGAATTTTGTATCATATCAGACTGTTCATTATAAACTTCTTCTTCTTGAGTTCAGTTACACTGCGGTTTAGCAACTTTCACAAACAATTCTTGCAAAAATTTAGGTAGTAGCCACTAT
Source organism: Thryothorus ludovicianus (assembly GCA_013397245.1). Lineage (NCBI taxonomy): Eukaryota > Metazoa > Chordata > Aves > Passeriformes > Certhiidae > Thryothorus > Thryothorus ludovicianus. Next base: position 904,390 of record VZTB01012674.1, read on the forward strand.
CAATTCTATATAATGGGATGGCATAATTCTACTCTCCTTTTTTCACATAGGTACCTCTCTGGAGGATTTGCAGCTGTAATACAGACTAATTTAGGGACCTAAAGAGCTACATTTTCAGGGAGGGATTAGCTTACATCTACTACATCTAAGTCCTATACAATGAGACTCCTTGAAAACACGCATAATTCCCATTCTAACAAACTTGCGACAGCAGATAATGTCAGCAGGAAAGTGATGCAGCCTTACAAAGGGAATTTACACCACTGTTAGAAAAAAAACTCCAAAACAAAACATAATCCAACAGATGAGGGTAAAAATTATGCAAGCAGAAACACGGATAAGAAATAGTCTTATGTTAATATAACCCAATGTGGCAATAAGCACAGACATTAAGTATGAAACTTCTAAGTCAACCTCTCATTTTGTTCCAGCTTCTACTATGCTATTTAGTCCCTACTCTGCCTAACAATTAAGATGTTATATCTATTTTATGTTCTAATGGATGTGTAGGCAATAGCTTATTTCATTAAATGAACAATGGAAGTGCAGTGCTTGGAGTGTCCTCAACATTTCAAGGTATTAAAAAACTACAGGCTTTTCTTCTTTCTTGTCAATATCTTCTTTAAGGAGTGGAATGACTTTCAGGCTTTCAGTGTACTTGAATACAGTTGTCTTCATTTATTAATATCAATACTATTGAAGCTGTATCTGTCTATATTTATTGAACTGAAAAAGCCTGGAGATACAAAATTTCTAGTACAAGAATTCTTATCTCTCCAATCCGTTTTCAGAATTTGTTTCTTGGTATACAGTATTTACTTCTCTGCATCTCAGATTCTTTGCTTGAGTTGTTACCTGTTCCCTTAAGCTTTCTAACAAATTAAAGTGTTGCACTAATACCTGAGGCAGAGTTTCCTGATAAAGCCAGTCTACTGTGTCCTTTAAGATGAAGGTAGAAAAGCTTCATTCCGAAACACTGAAGTATGCAAATCTAGCTAGGGTGCTTCATAATATCTTTATAAAACATTTTATTTCTAAGAAAAGGGCTGTTTTTTGAAGATAGATTTTGACATTCAAAACTACAAGAAGTAACTAAGAATCTTACTTCTAATTTCTTAGATTGAAAAGTTCCATTTTTGATTTAAAATACCATTTGGCAGGTGGGGGAATTTATCTATAGCAATGCAATAATACACAAAACTGAAACATTATTTCAGAATTATTTCATTCCATTTCAAACCAAGAACACTCTAATATTGTGGAAAAGACTAAAAAAATTTGAATTTTTATCCCAATTTGGGACATTAATATTTTTAATGCATTTATAGCTTTTAGAAGGTTAAATAATTATTTTTCATTCAGATCTTTCTCTAGCTATAGAATCTATGCAGGGCTCCCAGTCTCATTTCTCAAACCCTTTTGTATATTACATTTTTGGACAAGTAGATGATGACCAAACCTCAATATTATCTCTGGCTGGCCCTTATCAAAATATATGTTCTAAGAGGACAGTAAAGCAAATATAGTTCTTTTAATTTCTTGTTTCATTGTTTCCAACACTTAGTAATACATCTTTCTTTCCCACTATGACTATATATCCTTATTGTCTGTTTCAGCCTACAGTGGCATACACTAAATTCCTAAGAAACATTCCAGGCAATGTGACAGATTAACACTAACTACTTGCACTATAATTTTAGAGGTTTGGTTATTTTCATTTTAATGAACTTCTAGGTATCATGCTGGAATTCCAATACCCTTTTGTGTTTCTGCACACATGTAGATAGGTAGAATTACAGAATAGGAACTGATCAATTCTGATGCAATCTTCAGTCACAAAATTCCCAGAGAAAATAATATTAAGGATCTCTGACAGGCACTTTCTTTTTGGTTCTTCTTTTGCAAGATGTTATAAACTGAGGACAGCCTGAACTATTTCCTCCTCCTCGAAAGGACTAAAGCTGAATATATTATTGAAAGCCTGAAGAACTTTTTATTAAACACATGCCTTCAAAAAGATACAAAAATGAAAAGGGTTTCTTTCTGGCAAGGAGGACTATAGCTCTACTGTAGGATTCTGTGACCTAAAAAAATCTCAACAAAATGAGAGCATAATCCTATAGTCTCTTTATCTTTTGCTTTCTTTAATTGTAAAGCTATTTATTTTCCTACAGAGATTGGTTAGAGGCACCAAACCAAATGTCAGCCTCCCACATGGATGCATATTTATCTGTAGTCTTGGGGTCACTGCGGCACATCCTGCGCTTAGCTCAGTTATTCAGCAGAAGCCATCTGCTTCAGCCCTGACCTCTCCTAGACTAAAAGTGGTCAGAGGTGGGACCCAACACCTGTTTAGACAGGGTATGCTGGAAGGCTCCATTACCTTAAAAATGTGAGATTAATCTGTGGATTCTTCGCTTTTTAGGTGACAAGCTTTATTTAGTGATTGTTACTGACAATTCAGATGTGCTCCTCATAACCTAAAGCTTGAAGTGAATACAGAGATGCTAGTTTTAAAAACTTCGGGTCACTGTTTCAAGCTGCAACTTAAGAGTGCTACTTGTGGTTTTCTCCTTAAAAATTATAATTGAGGTGATCCTATACCTCACTTTAATCCCTCACACAGCTTCAACATTTACTCTTTTGTTTCTTATTTAGAAAGAGGCCTGAACTCCATGTTAATAAAAGCATATAGTAGTGGAAAAAGATATGTAGGTCACTATGAAAATGCAAGATATACAGAGGATATTACTGGGATTTTTTTTTCTCCTTTTTTTTATTGAGTCATTCATCTAAGTAAGACTACTGGAACAAAGGCTGTTGAAGCAGTAAACTGATCTCAAGAATCCATCAATTTAACTGGAGTGCACAGTCTCTTCCTAATGAATCAAACAGGAAAAAAAAAAGTGATACATATTTTCTTACCTTTGAATACTCTAACTCTGTATTTGTTTGAGCAATGCATGAGGTAAGGATAAGGACAGTCTTTGCCACAGGTCAGCTCCTTAGCTCTCACAGATTACATTAGGTCTTCACATTCTCTTTCTGTTCTCTCATTTTCACCCAGGATGTGTTGAGGCTGATCTGTTTCTGCCATGCATCTCTTCACATTTCTCTGGTGGAGTTCTGAGAGAGTTAAGTAAAATCTGGCTCTGCTGGCCCCACATCCAGATAGCAAAATGTATCCAACTTCTGGTGTCTTTGCCCAGGCAGACTGACTCAAACACAGAAGGGACCATGACCTTTCCCTCTCATTCTTCCTCACTGCCATGACGTAGCCGAGCTGTCCTATTCATCAGAGCATTTAAGTGTGTGTTTTTAGTCATATACATGCTTTGCTGAGTCCTAGCCTCTATAATTATGGAAAAAAAAAACAACCCAACAATTGCTTAGAATACAGTTGTATTTTCCATAAATGTCAAAGGCATTTCCAACCCTGGATGAGTGCTCTTTAAATTGTCAAATAAATCTAAAATAAATACACACTACTACAGTCTGCAAAAAAAACAAAACTGAAAAAAAAACCCAAAAAACCTCAAATATATTTGTCTTCAACTAGAGCAGTTACTCCAATAAAACCAACATTCTGAGTCCTTTCACTTGTTCTCAGAAAGTGATTTTTTTTTCTAGCAGAAAATAAAACATTCTTATGTAAATCCTACATTGTAGCTTCTTTCCTCACATTGTTACTCCACAGAGGTAACACAAAATAGGTCATTTAATGGACACTAAGGGCCATGCAGGAGAAGGAAGGAGCTCTGCTTTACAAAATAAATAATACTCCTTTACATCCATTACCTATTCCTACAGGGGAAAAAACTCCAACTCTCCCCACTCAGACTCCCCCAATATACTCAGGAAACCCAAAACAAAACTAAGCAAAAACCAACACCCAAACAAATTAGCAAACAGCTTTTATTTACATTTCAAAGGAAAAAAAAAAATCAAAACTCTGTATGTTTTCACAATTTGAGCCCTTAAATGCACTCTATATGAAGTCACTATGGTCAATTTTGTGCTACAGTTTCACTGACCTAGTGAAAATTCATGCTTTTTATATTTAAAATATCTTCCTTCTCCATGTTTCTTTTCTATCCTAGGACACTGTATTACACAAAGCATGGAAAGCATCTCATTGCCTTCAACAGTTGAAAATTCAGAGAAATGAAGCTGTTGGTTAAACTCACCCATTGGTTTTACAAAATCATACCGTGGGTATCCATTACTTCCCTTTTAGAAGCACTTAGCAACACAGTCCACACTAGATTCATAATCAGATCTTTTTCTTGCATAAGCACTGTATTCATTCTACAGTTCAAAAGATCATTGCAGTAAACAAACACTTTCAAATATTTTTAATTATCTCTGACTTCCAGAGGATTTCAAATGAATCAATAAATTTAAGAAGTATGTAAAAGTGCTGCAAGTCCTATAGGCAAAAATAGGTATTAAAGAGAGAAGCTAGCTTATATAAATTACACACAATTTACATATACCGAATAGAAATAGCCTTCAGGCAAAAATATTCTCATGTTACTCCATAGAGAGTACTTAAACTGAAGGTAGGGATCATTAGGTGACAACTAAAAATAATTTTTTCTTAAAGTGATATTTCATTATGCCTAGTCACAGTAAAATATTACACTTGTAACTTTACTTTCAAAGAAACTTCTTGAAAAGGAAAAATGTTCAATAGTACCACATTAATAAAGGTCATTCACTTCTCCATAAAGATAAATTTAGCAAATCAAGGGAAGCCTTATCTTCCCTTACATGCATAACCACAAGGAGTTAATGATAACTAAGAAGAAATACATAAACTAAACCATGTTTAGTTGATACAACAGAACCACATTACATGACTTTAAAGGCACCAGAAATCAGGAGCTCAAGAAATCTCAGAGGATGTTGGGAACATGAAATATATTCACTCCACTGCAAAAGCTTATTGATGAAAAAAGACTCAAGAGTTTCCCAGTAGAAATTTCAAATCTTGATGTAGTAGAAATATAACACCACATAAATTAACTGAGATTAATCAATAATCAAATGGAATCTTCCTCTTATGAGTGCAGGGAAGAAATGGCCTTCAGTCAAGGCCAAATCAGTAAATATGCAGACTTTCAAATACACCAAAAAATACAGCAACAAAATATCAGCAATGGGGTTACTTCAAGAGCCAATCCACCCCTGAAGCGTACTGGACAAGGCAGGTACCTTGAACATGCACAAAAACCAGGAGATAACCAGAAGCCAAGCTCTTCTACCGACTTAAAATGTATCAGGTTCTTACCCACCAGGGGAGTCAGTTGTGGACTGGTGCTGGTCTGTTAGAAACTGATGGGAATGGGGAATCGACTGCAGCACCGGGCATAATCTCTATGTGCACTGAGAACTGGGTCTCTGAGTAATTTTGTGGAATGATCTCATTTGCCACTAGTACCTCAATCACAGTAAAATAAAAATTACAAAGGGAACAATTTCCTCTGACCCCTCAGTTAGAGCTTGGGAGGAGCCCACCTGCTGCCACAGCAGGTGAATGACAGTTTTGCCTTCACGTTTCACTATGATTCTCACCAGTGAAAGAGACACAAGTGAGAAAAGAAAGGAACAAGGGTAACGACAGTCACCCAAAAATCTAAACCCAGATGCACCAGCTTGGAAATTATAGAATGTTGCCTATCATGTAAACAGCCACGACAAGGCTGTTTGCACCACAGAAAGGTAGGAGGAGGGTTGGTGGGGAAACAGAAGAAAGCTAACCAGAGCGAGTCACACTACACTTACCTCAGTGCTCTTCTCACTTGTAGCTTTTAATCTGTTTTGTTGCTATATTCTACGCGTTTTTTTTCCTCTTGAATAAAGCAAAACATGCAGCAAATAATCTGTGGTCTTCCAGATCAAACAACTTCTGTAGGGCTCCACAATGGTTGAGGATACTTAAATCCTGACTGTAATGGATCTAATACCAGAAGAATAACCTGTATAGTCAATCTGACATAATTAGCCAGAAGCAGAGAAAAAGACATTCCCTTTACCAAAAGATTCTCCAGAATCACTAAGGTATGTCATGTGGTACAGTAAAGGCCTGATTACCACTTGTGGCTTAAAATTCAGTGAATAACTGTAATAAAATTTTCATTTTTATCACAAAACACTAAAAAAAAAAATGAAAAAAAATAGAAACATGAACAGAAGGCTGCCCCTAAATCATTGCAATATTACATTTAAAATAATGTGAAATGAGTCAGTTCTACAGTGAATACCACTTTTCAGGACAATCCATTTGTCAGACTGGCAAAAGATAAAAAACAAAGGGTGTAAACACTCCCCTCAGTAATGTTTTCTGAAGAGTTTCTATATGCTAGGATATTTATCTATATGCACTGCTATTTATTTCCCTTCAAAAACAGCATCCATTGCCTCACCTACCAAGGCTTCTGCATTAACTTCTGAAAGAGTATAAAAATTTTCAGAATAAAGATCTGAAAAGGCTCTAAAACCTAGTGGATTCATATGTCTCAAAAAAAAATCACTTGGCAGAAAGGAGTTATTTTCAGGAAGGTTTGGCGACTGTTTTCTGAAAGGCACATTGAATTGCTAACTAATTGCAGTCACATTATTTGCCATATCATCAATAGTGAGCATTTTATGGCTGGATGCAACTAGATTAATATCAATTAAAAAGATGAGGGCTTCCTTAGCATGTATTTTTATTTAGTCTGACAGCTGCTTTCTGAATGGCAGAGAAGAGTGCCTATGAAATAATAAACCAAGTGAATAAATAATAATAATAATCAGTACCCTCTCATATATTGTTTAGCTCTTTTATAGGTGATGTACTTCATAAAGGAGGCAGTTCAATTATAGAGTTTAAATTCTGCCAGTTGTCAAGCTTGAAGTTTCATCCCAAAACTAAGCAATCTCTACTTTCTGTGCTGAAACAAGGCATATTGAAAGCAAAAGAATGAGGAAAGACTGCTAGAAATTACCAGGTATGAGTATAGAGATATCACTGAAAAGCTGAAAAGTGGTTAAAAAAAGAAAGCAATAGAGAACTGAAAGGAAGGATATGAAACAGTAGAGGAAGGCTGAAACTGCCTCTGCCTTTTTCATCTAGCATTTTGCTGTTTTCTGCTTTCCTGTGATTGCTGTACCTTTTGAGACCTTTGGGATAAATAATAGCCACTTACACGACATCTTTGTGTGTCCGGAAAAGTAAATAAACATTTAATCAACTCCAAAATCGTCACAAAACATTAATACTGTTTTTATGATTAGGGCTGCACTTAAAACACTTTCAGCAACTGAGACAATAAAGCACTACTGCCACTCACCAAACAAGACATATTTCAGCCTTGCATGAAGCTTCATCCCAACTCATGTCAGGCAGAGCTTGCCAATATGCATATGCTGGATTGCTCTGCTAGGCAGGCATTCTTACCCTTTTGTTCCCACATTTTTCTGTTGAACCTTCAATTTGGGTTGATCTTGCTACTGACACCAACAGTACAACACCGGCAAGGCAAGGAAGATGAACTACAAAGTATTTGCATGGTATATAATAAACAAGGAAAATTGTAGAATTCCTTAAGCTTTCACAGACATTTCCTGTATCAACTCCTAAACACAAATGAAGTTGACAAGATTGATTCTTTGGCTGTCAATTAAATTCTTGGTTGTGGCTGCCTACTGAAATACTGCCATATGAAATCCCCAGTAGAACATGCCAGTCTCTTGACAAGCAATCCAGAAGTTACAACATGAAAAGTTTTTAAACATCAATAGTTTTCTATGCTTTTGCTCAATTGATGTTTTAGGTTTGTTCTTTGTGTGTTGTTTGTTTTGGAGTTCAAGGTTTTGGGTTTTTTTAGAATTGGAGGTAAAGACATTTTTGCAGTTGGGTTTCTGACAATATTAAAAGTATATTCTACATGGTAAAAAGCTGAAGAACTAACTTCAATATGACAGAAGCAGGAAAGCTTCCTTGGGTTAACACTAGAAAGGCAGTCTTCCAGTACAGGTGAAATATCAAATAAAATTATGTCTCCTCAAGATATGAAAGAAAAAACTATTTTCCTTTCCATATAACTAAGCAATGTGGTACACAATTATTGAAAGAAAAAAGCTATGGAATGCAAAAAAAATAAGTCATTGTAAAACTTTGGTGCTGCTATTGCCATATTTTAACGCGACTTTGCTTATTTATAGAAAGCAACTGTGAAAATGCACTACCCATTTATCAATGTGCAGATTGTTTTATTACTCCCAAGCAAAAGAACATCCTAAGCTTACCTGGTCAACAAATAAGCAAGCCTGGATTTTGTAGGGTCCATCATTTTTAACTGTCAGAATAATTTAAGAAAAGTACTGTGACTTTCACACTTATACCTCTACCTTTTCAAAAATATGTGCAAGTCTGCAACAAGCTGCTTAATTTCTTATAGGCTTCCTCTGTAGAAAGCAGCTTTAGTGCCTCCACCCTTTGCTGTTAAGTTGTATACTTCAATTTATTAATTCGAAATATTTTGGAGGCCATCACATGAGCAAAACTACTTTTTGGTGATGAATCTTTTGACAAAGCTCTCTATCTTCACATGCTTTGACAGTAACCTACCTGAAAGAATAAAAGAACTACAAAATCTCTTTCAGAATCTTTTATTAAAAGGTAATTAATAAGCTAGATATGTCATGCATGATGGTTCTCATCCTTCTTTATTATTGGGTGTGTTTCCAGCCTACACAGGTCTCGATATCTCTCTTGAATCTAAACTGTCCCAAAAGTAACTCACATTAAGTGTTTTGGTTTTCTTTCAACCCTTCCTTTCAATTTTCTCACTGTAGTAACGTGTTCTTACAGTAATATGGTGAATTTCTTGCAATTTCAAGATTGGTCAAACACTGCTTCCAGAACTCAATCATACATTTTTAAGGAAGAGTTCAAATGTTGGGCCTAACTAACCCACAGCTAAGGAAATGTTTTTCAGTTCCTGGTCAAATGGCATTTTTAATTTTTCTTAACAAGCATTCCTGCAATTTGGTTCAACTCTTCTAAAAACCTTCAGTGACAAATTATGAATTTGGAAGTAGGGATCAAGAACACAATGATTCTTCTCAAATTAAACAGTGTTAGGTTAGCTAAGACTAGCTGAGCTCTAGTCTAGTTAATCTTCTCTAAACAATGAGCGAAATAGGCACACATGAAATGTGTTTAATATCATCATAAGGACGTGAGATGCAGCTGCTTCTCTCCATTGGGTAAAAGAAGTGAGTGAGCCTCTTGGGATGAGATGACTAGCTTTTAGCACTTTGTGGGTGAAAAGAATCTCTTTTTCCATGTCTGAAAAGAAAGAAAGTGTGTCCCCAGCTGATAGAAATACGGTCCAGGAAAAGTTGAGTCTAAAATATGCCATTAAATGCTATCGGGGTGAGAGCCTGAAACATGGATTACATTGATTAAAAATTTAATTTATAACTTGTAACTGTACAGATCAAGTTGCCCTTTTTGAACATCAAAGAATTACTGAATAAAATCCCCTAATGTCACTTGTGGTACTGACATGTCTAAATCTGCTGTGTATGAACCCCACATTGAACAGTCCACCCTAAGCTGTCAGTCAGATTGATACCTTCAGTGGTTTCTCCTTCCAGCTAGATCTCTTGCCAGGTAGCTCTCTTTCACAAATTTGCCATGAATTTAACTCTACTCCAGAAGTGCTATGATATGATACAAATGTATTACTAAGTCTTCTAAAGGACAGTAATAAATAACATAATAGCAATTAATTCAAATCTGTGATGTTAACACTGAAAAAGGCAATGATTACTTCTGGCATGCTCCCATAGTCTGTTGAAAATCTAACATTTGGAAAAGGCACCAACATAAAACAGGCAAGAGCTACAACATTTATTTAGCATTCTGAGTATCAGAGAAAATTAAATCAATACAAAGCAGAGACATAGAATATCACATATGAGAAGACAAGACGAAATAAGAAATTTTATTTTAAATAGTATTTATTCTCTCTTTGTGTTTTCAGGAAACTGCACTATCTAAAAGAAAAGGCTCTTCAGGTGAAAAGACTTATAAAATATGTAACCTCATGAATGACATTATAGTCACAAAAATCTACACGAGTAAAGAACAAACCTATTACCTTAAGGTCTGCAATTTAGGTTTTGCATTTCTGGTAATCCTTTTGAACCATCTTTCAATTAGTGTTCAGTAACCTGTACTGAAATATCAGTAATTTAACAATGCTGAAAGGCTCTCAGACTTGCACCTGGTCAGACATCTCCCCTCCTTCTCTTTAGAAATCCACAAAACTATACAAAATCACCATGTAAGTATGTAAGGACATTCAGATGAAAGTTTGGCGTAATATGGGGGTAGAGCTCAGCTATATTTTTAGTATAAGAAATCCTTCCAAAACCACAAAAAGTAGAATTTTGACAGGGACTGACAGAAATTGGTACCTAAGGCTGTAGGATGATTTGAACGGCCTGAAGCATGTTCCCTATACATAAGTTTATTGGACAAAAGATAGCAAACTGGCTCCAAAAACTCAGTTAAGAAAATACCACAAGCAAAATCCCACCTCTGCAACTTTGTAACACCACAACAGCCACAGCAAAATGGCCCAAGATGAAACAAATCTTTGAGAATGATTAAATAGGGCTCCTTGAGATGGATGGTAAGCATATGCTTATGACAAAGTATACTCTCATAGGGACATGCAACATGAAAGGATATTAGGGTTAAACTCAGTAATAGCCAGAACATGTAAACACACAGCAAAGCTGCTCTAGAGTATGAAATCAAGCTAAAAACTGAATTCACAACACATTCCTTTTCTCTAGTTGAAAAGTGAGGAAAAGTAATGGTGAAATAATATTATCAAAGCCAGATCTAATGTGAAACAGAATCTGACAGATCTGCAATTATATATCAAGGCAAAGTAGAAACTAAATGGAATTTCTTTGAAAACTGATGAAAACATACAGTAGTTTTTAGCAATAGTGGTTGATCCTCAAAAGTACCACCAGCAGCTACCAAGCAAGTTTGGTCTTATTCCATTTCCTGGTCCCAGCTCTCAGATGTGTGATTTTTGTGACAGAGGAAGAGCTGACAAGACGAGCATTGAACCACCAATAGTTTGTAGTCCAGCACTCTCACACAGGCTGAGATTGTGTCCTCAGCAGCAAAAGTCAGTGGGGGTTGTGCCTGCTCTGCCTGAAGCTCTGCTTCCTGTGGTGCTCAACAACTGACCTCTCCTTGCCAAAGGCTGACAAAGTGGCGCTCAGTACAGCCCTCGATTCATTCTCTCTTTAATTATCTCTGCTTCCCTAAGCTCAGTCTTTGATGTAGCTCACACTTCAGGGGCTGTAAGCAGACTCATGCAGTACTGCACTCTGCTCCAGCTCTAGGCTACTTCTTGCACACAGAGATTGTTTCTGTGACCATCAGGTTCCTTTATACTAGGAGGGCAACTTAAAGAAACCTTAATGTAACTGAATCATGATGGATTCTTGCTACTTGTCTTTTTTCAGAAGTAAATTTATTTAGTTATTTGTTCCTCAGCTCGCCAAAGTAGGACATTAACCACCGTACATGTTCCCAAAACCTTTTCTGACTCATCATGAAAATACGGATGGGCTGTACTTCCACAGGCTTCAGTTCATAAACGAGGCATCACAGAACCTAAAGGGGAAGAAATCTCTATTTTGCATGACTCAGACCAATCAGACTAACTTTGAAAAGTTCATTATTTAGTTTAGTACTTTCAAATGTCACGGCGAATGACTTGAGAAAATATTTCCAGCAGCCTCATCCACAGTCCTAACATGCCTTCTGTAATGGCTTTTCCTATTCTTGCTCATATCCTTCAAGGCTTTCCAAAGGGAAAGCTGATAAAGTTAGGACATTTTCAAAAAGCAACAAGGAATGTTCTTACATCCTTCGTAATCACACGGAACCATAATTTGGAAGATTTGAATTTAGATCTTGGGAAAGGGTATCTTGCCTGAGAAAATATCTCTTAATCTTTGAAAAGAAAAACATGAATAATATTCTACTTTACAACAAAAATAAAGGCACAGGACCTCACTGTTCTTTTTAAGAAAACTATCCAGCAGCAGTAGTGCAAATAGTAGAAATAGACTCGGTTAATAATTTATTGAGCTTTCAGAAGGAAGTCTGAAAACCTCCTGCTAATATCCTTATGATCTCAAGTTTTGGTAAGAGAGACATAGTACCAACTGCCCTGCTGCTTGCCATTGTAATTCAAAAGAGTTTTCAGCACTTGTGCTCAGTTGATGGAAAGCCTAGTTTTAATGTAAAACTTGCAGCAAATCAATATAATCTGCATTACAATACAGGTCTGATTCAAGTGACAGGACACTTTTTAATGATTTCCCACTGTGTATCACTTTTATGTTTTATTGCTGAAATGTTATGTCAGTACCAATAACTTCACCTTGAAAAAAAAAAACCAACAAAAGATTGCTTTTGTTTCTACCAGTGTCAGCTGCTTTATTTCGGCATTGTCTATGTAACATTTCTAGTGATTCCACCTTCCCCACAGAGATAAAGGCAAGGATATATGTTAAATTATGCTATTAATTTGATGTATGTTAGATTACGCTATTAATTTCATAACATGTGCATCAAAAAATCCCAAGGATCCTAAGATATCCAAACCCACAAACAAAAAAAAACACATCAGAGCAACCTACAGATAGATGACAAAGTTTATATAATTGTTACCTACATAATACTCTCTCCCTTGGAACGAAAGCCTAATGACCATGAAATATCTACTATATCTATTTCTTTTAGCATAGTAGCAATCCCTTTCCAGACATTTTTATCTAATCCAGACATTTATGCTAATGTTTGGTATTACTCTTTGAAGCCATACAAGAACTCACTACGTAATTTCACTAATCTATGCTCACTGAAGAGGAAGAACTAAAAATTAGAGAAGTGAGATAAATAAAACCATGTAGCAAATTACCTACATTTCCTGATATTTTTACTATTATATATTTACTCAAGATTCTATAAAATGTCATCTTATAAGACATGTTTCTTCTCAGACAGAGAATAATATATTCAACAAAGAAGCTGAAAATTACTAGTTAAGACATCAAACTTTTGTCTGCACTTTAATTTATACATCTCAAAATTAACTAAATTTGGGAAAAAAAATATTTCTTTCTTTCAGAGCTTCATAAACAGCCACACAGGGCATTAGATAATATGCTCAACCACAAGGCCCATGGTACACCCAAACTTAGCAATTTTCACAACTCAGTTATAGCCGACAGTAGAGAGGTTAAAAACATTAAGGAATGCTGAATGAGAGAAAGAATTATGATGATTTAAAGGAGAGGAAAGCACTATTGCCAGAACCTTGACAATATCCCATTAGAGCCCTGTAATCTTTCTCCTTACAAATAGTCTGCAAAATCATAGAGAGTTATAACCTGCACAGAAAAAGATGACAATAGTAAGAATACAGAGAAGAAACTTGAAATTTATTTAAGAAATAAAAGGAAAAAAAGCACAGTCTGAGAATGACAAAGTAAAAATATCCAAGCCCTTTGAAAGATTGGCAAATTCTTTTCTCACAGGAAATTTTTTATTTACCTTCAATCATCATAACTTACTTGGTGATTAACTATGAAAGAATATAGATAATTAAACTAGTGGCTGACATGTTACTAATAATGTCATCATGTCATGAATATCTACAAAAAATAATTTTGGAATCAAAGAACAAAATACCTACAGACTCCTGTGATGGGAAAATAGCATAAGTAGTCTGTAATCACAACTTTTTCAATGACCATGTATTTCCAGCTGGCTGATCAGAAAGATGTACATATCATGAAAGAACTCATCTCTCTGAATCTTTCCTTTTCTGTCTTTCATGAGCAAATAATTTTTCCATTTTAGTTTCCATAAGGGTGCTAATGGAAACCCATATTGGGCAAAACAGATGATTAAGGCTAATGGATTGTTAATGCACATTACTAGCAGAAATTTATGGAAGTCAAACTCTCAAATTCACATATGCACAAACAGTTGAATGTAGATGTGGAGAGAACATTAATAGTAGAGATTGATTTCTGTGCACAAATCTAAGAGAAGTTACTGGGGAAAAGAAAAGGAAGAGAGTGACAGTGATGAAAACAGTCAAGATGGGCATGGCAAAAATGCAGCTTTGTTACATATTTATAGCAGTGTACTGCTGTGGAGTGACTTCTATTTCTACATCTGCATTTATCTACTTCCAGTGTAATGGTGACTAAAAAATTAGTTATATCCTGGAAGTAAGTATTAGAAAACCATGAGATGATCTCAGGTGTCTGTATGGAGCTGCAGAGATATTCTGCTGATTTGTCTTGAAAACCAGAATATATCATTCCTGTTCACTTCACAAGGAGAAATTTAAAGAATCTGTAGGGATTTCAAGCACAGTACTTTGCAGAGAAAATACAGATTCACAGACAGCTCTGGGAGCTTTCAAATGAACCAGTTCTGCTTGGTAGTCAAAGCTGTGTTTAAACCAGTCCTGAAAAAGATTTCCAAAAATTGAAAGAAGAAGCATTTCTGGAAAGGCCATAGAAAGTATTTATCACAGTAGCTTTTGAAAGATGCTTATTGTTCTGTCTCTGGAAAAAAAAAAATTCACATTTACTGCTAAAACACCTCTCTGGATCAAGTATATGTTTTATGCTAACTTGTCCATTCTGAAGCAGTAATTAACCAAGAAACATAATTGACACCCTGTGTTAGCATAGTGGACAGAATAACTGAACAAAACTAAATTACTTCTAAACTGGAAAAAATAATTAGCATTTCTGTACTATTTTTTCCTGACAAGAAGATAGCAGGAAGAGTTACTGACTACACATGTGCCCTTTAAAAGTTTGGTTTTATGCCTGATACTTCAGCATCAGTTCCTGTTGAAATATTAACTGAGCATCCGTTTTTGTTTTTTTTTTTAAAGTAACAAAATTCCCAGTGAAAAGTCCACACAATAAAGTTTTCAGTCTGATGAAAGTGTATTAGAACTTTCACAAATGTTTCAACAGTATACACTAAAATATATATACATATATATCACAAACAGTGAAGAATATATGTTCTTTTGGCATATGCATGCAATATCTGTTGATCCATTCAACGTTTAACACACCCTATCTTTTACATAGTTATATAGTTATCTGAAAGCTGCTTTTAGACAATGTGATCAAAGATATTACCAAGATGAATTTCCATCATGTTATGTTTGTGTCGTATTTTTATGTCATAAGGTGTAGGTGAGTTTTATTCAATTTATTGCGCTCTTAAAAACATAAATTTCAAGCAATTATTTGAAATATGTAAAGAGAAAAGGAAATAGAGTCTCAATGAATAATGTCATTTTAGTGTTGTCTGTATGGTTCATGGATTTGACCTTTTTTTAA
Organism: Thryothorus ludovicianus; assembly: GCA_013397245.1. Classification (NCBI taxonomy): domain Eukaryota; kingdom Metazoa; phylum Chordata; class Aves; order Passeriformes; family Certhiidae; genus Thryothorus; species Thryothorus ludovicianus. Next base: position 919,867 of record VZTB01012674.1, read on the forward strand.
TTCTTTGGTGGTATAAAAACTCTCTGCAAATGTGGGGTACAATCTCTTAACAGAAGGAACATTACTTTTGGGAATCAGAAGCAGCTCACTCTATATGTCAAATTCACCTCTGTCATCTTAACAAGGTGAGAATTTTTACCATCTTATTTTCCTAGTGCAAATGCCCTTGTGGCCTGTTTTCAAATTAATAACTCATTCTGGTTTTAGTATTCCTCAGAAATGACCCTCAGAATCAAAGAACCACAGAACCATAGAAAAGTTCAGTTTGGTTTAGAAGGGACTTTTAAAAGATAGTCTAATTTCAACCTCCCTGCCATGGGTAGGAAGACCTTCTACCTTCTACTTATCTAGGATGCTCAGAGTCCCATCCACCCTGGACTTGAACACTTTCAGGACAAGCATTCACTACTTCTCCGAGCAACTTTTCCAATGCCTCATCCCCCTCATAGTCAAGAGTTTCTTCTTAAAATCCAATCTAAATCTTCCCTCTTTCAACTTAAAGCCATTAGTCCCTCTTAAGCTTAGAGCAATGCCCAAATACTAGTCAGATTTTAACCAGAACAGATGAAAATCTTTGAAATGTGAGCTAGAAAGGCATTCCTTTGTTTTTTTAAGTGTAACTGTTCTAAGTATACGACATATAACCTCTCCCTTGTAATAGTCTATCAAGATATGCTGCACAGTTGCTGAACATATCCTACGTTTATTTCAATTTAATTTTTTTAATAATGATTAGAGGATAATCTTTCCTTCCATTTGGGAAAAATTCTCTTGTCAAGTTACACAAATTTTTATGAAATTTTTATTAAACTCCTTGCATAATAGATATGATATCTCATTAGATCATTTTAGCTCTGAGTAATACAGCAGTTTAAAGTGTTTGCTCCTAATTATCTTTTAACAGAGCAGCATTTTCTTATAGGATACTCAGTTTCAGTAATATGGTACAGGCTTTCTCCCAGCTATGTTCCCTATGATAGCCATTATCTGTTTGGACACATAACAGTGTGTTTTTTCAGAAATCTGTATTTGTTCCAGAGAGATCCATCTTTAACACATCCCTTTGCCTCTGACCCAGAGGCTGCCATACCAGTGCCCATTTGACCTCCTGGCTGAGGTTTGTGCCATAATTCCCACAGCAGTGTTAACCTCAGATGTGATTTTATGTGGCTCAAGAATTTCACCTGAATACCCATGCGAGCAGTCTAACCAGCACTTTGATGGCTGTCTGCTCGTTTTGATAGGATGTTTCCCGGCAGGATGAAGTTATTTGACCTTATTAGCTTCTGTGATTTGACACAAATGCCAAACCCAATAATTTAGTTTTAAAACCCAGTTATAATTACAGAGAAGTATAGCTGAGGAAGAGGGCAAAATCCTACTATGACTACCAGCAGCATGTTCAGACCATGAGATTTTAAAACATCATGCTTTTCTTTCAATAGAAAATGCTTAATGATTGGCACAAAAACCTTCCCAAAAGCAGAAGATGGTGTTTCCAGACATTGAGCACACTGATGTCTTTTGGATAGGGTGAATTAACTGAAGCCTATTAAAGGAGAGCTTGGGTCATGTTAATTGAACCTTCTGTAAAGTTTTATTGAAGTTTTGGAAGCTTAGGTTTTTTACTTTGTCTGTAGGTAAATGTTTGATTGTCGAATTCTGAAAAATTTGAAAGGATGAGATCTACAAAGCAAAAGGAATGCAAACTTCACAACTGAAAATGAGAATAGAGATTTTCATCTTTCACTGGAATAATATAATTTGTTTTTATTTTCAAAAGATTCATTACACATACAAAGAGAAAAAAAAGTAAATAGTTGTTCACTTCTTCATAAATTCTGTTATAGATATTAAAAAGATAGAGAAAATAGACGAGATGAAACTGAATAAAGGGTCATAAAGAAATACATTCTGGCACGATCAGTCAGAAGTCAAGCAGTTCCTTCCCCAAATGTCTTGCATATATGATAATCTGATCTCTGTCAACCTGGAGACTAAGAACTCAACATAAAACACAAAATAGCACTGCCACACATTCCTGTTTAGGTTTTCTATCTATCTATCTATCTATCTATCTATCTATCTATCTATCTATCTATCTATCTATCTATCTATCCTACCTATCCATCAATCATCTAACTTATGCTCTGTTCTCTGCTGAAGGTAAAAGCAAATCTTGCAGAGAATCACTACAAAGCTTATGAGTCACTCAAGTCCTACTTGAAACAGTGTAAGGACAAAACACATTCCAGTTTAATGACGAGAATGTTGGTAAGAAAATTCAGACCAGAATGCACATTAGTGGTAAATTTATGTGGCTCGTTAATTGTAATAGTTCCATTTCTACATATTGCTAGTGGAAGATTAAGGCCACAACTTTTCTATCCTGTTTTCACAGATCACTTTTAGAAAAGAACTAATAAACCTCAGCAAAAACACTGTAGCTGCCCTAGAATATTTACCAATTTTTCTTGTGGAAAATCTGAAGATAGGGGTCTGTGTCCTGCTCTGCAATGTTGTGCAAGTTTTTATGTCAGAGGTTCACTATTTGGCAACTCTTCCGTACTCCAAGCTCTGGAGTTTCCAGACAAGCTTGTTAAAGCACACCAATAATTTAAGCAACCTTTTCAAATGTGCCCATGCCCCACTACACCATGTATAGAACTGAACTGTCACCTCCCTGAGCCAAAATGTTACAACCATTCTAGGCACATTGCTCAAAAGCAAATTGCTGTTCCCCTGTCAAAATGAATGATGTCACCACCCCTTGCTCTTTTTTATAACCATTTTCTTCACTTCAGTAGTACTTACAACTTCCTTCAGTCTCATGCAATCTCAAAACATAATTAACAAAATTGTATGCCTCTTCAAAAGCATTAACAGTGTTGGCATATACTGTGCAGTCCCTAGGTTCCAGGTGGCACAGGAGAAAGGAAGGACTGCTGAAATCTGTCTTTTCAACTGGCAAATTGCATGTACAGCTTTGGGATGACTCTGCTGTACACCAGCTGGCAAATATAGAATGAGAAAGAAGCAGAGCTTTCCTCCACAAAAATATCAAGGTTTCAAAATCTTTCTACATTCAGCACAGGAACTAACCCAAAATCTTAAAATAAACTAAGGTAAAAATACTGAGCAGAAAATAGTCTTGAGACCTGCACACCTTGACACCTGTGAGTCCAAGCTTTAAATTAAGCACAGCAGAGACACTAACTTGAGTTTCATCTTCTTTGGGAATATTCCAGCACAATCTATCCCAGGAAGATGTATCTTGGTAAAGACAGTATGGGTGCTTGTACACAATTCACTCTACAAATTTCCCCAAAAATGTTATTTTGACAAAACTTTTTTGTCAGAAAAAAAGAGTTTTTTCTGAAAAAACATTTAGACAGAAAAAGTCTGTACAGATTTATTGCTGATACTCCTAAGCCATAACTCATTACCTAGTCAGTGCTGCTGGACACATTGCAGAAATTCACAACCATTCACTCATGTAGTCTGGGTTATAAAGTAACATTTTGCAAATCTCTCCCTTTTTCATTCCTAGCCAAGTATTCAGAGAAAGGACTAACTCTTTCTACAATGCCTTCATCACTTTTTTCCCCAGTGTAGAAAATTGCATTGTTAGTTTTGCAGGTGATCCTGAGACACACTGATACCATTAATGTTAATTCCAAAATGCCTTCCAAATGTGACCGGAAGCCCAGTTCTGTCTACTTTTTAACAAATCCATACTTCATGTCTTATCTCTCAAGACTCTGAAAGTATGTGAAGATGTTGATTAACTTTTTTTTTTTTTTTTGGTAATTTACTAGGGACTGGGTTTAATCTCAGTATTTTGTAAACAGGTTCAGATTTCTTTGTCTTGCATTTTAAGTAAGTTCATAAAACTGCCAATATGTGCTGATGAGAATTATACTCCAGAAGCTAATGGTGACTTGATTCAATTATCTTCTTGGCAGCTCTGGGTGAGTCATACGATTGTAATTCATGATCAGGGAGAAACAAATCTGACGTATGGCTGGAGCTCAGTAGCGTGCTGCCATGTTCAAAATCAATAGGTCTGGAAAGGCAAGGATGAATCAGAGAAAGAATAAAATAATAATCAGTAATTCTTAAAGTAAAATAAGAATGAACTCAAACTACTCTGTATAAGTCCACAAGTTTGGGCTCATGACAGAATGGCAACAGAATCACCTCAGCGAATCAGTGCACAACCCAAAGAAGAAAAATTCTTCAGACTTCACCTGTATTATTGAGTTTTTTTATGGGTCTGGGTCTTCAGAAGAGACAAGAGCAGTTGTTTGTTGCTGTGAAGTTGTTTATTGCGTGAATACATCACTCTTGAAGGCAAAGAGTTCAGTCTGTGCTAAAGCTTTTGGCTAAGTCTCGAGCAAGAGCATAAGCAACAGAGCTCCCACAGCTTTCTTTGGTACAGAGTCCCGAGCAAAGCAGCAGTAACAGCTCCTGCACCTTTCTTCTTCTTCGTCATCTGTGTGTCCTCTTCCTTCCTTCTGTGTGAGTGAGAGAGCGAGAGCATGCCCCAATACAGAGGATCTTTATTCATAAATCATCTAATCAGCTAAAAACACGATCCTAAAATATTCTTTCTATATCTATTACAGTTTAATTCTAAGGTACAAAAGCAGTGTCAGTTCTTACACACAGTTTACGCATACAGTTCTATCTATTCACATAAATTATTCCATCTGCTTATCTAGAAACGCAAGAAATTTTCTGCTATGTTTTCATTACATCTAGAGCTAAGTTATTGAACTTTAAACTAGGCTTTAGGGCTTTTCACTCTCTTAAGGCATCTAAAATGTATTTCTACTTACTTAAAACTTAATTTTAACTTACTTAAAACTTAAACTTACACTTCTACTTCATGTCTGTGTGGCTCAATATATTTTAATTTCTTTAACAGCCTTAATTAAATCCCTGCATTCTTTTCTCTCTCTGAGAGACTAAGAGAGGCTTCTATTTCATGCACTCCAATATTGTTTAAAATGTAGTGACTCGTGATGCTGAATCTCAACTCACTGTGAACTGACTGACCCTTCTCAACTGCTTCTTCCAATCCATTCTCCACTTGACTATAGTAGGAGAGGAATGGATGAAAAGAAACAGAGTGGAAGCAGATGAAAGTATCAACAGGAAGCAGGAATGTCAGTAACGTCGCCAGATTACACAGCTCTGACCATTTGGCATACACAATGACAGGCACTCTTCTCACCATGTCAGTCTGTCTGAATCACTCATACTCTCAACATGTGCATCTCTGCCTACATATCTCCAGCTCTTTACTGCAGTCCTCTGTGGCCTAGGATGACCACCTGTTCCAAGGAGACCTCAGGCCCCAGCTCTCCTTCAGGTGCTGTCCAATGACCTGGCACTTTCCAGACCACCTCCATTCCCTGACTGATGAACTTTCTCCATGACATTATTTTAAGAAGTGCACTGCAAAGTGTTTCACCAGTCCACTTCTAAAGCTGTAGACAGCAAAGATTATGTCTAAGAGAAGTTTTTTCCCCTCTGCAAAAAAAAAAATTCTTTGGTAAAATGACACAAATCTTGATAGCTGAAGAATTTAGAGGTAGTTTTGGTGTTTTCATATGCTACAGGAGTACACAGACAAAAGTACTTTTAAACTAGGTGCAGCCTGAGGACTTTGAATGTGAGCTTCCTGCACATTATCTTTTGGTTGTATTTTTAATAGAGAATCCTCAAGCAGCCATTCTAAAGAGAGATTGATTTAAGTGATCCAGGAAATACAAGTCCATCTCTTTTATTGGAAGTGTTTACAAAACAACAGGGGATTAACAGAGTTGGAAGATGGGGTACAGAGTATGATCATGTCCATGCAGTTGAAGTGTTGGATAGGTTTATCCTGTAGCAAAATGTACATTGCTCAGATGAAAGGTTTTCCATGTACTTTCTACTGATGTGTGTTCTACTGAGAGGCATTTTGAAATGTTGCTTACTTTGACACAGCAGGCTTCATACTGAACACACAATGACTTTCTTTGTTTGCCTTACAGACAGCAATAGAATTAACTTCTAAATGTTGCTGTGCACATGACTACGGAGACTTCTGACCAATACATTCAATATACAGTGAATGAAAGTGACACACAAGGCCTTACATAGTTAACAAAGTCACGGTGAAAACTGTGTCATCTGACTTCAAAACTTTATAAATAATCTGGTTACATCTGAACTAGAAATTCCATGCTGCCTATGGTGAGTGGAAATAGGTTTATCCTGTGGACAACTCATTTCAACATAAGACAGAAGTCTGAATTGGACAGACACTTCCAAAGAAAAATTTGCTTTTTCATCCTCCATTGCACTTGTAAGTAATTTTATTTTGATGGGTCATCTTTAAATATACAGCCCTATTTCATGTGCCACTTCTTAGGGAAAGGGACATTTTGTTTTTTCTCCATCCTCTCTTCACAAAATCTTCATAACAACGCTCTTCAGACTAAGGGTATCGTCTTGAAAGATGAATTTGTCTACCCACCTGTCCTTATGACATATAGAGTTAGGATTCTGATACTAAAATGTCATTATTTTTACCTCTTTCACTTGCAGTGATTTTCAGTTCATTTTAGGAACTGAATATAGGGTGAATATAGGAGGAACTGTCTTATTTCTTCTCTTTTTATTTTTTGCATAGATGATTATGTTACATACTTTTAAAGACGGTAATTCTGTAACACTCTAAACTGTAAGGGTCTGATGTTTCAAGAAAGGTAAAATCAGCGCAGTCTGGGGCTGATTTGATGGTTCTGGAAAAGCCTGTTCAAGGGCTGAGAGAGATAGAATATTATTCATCTCTTCCAAGTCAATGCCCATTAGTGCTACCAGTAACAAACTACAAACTGGATTAGGAACCAATCAGATATTTACAAAGTTGCCTTTTAATAAACTCTTCTGTGAATGACTGATAGAAAAGGTTTTTTTGTTAGTGCATCTAATGGCCCTTTTGTATACAGTGGAACATCAACAAATTAGTCAGCTAACGAAAAAACATTACACTACATCATAAAAACAAAATGAAAGGCATACATAAAGTCTGACAGTGTTGTTATTCCCAACTGATGGTGCTGTATCTAACTTTGACAACCATGCTGAAATTACAGCAAACTCTTCATTTGCAACACACTCATCTCAAATATCTTAACAGATTGTTGCAGTTTAAGAACTCTTAATTAAATTCTCCAACTTGAATGCTAACTTTCTTATTTAGCCACAGTTACTCTTCAAATTCATCTATTCTTTATTTATGAGAAATATTTTTCTTTGAACTCACACAGGAAATTCAGGTATTTACAATACACTCATTGAAATGCTCCATCTCTTTTCCCTTGCAGAAAGATTTGGTTTGTGATGGAGTTTGATTTTGCTTTGAGGCACTTGTTAGACATAAGCTTTTATTAAAGAAGAGAACAATACCCTCCTCTCAGTAGAAGAATATATGCTGTATTTTAGCTCATTAGTCTTGTCAGTCTTAGAATTTTTATCACTTTTACTCTTCAGACATAATTTCTTGTAGATCTGGATGTAGTTAATTAAATATAAGTGACGTTAAATGAAACTATGAAAATGGAAGCTTTGATCTTCTGCTCTCGCACTGCTTAGAAGCTCTCCAAAGAAGGTCTTCACAATATTGTGCATTTTCTCCCTTTTTTACTGGAGAAATAACTTCTTTAAACTAACTTCTATTTGCTACTAGCTTTTAGAACAGAGAAATAACCACACTGTGACTTCTGAAGAACTAACGAAACATTTTATTTCTCCCATTCTTGTCTCCACACCACCTGCCAGATGCTTTTCTTCCCCCCCCATGGACTGCCAGCTAGATTCACCCTCCACTTTGAAAGGCAAGTGCTTCTGCACATCTACACAGCATTTCTCTCACCCATTAATGCAGAAAATTGGCCCTGCCCTTTCCCTGTTCACCTCTGGCCAGGAAAGAGGTGAAAGAGGCTTATTAAGAACATGGCCCTCTGTTTGTGGCATGCATATCAGGCACCTCAGTGATCAGGTCCAGGACTGAAACAGGGAAGTTAAACAGAAGACAAACAGTATTGACTACTACCATAACTACAGGGAAAACAGACTTCCTCCCAATATCATTCCTGTCCTTTCTGATTCCCAGCTTGGTAACTTTCCCCTACCAGCACCTGAAAGCCTAATAGCATCAGATTCCTAAAGCCATCATAAAAGTATAGAATATGCTGAGTTTGAAGGGACTCACAAGGATCATCATCGTCCAACTCCTGGCTCTACACAGAATATGCCAGGAGTGTCTGAGAGCATTGTGTAAGCGCTTGTTGAACTCTGTCAGGCTTGGTGCTGTGACCACTTCCCTGGGGAGCCTGTTCAAGGGCCCAACCCTCCTCTGGGTGAAGAACCTTTCCCTGCCATCCAACCTAAACCTCCCCCACCTCAATTTCATGCCATTTCCTCAAGTCCTGTCACTGGTCACGAGACTGAAGAAATTGGCACCTGCCCCTCTGCTTCCCCACATGAGAATGTTGAAGACCAGAATGAGGTCTCCCCTGAGCCTCCTCTTCTCCAAGCAGGACAGTCCTCAGCCATGCCTTAAAAGGCTTCTCCTCTAGATCTTTAACAAGTTTCATGACCCTCCTTTGGACACTCTCTAATAGCTTAATGTTTGTTTTTCATATTGTGGCACCCAAAACTGCCCCCAGCACTCGAGGTGAGACTGCCCCAGTGCAGAGCAGAGCAGGACAATCCCCTCCCTTGCCTGGCTGGTGATGCTGGGCCTGATGCTCCCAGGACAAGGTTGGCACTCCTGGCTGCCAGGGCACTGCTGGCTCATGTTCAACTTGCCACTGACCAGAACCCCCAGGTCCTACGGGGCTGCTCTCCAGCCTCTCATTCCACAGTTTACAAACACAACCAGGGTTGCCCCACCCCTAGTGCAAAACCTAGCACTTATCCTTGTTAGACTTCATGTGGTTGGTGATTGTCCAGCCCTCTACTTTGTCAAGGTCTCTCTGCAGGGCTTTATTTATATGCCAAATGTTAAATCATGTAAATCTTTTCTTTCATGAAGCTCTAGATCCAGTTAGTCATATGTCAAACTGGGTCATACAGCCTGAAAAAAAAAATCACAAAATACCTAACAAAAAACTAAACCCTATCTGCCTAAATTAGTAAGGGTTTCTGTACTCCAAAACAACATTTGAAGTCTCCCATAGTGTGAAGCAACTGCTTTTTCTATTAAGAAGAGATCATTTTACTATTCTTTCTTTAAAATGGGATGTGGGCATGTGGACTCCACACAGCACCCACATTAAAACAGCACATGTTGGCTTCAAAGCAGCTATTATGCAGTCTATAAGTTCAATGATCTGCAAAGCAATAAAGAGCTTCTTCTGCAGCCCTCACGGCCTATTGAGTAAATAGTAAGTATTTAAGAAAACTCCATAATTACATGTTTACACACTGGAGCCATTATGGGCAATCTAAAAAAAAAGTACATGTAGTTTAAAAAAAAAAATCCTTAATCTTTTTTTTTTTTTTTTTTTACATGATTATAACTCCTTTACAGCCACCAAGGACTACTAGCTACAAAACAGACAGACTGAAAAAATCACAGTTACAGTCTGTGTTTATATGCAGTGATGACATAGTAAGATGTCAGCTGAATATTTTAGATATTAAAGTCTAATATTTGAAATTAAATACATTCTGTATTGCAGATATGCCAAATGGTAAAGAATTGATAAAGAATTAAATAGCTTGATGCTTTTAGCTAAGTCAACAGGGAACCCAAAGGGTTGTATTCTTGGAGACCTGTGTCTTGGACTCATTTCCCTGTCTGTGAAGAACATTTCCATGTCCAGAGCTACAGCTGCTCTACATTGGTCAAACAGAAACTTTGGCTGCAAAACCAGCCTGGTTAATCCCTGCCTTACGTAGAAATTTAAATTTGAGGATTTAGGAGACTGTATCATATAGATGGAATATGCCCTGAAACTGAATTTGTATTAGCTTGACACAGTGATCCATGGGTAAAACAGAGTAAAAAAAGAACAGTATCCATAAAGAATGGGACCGACTATGTATTTTTCATATGTTGAAGATATATAGGGCAGATAAGCAATTTAGAGTTGCTACTCATCAGTCACATGCCTTCAAACAAACATTTGCAAACAAAATTGGCATGAGAAAAAATGCTTCTTATACATGCTTGTACACTGCATGCTGTAAAAGTGACAGACTATTCAGTTAAGAATAACTTAAAGTAGCATTAATGCTCCCTTCATTGTATTTTGTATTCTAATTAAACTACCATTTTTCATATCCGCAAAATAACAATGAAAGCCTGTTTACCAGCTGAAGAAAAAATTTCATATTTTATAGGAACACAGAAAAATCCTGAAGAAAACATGAGTCAAATGCTCCTAGAACAACTGTGGTTTGGGATCAAAGATATCCTTTTAACTTGGGGAGAATTCAGTTTAATCTTCATATTAGTAAAAAAAAGATTTCCCCAGTTTTTCTTCCCAACAATTAATGGTTACATTATGGGTCATTAGGCATTACAATAACTCAAGTGCTTTGGTGATCATAGTATACTTCTACCTAAACTTCCAACATGACACGTCTCTGGAAATTGCTTAGGAACACATTCACAGCCACACGTTACAAGCAGTGCCTTCAACCTACTGCTCCTCTGCAACATACAACAGCCTTAATAATTTTGACAGAAGTCTATGCAGACCAATTAAAGTAATGACATTCAAATGAACACCTACTTAGGATAGCTTCACATTAATTTAAGACATTGAATAGCAACATTTGCATTCCAGATGCTGAATGTCAGGCAGATGCTAAAATGTCAGGCATTAGGGATGTTTAATGTACAATACAAATGCATGTGCCTACCACCACACCAGATATTGTCATAATTGCCACACACCATTAAATAACAGAACCCTGTAACAACCACAGATAATCTATAATAACTTGAAAACAAAGATTGATGGAAAACATAGAATTCTAGCCAGGACACTGATGCCAGGACACAACAGAATTCTCTGCCATTGAGGAGTACTGTCAGTTGTACATCCCTGCTTGACAAACACACAGGAGAAATAGGAATAAAATTCATGTTGGTATTAAAATGCAATTTAACCAGAATTTCTGTTTAAATTGGTGTCTAGCATGGGTGTAGTAGGTCATACTACCTTGACAGCAATTTTTTTAATACATCATGTATTTTCAAAGGTCATTTTTATAATGAATTAGGATATTCTCTTTCAGCGCACCTTTATTTGCACAGCTCTTCCTACCATCTAGGTGTCTATACAGATAACAATAGCACACAAGACAGCAAAGATACCAACGTATGTTAAATAATAGCATGTTATTTAAGCATTTAACTCAGTGAAATCAGTAGTAGGTTAGCATTTAAATACCTTTAAAAACCAGTTGTGAGAAAGTTGTCCTAACTCAAAAGGTCCATTCTGCTTAAGTAGTCAGCACCATGACTGCTCTCTCTAGCAACAAACTGCAGCCTGCACCACAGTTCAGCCCTGTGAATTCTGGAGAGATATCTGCCTTTACTCTGTCTTTCTCATCATCCTACCATTTTCTGCAGTCTCTTTACTAAACTCCCTCAGCACAATCATTCTACCGATAGCTTCATGCTCCTTGATGCCATTTTCAGGTAGGAATCAGTTGCAATGATCCCAGTCCAGTTTTTGGCAGCAAACTGGCCATAAGGCAGGCCACAGCTTTCCACTGGGAATTGTTAAAGAAATACCACTGCAGAACCAAGATGAAGCAAAATACTACATATCACAAGCACTAGTGCAGTATATAGCCAACCAATATAAAAATGAAAACTGCACTTTAGTCCTAAGAAACCTCTCAAGCTAACATAAACAGCAATAACTGGAGCTTTTCATTCCTGAGTCAACAGGACAACTTGCTAACGCTGATCTGATGCAAATATAAAGGCCCTGAACACGATTCACCTGGAAAACCTTCTAGTAATATAAACTAGTGGCAGAATCTCAGTCCTCAGTCCCAGATATGCTGGTAGACAGTTAAAGATGCATTAAAAAAAATACTGCTTTACCTGTAAAGTGTGCATTTATGAGAGGCAAAAAGATGATGGAAAAAATGGAACCTTGTTATGTAATTTTCAGAGAATTGCTTTTCAAGTCAGAACCACATAAAATTCAACACTCACAGCACAGGAAGGCTAGAAGTAATAGACAGAAGAGATTTTATACTTTGATTTATTATAGTTATTTCAGAAAGCAGTTTGACTATCAATAAGGTGATGCTCTTGATCATAGAATCATAGAATATTTTGAGTTGGAAGCCACCTGCAAGGATCATCAAGTCCAGCTCTTAGCCCAGCACAGCACCATCCCCAATAATCACACCACATGCCTGAGAGTGCTGTCCAAACTCTAGCACTCTGTCAGGCTTGTTGCTGTGACCATTTCCCTGGAGAGCCTGTTCCAGTGCTCAACCACCTTCGGGGTGAAAAACATTTTTCTAATACCTAGTCTAAACCTTCCCTGACACAACTTCAAGCCATTTCCTTGGGTCCTGTCACTGGTCACCACAGAGACGAGATCAGTGCCTGCCCTCTTCCCTCCACAAGGAAGTCCTAACTGCAATGAGGTCTCCCCTCAGCCTCCAGGCCAAACACACCAAGTGACCTCTGCCAGTCCTTGTACAGTTTCCCCTTTATTGCCTTCCTTTGGATGCTGTCTAATAGGTTTATATGCTTCTTATACTGTGGTGCCAAAAATACAATATTCAAGGTGAGTCCACACCAGCGCAGAGCAGATCAGGACAATCCCCTCCCTTGCCCAGCTTGTCCATGCTGGTCCCGGTGCTCCCTAATACTCCCAGTGCTCCTAGTGCCAGGGCACTGCTGACTCATGTTCAACTTGCCACTGACCAGGAACCCCAGGCCCCTTTCCAGCATCTCATTCCCCAGTCTATACACACAACCAGGGTGGCCCATCCCAGGTGCAATTCATGCTATTAAACGAGTTCCATGTTATTACATGCAATTCATGCTATTAAACAAAGAGTTCCATTCTTTCCACAGCTAGTAACATCATATGTCTAGATTTGCAACACAGTAGATGAAGAATCACGTTTTTAGATGGCCAACACTGCCAATTCACACCACTTCATACTGGATCCAAAATTCAGTGAAGACTCGAACACAGTGTTTGACAAATGCACACACACCTAAAACCACAACAAGAATTTCATACTAAACAGAAGTAGAATACCTCTGGGCCATTTCAAGATACTATGGTCTTTTCAGAAAATTGGCTTTTTTAAGTTATCCACTTTAACCAAGTCACATTCCTCTGGAAAAGGAAATTATTCCTCTTATACAAAGACTTTATGTTCTCTTTTCCTCTCTGGAACACCAAGCCAAAGGAAACACAGTTATTTATATAAACTGTAAATATATGAATAAATAAAGTGACAAAGCAAAATTGAGGAGAAAGTAATTTCCGGCTATCAACTCAATCTACCTCGTATACCTTGTCCTTGCTTTCTTATACTACATAATATGTGATAATAATCTCATTTTCACAAGTAGTCCCAAATAGCAAGTTGACATTAAAAGAGCATGGAAGGAAATTATTTTCACAGATGTTAGGTGTAGCTAGTAACTCCATCAGTTAAATTACATTGAGCTGTATTTTAGATAAAGTCATCTGCATTTCAGACATATCCTATAGGTGATCTCACTGAGAAGCAAAAAAGCACCATCCATCCATCCATCCATCCAAGTTTAATTTAAAAAAATATTATTCTTAGTGGATTGTCTTCAAATATTATCACAGAGCAGATAAATTAGAAATGGCTATTAAAAAAAGTCAAAAGCAAAACATAATAAAAGCTTCATTAAACCTGAAACATATGAGTTCAATACAAAATTCACCGAGATAGTAATTTACTTTGGAATGACAAATAATTTAAATATGGAAACAAGTACAATAAATTTGATGTTTTAATTACACCTTATAGTTGTTTTCTAAAACATAATCCCTCAAGAGGAAAATCTAACAGGGAAAAAGCACCAAACCTCACATTTTCATATTTCAACTTTATTATGAATCAGAATTTATAAGTCTATATGTTTAAATTCTCAACCACATTACACAGCGATGCTACCATTTTGTAACTTGTCAGTTACCTTTTTCCTAGATCTCAATCTTAAAATGTCAGTGACAAAATCCACACTTCCCTCTTCCTCACTCAGCCTATCTGCTACTAAACTTCATCTTAGCCTCCATTAGGGAGAAAAAAAATCCAAACCCAAAACTAACACATACACATGCATACAATTGGTCTCCCATCTTACTCTATGCATGCCCTTCTTGGTAATTAACTTTTCTGACTCATAGGTTCTTAATGTTTGAAATCACTCAAGATCTGAGGATTTTATTTTAATTAAGGACAGATAACTAAGGGGCTGATCTGGTTTATTTCTGGCAATTGGTTAGCCTGATCAAGAAGTCATGCCTTTTGAAAAGTTGCATCTAGGGGAAAATGACAGAATCAAATGGTGCTATGATACACATTTAAGAAGGGGTCCTAAATTCCCTGTCTTCAAGATTCATATCAAAATAGTTATCCAGGCAGGAAATAACAGTCAGACCTTACACCTCAGGGAGCCAAAGGAAATAGTTTTTAAGATATGGATAACCCTTATCGCCTCTGCCCCATCTCTGCTCCTCTGTGAGGTACAAATGGCACCTGGGGTAAGTCAGCTTCTTTGTGCAGCTCTGCTTTCGGGTGACGAGGTCACACATAAGGGCTAGGACCAGGGGACAGCATCATGGAGCAGCTTCTGAGCCCCTGCAAATCACAACTCAGGGGAGCCACATACATGATCCTGTGCCATGGCACTGAAGGGGTAAACAAGCAAGCTGAAAGTGAAACACTGAGTGGCAGAACAATTTACTATACCATAATGTTCCTATACCATAAGGTTCATATTATGAGAAAAATCATTTTTCTTTGGTCTTCTTCATGGGGTAGCTCTCCAAATATGGAACAACTTCCCAACAATACTGGTCACCAGAATTTGCTGTTCTGATCAACTGCTGCTATCCATGATATGTTTTTTTCCACTAATGGTGGCATTAGACAGTCATTAGTTGGAGTAGGTAGATTGTCCTCCTCCCACCAGTTCCATTAATCTTGTTACAAAACAACCAGGAAATTGGTATCACCCCGAATGTAATCCTTCATTCCAGTGTCACTCCGCAGAGAGGAAACAGAGCAAATCATAGTCTCTTCTTGTTTGTAGTACATGAGGACAGACCACAACAAAAAATGCTTCCACTCTAAGCCTGCTTAGAGATTTTATTTTAGTCCAGTGCTTGGAGTATCTCCACAAACAGTAGCAAGAGCACAAGAGCAAACAATTTGACCTGCCCCAAAAACCAAACAAACAAACTAGCAAAACCCCCAAAAGACCCCAAAACATATTATCTGGCTTCAGGTAAGACCATGTGAAATTCTACTGGAATAAGTGTTTAAATAAATATCCAGAAAAGACAATGTGGAAAAAAAGTTTTAAAATAATTTAAAAAGACAAGAACCTGAAAAATACATGAAAATCGAACATTTGCACACCGGATTCAGCAACCAAAGGAAGAATATATAAAGAGTAAGAAAGACTGAACATCAGAGATATTTGCAGTTATTTTACCAGAAGCTAATAAACCAGGTGGCATTCTACGGAGCTAAAAGCTTCCATGAATAACAAATAAACAAACAAACCAAACTGAACAAAACCCAAACATACCAGTAATATCATCTTCCTGTTTAGAAATTTCACAAAACGTCTCTGAAATTGCAGACACATGAGTAGAACAGATGACTATGTAGGCCAGCCCAGAGGCTCTAAGTGTATTAATGAAGAGATCACCAACTTTCTAAGGATTTCACTTGATCCTTGTTTAAGTTTCCACTCTGAAAAACAGTACACAAATCTGTAAAAGGTTGATGGCCAGGAGGATGATATGATGGTTTCCCAGGATTGTGCACTGAACACATTTCTAAAATCATCAGAACCCACAGGGCTACAGATTTTAATATAAGTACTATTTGCTTCAGTCATTTGTAGAAAACAGGGAATTAATTTATAAGGACAATGAAGGACAGGATTTTTTTTTTTTTTCCCCAGCAAGCCTGTCTGTCCTACAAACAAGACTGGGAAGGCAGGACGAGGGAGGGAAGGAAGAAAGGCTGTGGAAGTAAATCAACTATGGACGGAAATCTTTTACAAAACAGAAAGCTAGAGCTTGGTGTAATGATAATCCAGTTTGTACAGAGAAGTTCTGCATACTTTTGATTGGCTTTTTCTTGGCAGATAAGGAACTAATCTGCTAGAAACAAGCTGGCTAGGCCAGTCAGGGGTGGTAATTAAAAAAAAAAAAAAGCCAAAAAGGGGCCAAAACATCCCTTCTTGCAACATAAAAACAAACTGTCAATGTGAAAATGCTCAAATGTCAGATTTAAAAGAAAAATATTACAGACTCGTTCATATCCAGGAGCATAAGGATAGGTGAGGAGGAGGAAAATATCATCATAAGCTGATCAAAGAGCCTGGGTTGAAGATCTGACATATGCAATCTGGCAAGGAGTTATCACTAACCAGTCAGAGTACAAATAATAAGCCAGGTTCTGCAAAGCCAAAAAGCAATGTGCAGTGGTTTCATGTCAAAATTTATTCCATTCTTTTTGGTTTGCTTTGATATTGGAGCTTCCCAAATCCATGTGCCCACAGATATGGGTTTCTATGCACCTACACTCTCCATGTGCACATCACATTATTGATTACACTCCTGTTTTACAGAGAAAGAACGTTTCACCAGCTGGTTCTCTTACTGTTCCAGTGCTACTATACTCACCCCTCAAAACCATTAAAATGAATTCTGAGTCCCTTTGTACCACAGATGCTGTGTCTCCAGAACCCTCGTGACCAGTAGCAGTTGATCTGCACTTAAGAGTGCACCTTTCTCCTGCTATAAATCACACACTTTCAGTAGTACTGATGAACATGTGGGCCCCATTATGTTCCTCAATTATGAGCCTTCTGGAGGCAGGTGAAGAAATAGGGAAAATGAAATACCAAGAAAAAAAATACACTAAATGAATACTCAGATTGCCCACATTATGAAATTAGGAAATGCACATGAAAAGAATATTCAACATCTTGTTCTTTACTCATCATAATATTCCTTTTAGCTAATTAATTGCATTATAGCCCTTTTAGCAGGCCTCTGGAATGTTCAAAATAAAATAAGCCTAATACTCAAAGCACGTCAGTAGAAAATAGTGTGTCAGAGCACTCGTGTGTTTTTGAACATAATAATGTATTTTGGAAAAAAATGCATGTGTTCAGAACACTGCAGGTCCCACTGAGATCCTGAGAGCACCAGCGGGTAGACTGGGGACAAACCAGGCTCCAATTCTTACATCAAAGCATTTTGACTGTTAATGTCTTATTCTGTGAAAAGTGTGTTCTCCTGCTGGAATTAGCCCTATGTCTAAATTTCTGAAGGATCTAAGAATTGCTATTGTGCTTGAAAACGAACAGAAGTGATGACCTAGGAGAATCCATATCCTGCTAAAGATACCTGAAATATTTTCCTTCCCAATTTTAGTGCTAGCAGTGCTTCAGGATTAGTGATTGTATGACATAAGAGTTTTGAAAGCAGCCTAATTTCAAAGCATTAAAGACTACAGTGTTGCTTTGAAAATTTAGTTTTTAACAGAGAGATGATTACATCAACTCATATAAAGAAGAAGGTAATAGCGGTGTTTTTGTAGAGTGTAAAATCCACGTCAGATCTCAGGGCTCAGCATAATGGAAACACAATATATGATAGTCAATGAAGCAAAGAGCATATGGCATGTAAGGAAGGTAGCATAAGGGTACAGACAGTCCAGATACCTCAGTGAATCAGACAGCTATAACCCTGGTCAGCACAGCAGGCTCCAGCCTCAACCTACCTGCTGGCACACTAGCTGCAGCCTTGATGCTTTAATGGAAAGCATGCAAAAGGCCAACTTAAATAAAAATTGTTCTAGTGAAATAACTTTTTTCCTGTGCATGTGAGCTGTGAGAACTTGTGCAGAGGCACAGTAAGAGTAGAATCTGCAACAGGGCAGGCAAGCACACAGGTCAGCAACACAGCCACCAAGTGAACACTTGCAATACTTTACCGCCTGAGAAGCGGGCTGACTCCTTGATAAACCATCCATCTTTCTAGGTCACTTGGCTGAAGTTTGCTTTGCCATACTCTGCTGAGAACAGCTGACAGCCTAATAGCAGTGCTTCTCTAGCTATTGATTCCCTGATTATTTTTTTCCCTGCAGATTCACTGTATATCTACTTTATTCTGCACATCTAATGAATACGTACAGCATTGTAAATAAATGGTACAGCATTTCACTGATGTTCCATCAGAGCAGTAAAAAGAAAGAAATAAAGTGAAAAAAAGCAAGATGCAGTGAAGAGTCCTTCTGCCCCCTACTCTGGATCACACCCAGCAAGGTACAAAGTCATATATGACAGAGCCATGGCACTCTAGGCTCAGGGCACCACAGACCTTTAGCTGTGGCTTCCTTAGATCATGCTCACCAAGTTTTCATGTCAAAAGCAGCAACTTTCTGCTCTGTGGCCCTCCCACCCCCAGCAGTGGCAGCAGTGGCAGCAGTCAGCCCCAATTTAGCTCTGAGCACTTCACACTCACAGCAAAAAAACAGGCACTTTAAACAGACATATGAATGATGAAAACAGCAAAGCTGCAGAAAATGCACATTATCATAAAGTTATCACTAGATCCTTGTCAGGATTGCCACATGTTGCCAATAATATTTACTGTAAATGATAAGAAGTAACACTGGAGAATAGCAGCAAAACAAACCCTCAAAGGAATAGCAAGCCCTCTGTGCTAGAAATTAACTAGTGCAAATCCAAAAGCTCCAGTATTTGATCCCTCATCCAATCTGACACAAATATTTACCTTTTAAATATAAATATAATGTTCTTTGAAAGTTTTCTGATTGTTTCCCTCAGGTCCATTCTACACTTACTTCTGTATTTTTAACTTCTTAATTCAATACATCCTGTGCCACTCATTGCCTTCCTTTTAATGCCTGCTGAGAGAGAAAAAACCTGAATTACATAGACATTCAGTGAAGAGTAAATTTCTAGTCTTCTTATTATCAATGACTTTCAATGAAAACTGAAAAGCAGTAATTCTTAACTTGCTTCATAAGTAAGCTACAAAATGGTTTTCAATTTCTATAAACCACAGTGCCATAATCACAACTTTGTTCTAACTCCATTAGAAGGAACTTTCAGTGAAGCAAATCAGCATCATATGCTCTTCTTGCAGAATATTTCTTTTACTTTCTTTCAGAATTGAATAAAATTCACATTTTGCATTCATAAACTAGTAGTTTTTTCCTAATGCCATCATATGGGAATTGGAAGTTCATTTTGGGCCAGTACTTTTGCAAGGGAAAAACCAAGTAAACCTATGGTTTAAAATCAACTGTTGCATCCAAAATTCAGAGTACACTAAACAGAAACTGTGGCTATAAACCCTAATGAAATTACATCCTCATGAATTTCAAGTCATACATTTCAAACTGAGCTATCTGAAAGCAAAGGCCACTTCTGAAAACATGGTCATTCGTCCTCCTAAAACATTTTTCTAATGCTTACAAGTATATCTCCCAAAAAAGGGTACTATAAAGACAAAGGGATGTGTTTTCAAATATATAGAGTATACTATAATGCATCACCTGACACCATAACTTGTTTGTGCTTTTGAACCACTTGGAATCCTCAGCTGCTCTTACCTACTCGTGAAAGACCTGTGTAAACCACTTCCACCTGCCCCAAATACTGACCCTATCCTGTTCCCACTTTTCCCATTCCCCCACACTAAGAACTCTCACTCTCCCCTGTTTCTCCTGCATCTTTCCTGCTCCCACTGTCCTCTTTTCCTTCTTTCCTACCTGGGAAGTCCTTCAAAGGATGAATGATATTTAATTATTCTAGGAACACTGAGAGGAAGAACATTGCCCTGAAGGGCTGCCAGAAAACCAGCATCAAACTTAATGTCAGGCCTTGTATTATTCAGCTGTTTAGCTTACCAATTAATTATACAGTAAATAAAAACTATTTCCGTAGGGAATCAAAGTGCAGTCCTGAAAATCTTGCTGGCAACTACACATCTCCAGATCAGGGACAATCACATTACAACAAACTTTGTGATTAATGAATTCATGATATTCAGACAGTGTGACAGCTGCAGTATTGCCTGTAGCCATTGCTCTGTAATTCCATAGCTGCTTAAACCCTTGAGTGACTCATGGAAGAAGCAGTGACTACAGACCTTGGGCCTGCTCATGAAATTTTGGACTCAGGATCTTCTTTGCCCAGAATTCAAACCAATCACTTCAGCAGTGAGACTGAACTACTTTTGTGTATCTGCTATGCTATTGGGTGGGTACCTCAGACAATGGCAGGCCTGCTTCAGCAACAGCACCCCCAGGAACTCAGTAACTGCTTGATGAATCAGCCTTAATTCCACCAATATCATTGAAGCACCAGTCAGATGGGGACCCCATAGCATTTGCCTCACTCCCATAATGGATACATCCCTTGTGACTTCCCTTGGCCTCAGCAGCATTTAAGCACTTCCTCCCTCTGACTTGGACACCCACAGGGACCATGACAAATACTTGTTGTGTCTATGACTCTCATCCATTAAGAGATCCTGTTGGCCTGGCTGCCAGTATTTTAGAAAATCCAGAGTTATTCCCATTTCTTTAATGCAACCAGAGGTTTTTGCAGTCAAGAATGAATAGAACAAACAGTATGAGGTTCTCTGAATAAGGTGTCCAGTAAGGCACAAAGAGGTATTTTCAATTTGGATAAGAATGAAGTACTCTTCCAAAAGATTATGCAAGACTATATGATGTAACACCACATAGTGATTTTATTAATCACTCTGTCAGCATAACTGACACAGGAACTACCAGAATTTGATACATCCTTTTCAAAATTTACATTTGTACTATTTAAAAAGCGACAAAGTAATCTCAATTTCAAAATGTGGGACTGGAAGGTTGCCTAACAGTTTTTAAAGTCATATGAAAATACATTCCAACAATTACATTTTTCTCCAAAAGTTAATTATGCAATTAGAAGTTTAACAGCTTAAGTTCACGTGTATTTCACATTTTAAAGAATCACATCTCATATATTGAACAAAATCACATGCCAGGGATTACAAGTACACTGAGAAATTACTCTTGCTTCCAGATCACCATTGCTACCACCAGTCAAACCTTCTTCATTTACGATGGCATTATCAGGTTTTTCACTCCAGGCATTTTTCACTCCAAGGCTGTTGATTTATGAGGAAAAGTTGGACTCCTGACATGGTTTCTGCTCCACTAGCCACATCTTTCTTCCACACACAAGCTGGTAACCTAGGGAGGATGTCAGACCTCACTTGAAACAGTACCAGGATCTTTACAATACACATCCCACCTGATGTGCCCACGTGCAATGAAGTTCAGGAACTGCTTCAAACACGTCTCTGAGATAGAAGAGCAATATCCAGAAGAGGTTGATAGATGACAGCACCACCTGACTTCAATCCACTTGGGTTTTTTTTCTGTGTCAATGCAATAAGATGTTGTTTTAACTTGCTTTCAGTCATGCCAAATGATACCAAATGAAGGAAGAGGCAGCCTGACACCCACAAAGCAGAACAAGGAACAGGGAAGAAAAAAGGCTGTAAGAAGAAAAATGAGGCAGGACTGAAATGAAGAAGGAGGCCTGGAGGAATGGGAAAGGGATCGTGGTGGGTGGGAATGGGGTAAGTAGAAAAAGAAGAACAGATATGACAAGGTATGAAAAAGGGCTCAGACGATGCAGTCCAGATAGACTAAATCGATACTAGGAGAGAGAGACATCATAGTTTATCACTTCTAATACTGAACCATATACTGGAGCAGAGCTCTTTGCCTTTTTATTTTAAGGGGGCCAAATTAGGAAAGCAAGTGAGTTAAGAGTAGGTGGGTTGCAAGGATACAACAGATGGGACGTGGACAAACCTAGTACAGAAGTGGGAAGGGGAAAATGACACCCTGTGCAGCACAGAGAGATGAAGGAGGGAGACATTTGGTGCAGTATGAGGCAGGATACATGGTCCGGATACTGTAAGTCTCATGATGTCACAAGAGATGCTGGTGTTGAAGTCCTGCTGTCCTCTAGCATGTTTGCAGTACACTGAGCACTGCTCTAGACTCTGAAAATGCAGAGGAGTCAGGAAATTGAAATAATAACTAATATTAAAGCCTATCCAGGAAATGGAAGCTTTCTTTCCCACCCCAAGTTTCCACTCAACCCCTTAGTTCGTAAGAGAGGTTAAAAGGTCACTAACAGCAGATCATATGACAGCCAGAAGAATGAACAGAGCATGTCATCAGTGGCAAGAACTTCTATTTTGAGCAAGGATTTCTGGAATAGGACATTCTGACAAAAGGATTCTTAACTGCCTGCTGAGAGCAGGTAATGCTGAAGACTTACAGCTCCATAGTCAAGTTCAATTTTTTGCAGGAAGCGTCCTTTGGCTGGGAATGGACATCTCTGCACAACCCAGAGTCAACAAAACCATACATCCTGCATGTTTGAGTGCTCCTCAGCTGTCAGCACATAGCTGTGAAACCCATCCAGAGAGCACTCTGCAAGCACTAGACACTACCAGAGACTGACGTGAGGGAGGACAAACAGCACACAACAGCTCTCACAGACCCTGCACACTCCACCAACAGCTAACAGGGGTTGAAATGGAGGAATTTCATGTCAGTGTTCAGTGCATAACGTGCAGAGTGCACTTAATAATAATAATAATAGTTTAAAAAAGATAAAAATTTGATAAGAAACTCTGAAGAAAATGCACATGCAGATTTTAGAAAAATGCCGAGGCAGCCTCTACAGATTTAATTTTCTGAAATTATAATACACCTTTAAGATATGCATTATGATATTGTCTTCAATCATATGATCACACAGTTCTCAGCACATATTTAAAACATACTAAAAGTAGGTGGAAAATTTTGCATTGAAAAAAAATAAAAGCCAAGATAATCAGACAGAATTCTGGATTATTGCTTCAGAAGTCTGTAATTCTTGTCTCCTTGCGTATCAAAAGCTCTGACTACGTTTTCAAGTCAGAATTTGTTAGGGAAAAAGAGAAGTAATAAAAATAACCTAAATTTTTTTGCACAGTTAAGAATTTGTTAATAATAAATTGGAAAGCCACCTTCAATAGAAGAGCAAACTTGAGGAATCACTTTTTTCTTCTTTTTGTCTTGTGTGTTCTGCCATTTTTTAAGTCAGTGATGTAATTTATAAGTTTTTCCTGAATATCACTACAACCATTGAGAAAAAGTAAATATTTTAAGAACAGTATATAATAATTTGGTAAAATTATCTAAGTAGTAATTAAAGAAGAGTTGTAATTGAAAAGAATACAATATTAATCAGTTATAACTTTTATAGTATGTGTTAAAATTTCTAAGCCAAAGTCAAAGAATAAATGAAGTACCAAAAATATTAGAAGCTAAGCATACATTTAGGTAAAGCAAACATACATATTAGGTGAAGGAAAATAAAGTACATATTAAAATTCATTCTACCAACTGCAATTTCTTTGTCTTTAATTAAAATCTGAGCACTATCCTCTGAGAGATACCTTGAAATAGATAGACTGATTAGCCCAAAATAAAGGCGTTAACCCAGACTGTGTTTCACTACCAGAATAGCTACTGATTTGATCACTGTTGCTCTAGACTAAACATGCCTGTATATTTTTTGAAAATTAATACACCAGACCAAATTCACATATAGCTTAGTAATGAGCATTTCCAAATATTTATTTGAATTGGAAAACAAGGGTGATTCACTTTGATCATGCCAAAAATATTTATTTCTGCAGCTTGAAAATAACACTGAAGAAAAAATTCTCAGACGAATATTTTGCATTTAGAAATCAGTTGACACCACACTTCAGTACAATTATTTATTACAGCTTGATCAATGACAATGTTGCAACCACAGATTTTCATTTCATAGGAAATGCAGAGACAACTGTCCTTTAAATATTGTAATGAGTTAGATTAGCATTGTACAAGAGTCTGAAGATGCAATGCACTGTAAGAGTATACATATATAACAAGAGCAAGCGTGTTTGTGAGCAACAGAAACTTAAACTTTTCTAGATTGGCCCTGAGAGGTTAAACTCTACATGTCAGTAACAACATCACACAGATGGTAGTAAAACAAAGCCATTTTACACTATCATAGAGCTTAGAGATAACAAGCAGGCCCTCGTCAACAGATTTCTAAAATGAACAGGCATGGTGACTTATTTCCTCAACCTTTAGTTGAAGGATCACCAAACCCATGTCACCTTCTCAACTGTTTTCAAGACTGTTATCATCTGAACTTCCAGCAGGCATCATCACTGGCAGCAAACTACAGGGCTTAAGAAAAATTTCAAAACTATTAAAGCAGGTCCTTAATACTTTATTGTTTGCCATAAACCTTTCATGTAGTAGGTTGCAAAAGATAAGACAGCATGAAGGGCAAAGGATCCTTTTTCTTTCCAACCAGTTATCAGTAGCAGGTGGTGCCTCTGAGATGTATACTTAAGAAGGGGGAAAATAAAAAGATAAAAAAAAAACCAACCTGAGCAACTTTGACTAGAGAGAGAGAATATGTGAAACCAACAACTGTGCAGACCCCAAGATTTATGAAGAAGAGGAAGGAGGTGCTCCAAGCACCAGAGCAGATTCCCCTGCAGCCCATGGTGCAAACTATGGTGAGGTAGCTGTGCCCCTGCAGCCCATGGAGGTCCATGGGGCAGGAGAGCAATGCAGTCCCTGGAGGACCACAGCAGTGCCCAAAGGAGGCTGTGGCTCTGTGGAAACCCTCATTGAAACAGGCTCTTGGCAGGACTCGTGGACCCATGGAGAGAGGAGTGCACAGCAGAGCAGGCTTGCTTGGAAGGACCTGTGGGACATCCTCATTGGAGCAGGGGGGCCTGAGGTCCTGAAGGACTGCGCCCCACAGAAGGGACCCATTGGCATAGCTTATGAAGAACTATAGCCTGTGGGAAGGACTCATGTTGGAGAAGTTGGTGGAGGAACCCCACGCTGGAGCAGAAGAGTGTGAGGAGTCCTCTCTCTGTAGAAGAAGGAGAAGCAGAGACGTGTGATGAAATGAATACATCCATCATTCCCTGTCCCATTGTGCCACAAAAGGGAGGAAGGAAGTAGAGAATTAGTGAGTCTTGAATGAAAAAAGGGGTGGGAGAAAAGTGGCTTTTTTCCTGGTCACTGGCTAGCAGTTCTCAGGTGGGAATCTCCAAGGCGCCTTTTGGGATTCTCCTTTCCAGGTCTGGACTGCAGAGGTCAGGCTGTCTGCCTGCTGGAGTGCCTTCTCTTTTGGGCTGGAATTTTTTGCTGGAATTTCTAGACGATGCACTCTCTTGAGCTGTTTCCAGGATTCAGGTCTTGCAATCCTGGTTTCTGGTGTCAATGCTCATCCAGGGAGACCAAATGTTGGATTTTCTGCTTTTGCAGAAATTTTTCCAAACTAATAAAGTCCTTTTTTTCATGCCCGAGATGAAAGAAGAAGCTGGTCTTCAGGTCTTGCTTCCAAGGTTGTTTATTTAATCTTATCAAAAACATTCTTTCCCTGACCTGCTGAGGTCTTTCTGGCAGGACAGCTGAAGGCACACTCCCCGCCTGAGAGGCGGTGTTTATCTTTTATACTAAAAACTACATATACATTATTTACAATTACTTTCCAATGTAACATATCTAACGTATCACCTATGTTAACAGTCAACGTATCACCTTTATGTTAACAGTCGGTCTCTAAACCAATCACCCATGCCACCATCACTGCAGAAAATGGAGAAGGTGAAGAAGAAGGAAGAAAACTAAAAAGCCACGAGGTTCCTCCATCTTGGCATCACACACCCCTGTGTACTGAAGCCCAAAATCTACTTTTACACCCTGTGACAAACTTATTATTAATCTATTTAAACTCTTATGACCTGTAATTCTTCTTTTAAGGTTGGCAATCGTTCCCATGGGCTAAAATCCAAACCACAGGTGTTTTGGGCTCTGTGCCAAGACCCCTGCCAGGGTCTCTGTGCCTTAAGTGCAGCCAGAGACGAACCTTGTGTTCCCACATTTATGATTTGCTTTTTATTTCTCATTATTCTACTCTGATTTGATTGGTAATAATTTGAACTAATTTCCCCAAGTCAGTCTGTTTTGCTCATAACAGTAACTGGTGAGTGATCCTGTCCTGTTCTGATCTCAATGGACAAGCTGTTCTATTGTTTTGTTCTATTGTCTCTCCCTGTCCAAGGAAGGAGGGAGAGTGATAGAGATACTTTGGTGAGCAACTGGCATCCACATATGATTACTTATCAGTGTTCCTCAAAGACAGAATAACTTGTACATGAGTAAACAATCCTATAAGGATATATTTTAAAGATACTGAGAGAGCATCTATCATGCATATAATTACCCATCTGTTTCTACAAATTGCATTTAACATAATATTTAATCCCTTCACATAAAAAAGGAAGTCAAATAGGCATGTATGCTTCAAAATTTTACTGGGAGATGGTATAGAAGAAAGAAGGAAGAAATTAAAAAGTAGTCAGGAAACTGTTTTCTTCCACATCTTTTTTTGACAATATTTACAAATGCTAATATAGGTGAGCAATGGGAAGTTAAAAAAAAAAACAAAACTGAAAACTGGAAAGGACCCCTGATTGAGATGTTTGCCAAATACAAGGAGTAGTCTAAGTTTTACAAATGCCAAACATCATCTTCTGATTAATTTTTATTTGTATAATAAGAGAAATAAAACTAAGACATGGAAAAGAAAATAAAACAGATGTGATTACAGGAATTATAGCAAGCAGCGCATTTCCAATGAAGTAATCATACTTTTTATTACTGGTAGTCTGGATGAAAAACTGAAGCAAGACAGCATAGCTACTACATTAATGTTTTTGCCAATGAAAACAAAACCATAATGGTGGATACCAATAATTTCCTTTAATCGCTTGTCAGGCTTCATGGACTGTTACTCTGGCAATTGCAATAGAGACCCCACAAGCAAAGACTTTCAAAGCTGTCAGAAAAGCATTTGGGTGTCCATATTTTATTTAAATTTTAGCAGATTTGAGAGACTAAAAACAGAGGTAGCTTTCAAAAACTTCAGTCTTGCTTTCACAAACTTAGAACTGGTCTGCTGAAAACTGGCCACACTTGCTTGGATTAAGATACAGGAAACATGAAGATCACTGACTGTTGATAAGACCAGAAGCACAAAATCCATCTGACAGTACCAGAACTATGCTTAGGAAGACTGTAAGTCATAAAGAGATATACTTCAACTGTAAGGGTTTGGGGTTTTTCTTGTGGTGCTGGTGGTGTTTTGGGTTTTTCCCTTTTCTGTCTGTCAGACAGCAGTAAGTTTAAAACAAAGTAATCAGATGGACAAGCAAGAAATAAATCACATCCTTTTTCTTCCTCACAGATTCAAAGAAAAGTGCAGCTAAATAGAAGGATGTGTTAGAAAATAAATTGCTCAGTTCTGTCTATGGGACATCAAGGACAGAATCATAGAATATCTCAAGTTGGAAGGAACCCACATGAATCTTGTAAAACATCGGTCAATGGTCAACAAAAACAGAATTCTGGGCAAAACATTGTCTAGGCACATTTAAAAGAATACCTAGGAAAGATGACTCTAAAAAACATTCTTATTTCAAACATCAGAGTATTTTCATCAGTTCTGGACATTGCTATAAGGAGAAATGAAACAGTCATAGAGGGATACTCTAAGACAAAAGGCCATATTCTGGCCAGGAGCGACAGTGCTCTGGGTGCTGCCACCAGCCCTTCCTGGTCTGAAGAACTTCTGCACAGTCAGCAGCAGGTGACACACTCACAGCACTGCCCTGCACAGGGGGTGCAAAGCTAGGAGCATGAACAGAAAGGAACAATGTTATGACAATTATCACCCTGTCCACATGCAAACTTATTCGGTATTTCTCCTAGGCACAGAGAACTCCAAGTATACTCAATAATTTATTGTTATTGTTGAAACTGACTTAATGTAATTAATAAAATCAGAACATGAGCGGAAACTGAGAAGAAGAAAGCAAGCTTAAGCTTTCTTTAGATGACTACTGATGATGATAGAAACAACTACAATTTACAGTGTAAGGAAAAAAAAAAATTAAAAGTTAAGCTTGATCTTTTTACCATAACAAAGCAAATTGGTGTTGTAGCAACAGCAGTCTTCATAAGGGATCTTCCAAGGACTTTAGCTAATATTTTAATAAGATCCTGTAGCTAATCTTTGAACCACTTTACTGAAGAAGAGATTAAATAAGATCAGTCCTGAAAGGGAAAGCATAAAGGGTTAAGGATTTAGATCCAGTTCCCACTCAATGTCATGACTCTGGGTGAATGACTATTTCTACCTGACTCTATACCACACTAAACAAATTCCCAGTAGGGATCTGCTTTTAATACTGTTAATGCATCTTATAATTCCATCACAGAAAATGAGTAGAGTGGTCCAAAGAGCTGAGTCTAGGTACATTTCTTTAGGGAATTCTTTTATTTTACAGAGAGGGAGCTCAGGCATCTTCTTTCTCTGTCTTATTCTTGGTCTAGATTGAGTAAGAGCTGGATAGTTCCCATTGGTCCTGGGCTGCTGGCAAGGGTACTCACTCCGAAAAGGGCTGAGAAATGAAGGCTTCAGCCCCCATCTTCTCAAGAGGGCAAACAAATGGATTTTTTTTCTTGCAAGCACAATCTAAAAAGTCACTTACTATGTGAAAACTGGCCAGTGCTACAGCCACCACTACTCCTTCTGCAGACACACTGTGACAGAAAGGACCAAGCCCCATCTTGTCGATGGCAGAACAACCTCAGTTCCTGCCTCAAGCAGAAGTTGCAAGAGTGGATATTAACCCCGTGTAGGCATCTAATGTGAGCAGACAGGAAGGGGAATGAGAAGCCTTCCACACCCTCACAATGACCCAGGAGCTCCTCTGCCTGCTCCGCATGCCCCGTTCACAGCAGACAAACCCAGCAAGCAGCCCACGTAAGGACCTACAGCACATCCATGGAACTGATCTAAACAGATTCCGCTACACCGACTATTTCTTAGCTTTCCAAGGAGCTAAAGCAAGAAAGTATCCAATCTTCAGGTCTGAATAGCAGCTAAAATAAGTAAGGACAAGTAAAGGAAAGAGAAGGGGAAATGATCTAGTCTAGATGCATCAGTATGATACCAGCAAAGCTTCAAGGGAGTTTAGTGCATATTTAAATTTTGATCAAATTTTTTTGGAGGTGATTGATAAACTCCAGGAAAAAAACACAAATATAGTTAAAGGAATACTGAAATCAAGTTAGGAAAAAACTACATTAAAAGCTCGTAGCAGCCACAATTAACCCCCCACAAAATCAAAATAACATTAATCATTATACATTCAGCAACTACAAAGCATGTACTGCTTGACAAAATGTCAAAGGAAAAACTGAAAAGGACATCTATTTTATGTTTTTGTATGCTAAGTGAGTGAAAAAGCAAGAAAGAGTAGGTTTCATAAGTAGAAACTATTACCTTGTCTTAGCCAAATGCTCCTTCACTGTGGGTAGTCTTAAAAATACCATAGCTGTCCAACCGTAACGCGTTCTTTCCTTTATCATGTGTCTTATTAGTGTGGGATTTAAAAATCAACATTTATACAATTTTTGAATAAAAGTGTCTAATGGACCTTACACAGGGTGCCTAATTTATGTTGATTCCTTTATTGTAAAATCTGAGCTGAAGCTTAAATTTTAGTAGACTTTCTAATTATATTCAATATAACCCATAGACTTTATCACAACTTTTATACTACTGGGCTAAGTACTTTTAAGTTTTTTTTACAAAATGAAGTTTAAATGTGTGTGCTTGCTGATAGGGCACGTAAGCTAAAAGTATGGGGCTTTTCTACTCTCACTGCTCAAATGCCTGAACTGATTTCGGTGTTAGGTGAATAAGCCACGGCTGATTGGAATGAACAGAAATGCAGAGTATTTCTCCAGCAAAAGGAATGGTAAGCAATAATGGTTGCTGGCATAATAGAGCCAACTCTGTGGGTATACAACAAACTTCTCCTTTCCCTGGAGTGCAGTCCTAATGCCTCTAAAGATCCCTGGTCAGCAAGATCCAGTACCAGAAGCTCTCCACCAGTGTTTGCTCCTGGAGATTTTAGCACCTCTGAAGAGCAGTTCTATATTTTTGTGTTTCCAGAACAGCCCTGAGTCTTGACACCTTCACTCATCGTCCAGGTTATTTTTTTTCTTCTGCTCTCCTTCCTTTTTCTTCCAAATTAGAAGTCCAACACTGATAATAATAGTAGGAAGTGGATGAATGAAGGACCTTTCCCATTTAATTCAAAGACATAAATATGAAACATTTATCATTTACTCAACTCATAGGTCTGCTAAAGACAAATTCATCTGTGACACATGCAAGATAAATTCATATCTCTTTCTAATAGACTTCCATTAGTATCAGACTTATCATCCCTTCCCCTAAAGTCTTGAGTACCACCCATGCAGCGTAGGAGATTATGATTCTATTCAATTCAACAGGATTCTATTTTAGAAACTCACAGCACACACATTCAGAGCTGTGACTTCATTCAGGCATATTTTCTTAAGCTGCTGTCTCCTTTGTTGCAATACTGAGCCGAAAATGGATATGTAATCCACTGCTTATATGCACCCTCTATTCAACATATTAAGACTCTGCCTGTGCCTAAGCTTCATCTACTTTTCCCCAGAAGCCAAATTTCTCAGCTCAAGTAGTAAAGTTATGTTAAGTTTTTCTTTGAAAGTCCCCAATTTTATGACACATTCAGTGTCATCATGTACACACTGCAGTACACCTGCAGTACCTGACACATCACTGCTTAAAACATTAATTCAATGTCAAGTATGACATCTTCACACATCACTGAGACATACACATTTTTCCTGTAAGATAAACACATAAACATACATTTTCTGTATACATGTACATACATTGAATAAATGTTTCAAATTGACTTGCTTCCTTCAGCCTCTTTATCTCATCTGAACCATGACTCTCTGAAAGGCTGTTGTCCTTTTTCATTTCAGACTAGCATAAAAAGAGGTTAGTCTAGGGGAAATAAACCCCTCCGAGAACAAATTCCCCAAATTAAAGCCTAGTTACAACAATTATATATTTTCTTTTTTTTCTCTTCCCTCCATCTCTTATCCCCATTCCTTCACTCCCACATCTCATGGTAGCTGTTACTACAGCAGAGACCAGTTCTTATTTTCCTACTTGCACTTCTTGAACTCAATAAGCCTTACTGTCATTTCATTCACTTACTATCAAGGGATTTTCTTTCTCTAAAGGTGCATTTCCGCAAGATGTGCAGTATTTGGGGGAAACAGCTCTGCCTTTATTTCTCCTGTCACACTGCAATAGAACTGATACTCCCTCACATTTTTAACCACTATTACCTGTGGGAATAAAGAAGATAGTCCAATGAAATACAGACGAGTGTATTTGGCTACACATTGCCTTGTCACCAAATAAATCACTGACTGACTACAACCAAGAAAATTCATGCAGGCTCAGTAACCTATGAAAGAACCAGAAAGAGTGATTCCATCCAGAAATATTTCATGTGTATTAGTAGCTACTTAATAAGCAATCCTTGCTGTTTATTAGCTTAGCTTATAGCTCATGGCAGCAGCAGAAGGCAAGCTAATATAAAAAATACCAACTAAGAAGTGGCTCCATGTAACGTTTCTTCATTCCAAAACATTTCAAGGAAGTAAAACAAGTAGAACTTGAGTAGTGAAAAGGTATGAACAGTGACAAAAAA
The DNA here is from genome assembly GCA_013397245.1 of Thryothorus ludovicianus. NCBI lineage: Eukaryota > Metazoa > Chordata > Aves > Passeriformes > Certhiidae > Thryothorus > Thryothorus ludovicianus. The sequence goes on from VZTB01012674.1 coordinate 951,972, forward strand.
GAAGGTATGAAAAAAAACCACAGTCAAATACTTCATTAGTGCATGTCAGCTCTTGGAAAGCAGAGACTCAAGACACCATTATGAGAGGATGAATTTTATTAACTCTATTTTACAGTCTTCCTGTTTACAATTATATCAATCTTACTGCATGAGTAAACCTCCAGAAATAGTGAAATAGCCTCTTTTTTGTTTGCTTTTTCCTTGACGTATTCTGCAGATCCATAAGGAGATGACATAACTTTTAAAAATCTGGTTATTGCAGAGCACGAGCATGTCAACTGACTCTTTTCAGTGGTGCCCAGCGACAGGACAAGGGACAACAGGAACGAACTGAAATATAGGAAGTTCCACCTGAACATGAGAAAAACTTCTTTACTTTGAGGCTGTCAGAGAACTGGAACAAGCAGCCTAGAGAGGTTATGAAACCCCGCCTGAATATGATCCTGTGCAAGCTGCTCTAGGTGAGGCTGCTTTAGCAGGAGGGCTGGACTAGGCAGATGGAGAGATCATCTCCAGAGATCCCTTCAACCCCAACCATTCTGTGATTCTGTGAAATATAAAAGGGGGTAAAGAGAAAGGGAAAAAAAAAAGAAAAAAAAATTATCCATATTTTAACTTAATTTATATTCAGCACAAAGTATACATCAGATGTGCATGGGAGCAGAAAAAGGACAAGTATTCTGTGTATTCCAGACACCTAATTTATGACTCAGTATTCTATACCAAGTTCATGGAGATACTTGTTCTTTCATAGCATGATTTAAAGCACCTGAGTAAAGCTTCTAGAGCCTAAGAGTAGTGAATTTTCCCCCTAGAGGCCCCTGCCTGCCCCCATCACCCTGAAAGGCAGCCTAGGCACAGAGGTAGGTACCTGGAAGGAATTCTCTCAGGTGCTTGCATGCATGGGAGACTGTGGCAGCAAATGAAGTAAGCAGTACAGAAAATGACACAGATCCCCAATAAGGTGCACTAGAAATACTTAGTTTAAGATTATACTAGCTGACTAGTGAAAGACTGTGATAACCCACCCTTAAGAGGAAGGAAGCACCTTGCATTACTTCTGCAAGCATAGGGTGACACTAATGTAGATACAAGAAGAAAGGTTTTAGAAAATACCTGTATGACATTTTCCAAGTATGAGTACTCTCCTTAGAAGGACTCCACAGATGCATCTTCCTACCAATCATTTTGAAAATGCTTCCCTTTCCAAGGCCAACTTCCTTACTGTAGAAGTATTCACTCTGTGGGGTATCCAGTAAAACCACTACAGTGTAAAATATTATTCTTCAAGAAATTAGTAAGCTAATAATGTCTACACAAATATTTATTTTCTTACACTGCAGGAATATTAACCAAAAACCAGTATTTTCTAACATGTTTTTTATCAAAAATAAGGATGGTTTAACATTCCTAAAACATTAATATGGAGACGAAGTATGGAACAAAAATCTAGGGTAAAGCTATGTACAACTATGAACAAGATGTGCCAACCAGAAATATTTATGTAAATTTGTAAACAAATTTTCAGCTCACCATCAGCTCCTGCTGAGACAATTATTGATCAATATTATGTCAAGTATAACATAATTTTAGAGATTCATTTTCTTTATCCCTCACTTTAACCTAAGGCCTGCTGAATTTCAATTGAAATAAATACATGATCTTTACCTTTTTGACCTTTAAAAAAAAATTCACTAAGCACATTTTATCTCTATCAAATTTGATGTTCTAAAGAGATTTTGGTGGCTGTGTTTGTATAGTGACCTTATGTAAGTCCTATGATGGCTATGATGTAGAGATTCCTCCTAAATGTAATTTGACACTTTATATGGAAACACTCCTGGAAGATTAATCATTCCTTCACTCAGCAAGCATGTCTCATCACACTCCTTAACAAATTTCAAATCTTCAAGATAAATGGGATAAAAGCTCTAAGCTACAACACTCTGATAAAGAAGACCAAAGGCAATCCAGTTCAAGAGTCTCAGGTCTCTGAACGAGCATAAACTTTCTCCTTCACCTTCCTGCTGGATTATGTCAGTACAAAATGGAGATAATTCACTGTGAAATAATTTTATACCGTAAGAACGCAATTCAGTGGCTATCACTGCACTGAGGTATAAAGGGGGCCAGCATGGTTCGTCCCCTGCATGCCACAATTCACAGTTTACATGGAGAACACTGAGTATGTCCTCACCACCTCACCTCTCCTACCAACACAAGGAGACATCTATGAGACAGAAAAAATCTTGTCCTAAATTGTGCAAGTGGGCCTAGGGTGCAGAGATCAGAAATGTGTTCTCATGAAATCCAGAGAGGCAAAAAAAATGAGGTTGGCATCTCATTATGAGAGATACACTTTCCAAACTGCCTCAGAGAGGGCCGTTCTAAAATAATCCTCTGGCACCCGTTGGTACCATCAGCTTTCACTCTTTAATGTACCTCATAGTGCCATAAAAAAAAAGTTAATCAAGTTTTTAACTGCCCCTCTTCTTCCCCTCACAAGGAAGCTGCAGACTGCTATGAGGGTGCCCCTCAGTCTCCTCCAGGCTGAACAGACCAAGTGACCTCAGCTGCTCCTCAAACAGCCTCATCTCAAGGTCCTTCACCATCTTTGTTGCCCTCCTTTGGACGCTCTCTAACTGCTTTATATCCTTCTTATACTGTGGTGCCAAAAATAAAACATTCAAGGTGAGGCCACCCCAGTGCAGAGCAGAATGAGACAATCTGCTCCTTGGACAGGCTGATGATGTTGAGCCTGATGCACCCCAGGGCACAGATGGCCCTTCTGGATACCAGGACACTGCTGACTGGTGTTCAACTTATCATCGACCAGGACACCAGGTCCCTTTCTGTGGGGCTGCTCTTCAGTGCCTTGTTCCCTGCACTGTAAATACATCCAGGGGTGCCCCATCCCAGGTTCAGAATCTGGTGCTTGGACTTGTTAAAATTCCCATGGCTGGTGAGTGCCCAGCCCTCTAATTTGTTGAGGTCTCTCTGCAGTGCCTCTCTTCCTTCAAAGGAGTCAACAGCTTCACCCAATTTAGTATCACTGTGCTCATGCCCAGTATCAAAGCAGCTGGAACCTTTAGCACAGCCATTTTCCAGAGAGCTCAAAATGAAAGGTAGCAGTGAACTTACTTAAATCTAGGTTTTCTAATTCATATAAAAACGTACTAGCAGTTTGTCAAAAGACAGCTATTTTTAAACGTCATAAGCATAAAAGGAAATGTCAAATATTAACTGTTCAATCCATTCATCACTGTAGCTTTGTATCTTTCTGAAATTAGTAAGGAAACTGTCTGGAAGAGATGCTGCAGTTTCAAGATGGATAATTTTAACCTTCCAAAAAAAGTCAGGGCTTGTGCTCACCAAGAAATCTAATAAGTCACCCCAAGTAGTGCAGAATTTCCAATTTACTCAAATTTTGAAAAGCAAACAAAAAACAAAAGAGAAACTTACATGAACATAGAGGCATGTGTTTACATTCCCTAGGCCAGTCTCGGCTGCCCACCAGGCAGCTCTGAGCTGAGAGAAGCAACTGCTTACAGATTTACATATGCAGCTCATTACAACAGCTAAAATGCCAAGAGGTGGTTCTTGAGAATATGTTCTTGGGCTTGCCATGGTCAATAAACCTTGCTGTTCACTGCAAATGGTTTTCTCCAGCTGAGTTTACATTAGTTCTTAACAGCATTATGATGGCACTGTGCCACTTCTATATTTTCCTTTGTTACAACTCAGTCCAGTCCTCAGAAGTGACATCATTACACCATCTGAGCAACTCTGGAAAAATCTGCTGGTCTCTCTCTTTTTTTTTTTTT